>CM042010.1:54074064-54241564 GCA_023525715.1 Cichorium intybus | reverse complement strand
TCCAACCATACTCCCATCTAACCCAAGGGATTTTATACTTTGTTACCTTAGTACCCCAAAAGAAATCTTTACGCTTTTATTCCAGAATTTTCACAACTCCTTTCGGCATACAATGAAGAGAAAACAAATACGTTCCCAAACTTCCTAAGACATTCTTCACTATCGTAAGTCTCCCTCCTATCGACAGAGTATTCACCTTCCATGTACTTAATTTCTTGTTGAACCTTCCTATCAACTGCTTCCACGGGTTCATTGAGCCCATGTTGATACCAATCGGCATTCCCAAAAGAACTCCAGGAAGTTTTTCAAATTTTCACCCAATTATAAAAGCCAATGCTTCGATTGAAACTTGACTCTTACCGACTCCAATAATAGCACTCTTTGAGAGATTAACTTCAAGACCTGCTGATTTGCGAAAACACGGGAGAATACGGAGGAGATTCAGGATGTTTTCCACCGACCACTCTCCAAAAAAATTGCATCATCTGCAAAAAAGAAGTGGGTTAGTAAAATCTTATCCTCGCCAACTTCAATTCCTTTGTACCCTCCACTTTCAACGCCTTTAGAAATTGCTTCATCTATATATATATATATATATATATATATATATATATATATATATATATATATATATATATATATATATATATATATATATATATATATATATATATATATATATATATATATATATATATATATATATAAAAGAGATCTGTATTTATAAATATAAACTAACCATTGTCTTTGTTTAAATCAAATTTACTTGATCCTCATTCATCTTCCTTATTTGCTGACACCTTGCAAATATGGGAATATTTTCATTTATCCGTCGCGAAAATAAACCCTCGAAAGCTGGTATGGTTTCCCATATCCAAATCTATGACAAAAATCATTTTATTTAAATTCTAAACTTATATGCAACTTTCATGTTAAAATTAAAATTAAAAATTAAACATAAGAAATTACCTTAAACGGATATGAATAACCTGAAACGGACATCCTTAATTTTGGTTGGGGAGCCGGCAATCTCTGATGCATTTCGATCTTATCAAAAATTTTATTTAACTCTTTATATTCACTCTCCCAAATCTGAGTGCCCCACGAATATCTGATAAACATAAAAATGTTATTAAATTTAAGTAATCTATTATATTTTTATAAAACACATTAATTCTTAAATACCTTTTAAATTCGTCAAAGTCTTCCACCAACGATAGCTATTCAACGGTTACTTTTTTATTGATCTCTCGTCCATAGTAACCGGCTGTAAGAATGTATAGCAATACACATCTAACGGCGTCCTCGTTAGATAGTCCACGAAAACGAGGTTGTAATATCACAGTGTGTAACTCCCCTGTTGTCAATTCTTCAACTTTCCGATCGGGGAAACGCGTCTCATAAATGTTGACTTGATCTTCTTCATTAAGCGTTTAGCTCCGGGAACCCGAACAAATTTTATTCCCGTTATCAAAAAGAATTCTTCGGCTCCATACGAGAGGTAGTGGTTTCCCAGCAAGAAATGAAACTGTCCCTTTCAGTCGTTATCGTTTTGGGGCCGGATATCAGGCATCATCATATAACTGCATAGTAACGGGTCCCCTTTCGCAACAGCAGCAACGCCATGAGGCGCGAAGACGGTGGTAGCGAAGATGGCACGTTGCGGTGTAGTTAGACGATCTACCACCTCTCGTATTTTGTTACCCGTGCCTTTAAAATTCATAACCGATGGCTTTGTCTTATCAGCATGCTGTAAATTCAGTAAAAACAATGTTATTATGAATCATTAAGGTTTTCGGAAAAAAAAAACGACCATTTAGCAGCTGGGGCGTGAACTGCTAAATGCGGAAGACGAAAACGTAGTTCATGGCCTCATCTGCGTTTTCCTCTGAGCAAAACGCAGCTGATGCCATTTTCTGCATTTTCCCCTTGCGTTTTACCAGAGCATTTCGTAGCTAAGCCCCCTAGCTGCGTTTTGCTCTCTATCGGCTGCGTTCTGCTCCCTGGTTGCGTTTTCCTCTAAGATACTCATAAACCCAGTTTTTTATGCATCAAAACCTTGTACGTTGCGCATAATATTTTGTACATTCATTAATCTAACCCCTAAAACGATAATTAATACATAAAGACAACATCAAATTTGAGACTTACCTGTTTCCATGAAGAGAAATCTTGCGAAGCCATTTCAGAGCGTTTCTCGTATACGGGATCGAAAAATTTGACTTTTTTTTCGCCGGATTTATATACCTGGGCTGATGGGTCGGTAGCCAATGAAAACGCAACCCACTATGACCAAAACGCAGCCACTATGACCAAAACGCAGCCCATGGCCGCCCTGAATGAGCAAAACGCCGTCCATATGACGAAAACACAGCCCATGAAGGCCAGCTGCGTTTTCCTTGGTTAGTTTGGGGAATACCCCTAAATTTTGGCTGTTTTGAGGAAAACCCTTATGGGATTAGGCTATTTTAGTCATTTTCTCAAAAATCAATCATTATGACGCTCCAAAAACACCATCTCCAAATTGTTATTTGCACAAGAACAAAGACACATGGTTTTTTAATTTGGAATCACAATCCAATAATAGAAAATTAAGGGGAAGAAATGTGTGAATCTTACCTAATGAAGATAGGATGAAGGTTGCGACTTCTTTACCTTGGTTCATAGCCATTAATTCCTTTCGGTGCTCTAATAAACATCAACATATTACGGTGAAGGTGTTGTTTCTCCCACTCATGGTGACTATGGTTGTTCGGTTGTGGTGAAGCTCATGGTGACGGTGGCAGTAATTGCTGGTAATGATGGTGAAGATCATGGTGATTGGCGATGACTATACAAGGGATTGGAAGATGATGTATAAATAAAGCCCTACCCCATGAGGAATACAGAATTCAAAATTGAATTTTAACTGATGATTTTGGTATCTAACGTACAACGAACGGGTAAGGATACATAGCTCGAAGTCCCTGATTTCTTATTACCATTTCCTAAACCAATGGGATTTGAACGGAATTAATATAATTTCAAGCTTAATTAGTTGGAAAACAGTGAGAGAATAAGCATTGGGTGGGAAAGGAAGAAAGTTAATTGCTATTAAGATGACACGTGGCAAACTAAAGATGACACGTGTGTCACACCCCCAAACCACGATGGTAGAATCGTCATTTTACAAAAGATGAAATAATTTTTATGACAAACTCTTTTGTCTGTCATAAAAATTAGGGTGTAATTCGGGCGGATTATTCAGGTTTCGGGTTATTTAGTTTTGGGGATGGTGGTAAACCAACCAAAACCGAACCGTTTAAGGTTCAGGTTATTCGAGTATCGGGTAATTCGGTTACGGGTTAATCGAGTATGGGTTATTCGGGTATCGGTTATCCAGTTACGGGTTAGTCGGGTATGAGTTATTCGGGTTATTTGGGTAATAGAAGTAGGGTGCTATTATGAGTGTAAAATTGAAAGGAAAACTGTTAGAAAATGCACATGAGATCAAGAATTAGTCTCATTCGGGTAATTCAAATAAACCCTTATTCGGGTAATTTGGGTTATTCGGTTATTTTATTTATTTATTAGCCCTTATTCGTGTAATTCGGGTTAACCGAAATTTATAAAACTTACCCGTTAACCGAACTGAATAAACTTATACAATTTGAGTATAACCGAATAAGCCACTCGAAACCTGAATAACCCGAACCATTTAACCTATTTCTTATTCGGTTTGGGGCGGGTTATTCAGTTTCAGTTTTTTTTCGCACCCATAATAAAAATGTTGTATGTCATTATTGGTCTGTCATTAAAAACCTTTTTTCTAGTAGTGTTTGCTGGTTTGTTTCCAACAAATGGTTCCGGAGCGCACTAGGTTCCCGGTTCTTCATGGCCTTTTGGCCTGTAGCAAGGTTCAAGATTTGAAGGATTGCGCCAAAAACAAGACATATCGGAAGGGGGGGGGGGGGGGGGGGGGGTGTTAATAAAACAAGAAGATAAAGCTAAATTCAATTCAACATATTTTAGTGTTTTTTTCTTGTCTGTTTCCAACATTTTCAACAATATAATTTGATTTTTTACGTACATATGCAGTTCGAGAAATATAAATTGTTTAAGAAAGAAAAGGCGACATATGATTAGCAAAAAACACACGATGATAAACAAAAACTCGCAAAGAAAAAAACCAAAGTAAAAAATATGAAAATGTTGGTGTAATACATCCACTATCTTTTGGGATAAGAAGTTGACATGATTTTAATGGTAAAAGTAGAAACAAAGAAAAATATATAGCAAGTAGATTTGTTTTAATTTTATTTTAATTTTTATTATTACTTTAGTATTTTTTTGAAAATGTATCTATTTATTAATTTTTATGTTAATTATAATTAAATTATTTTTTATTTATTTAAGAAAAGTGCGACATTTTCGAGAGGATAATGAAAAGAGAAGGGTGCTATTATAGAAACACCTCATATACATCCTGACACACTTTATTTGAAAAGTCAACTCTTTTAATGTCAGTAGCTTTTTTCTGTAATAGCAGCTTTTTCACTTTTTCACATCATGATATTTTAGTATTCCAACACATTAAGAAAAATTTACTTGTTAAGTTTCTGAAAATTATGTATCATTTAATTAAAAGATTGAATTTTTTTCTTAATTAGTGTATCTTATTAAAATTTCTATGAGATCTGCTTACTAATACAGCCATAACAATTTTCTCTTAATCAGTTAATTAAGCATTAACCACCATATTTACTATGTATATAAATACAATTAACAACCCAAATCCAAATTTACAATACCAAAACCATTCAAAGATCAGGTAAAAATATTCTGAAAGAGAAATTGTATTTATTCCTACCTTTTGTTCCTTCCTTTCTTCCTATCTATGTGAAATTGTGACAACTGTCACATTTAATAAAGTTAATAATATTTTAAGCCACGTGTCATAATTTAACATGATAGGAACATAAGTAGGAACAAAATGTAGGAAGAAATACAATTTCTCATTCTGAAATACACTTAAACTATATTAAGTTCCATATATCACCACCGCCGGCCATTACATGTCCTCCACTGGCCACCATCACCGGTCACTACCGGTACTTCTCCGACATCAGTAAAGAGATAGAACGAGAGAGAGGAAAAGAGATACAAAGAGAGAGTTTGACAGAAGAAAATTACATTCAACTCTCACCACCGCCACAATCCTACCGTTGGACAAACGACCTAGAAATAAAGAAACAGAGAGAGGAATTATCCTTACGAAGCACCATCGTTATCATCGTATCACCGGCAACGAGAGAGTGAGATACACTATGTTCGTCAGATCGAGAACCAGAGAACGAGAGAGAGCGAGAGAGATACACAGAGTGTCAGATCGAGAGAAGGATAGAAAGGGTGGTCGTGGTCGGACAGTCTTAGTCAAATCGAGAACGAGAAAGAGCGACAGTCTTCATCAGATAGAGAACGAGAGAACGAGAGAGTACAAGAGACAGAGAGAGAGAGAGCTCACGGTGATTGCATGGCAGTGGTCGGACAGTGTGGTTGGCCGTCAGAGGATGCTCGTCGGCGTTTTTCCCCGGATTCGTGAATGGTCGAGAGAGAAGGGAAAGATCAGTGACGGCTTATGAGACGGAAATAAGAGATTAGGGTTTTCTAAGGGTTTTAATGAAAATGGGCTGAATATTTTAACATGGGCCGATTTTTTTTTGTTAGAAAATCACAATTGGTTTTTAACACCTCTCATTTTTCCGAATTCTTTTTATAAAATCATAATTTTTTTGATAATTTTCTTTATGTTTGCATCTAAATTTTTTGAATTGGTATTTTTGTTTAAATTTAATTTTTTTTATAAATTGTAATGTTTTTTTATTTGAATATGTTTTTTTGTTTATAATTATAACCATTTACTTTTTTGTTATAAATTTGTAGTGTTTAACAAAAATATGTGGAATTTATTTGAATATGACTCAAATGAAGGAAGTGGAATATCTATGCTAATTTCACCATTTTTTACCATCAGGTACAACTCTTATCATTATATTAATTTTTGTTTTATCGTAATATTTATTGTTTGTTAACGATTTTTTATTTTTGAATTCTAGGTGTTAGATTAACGTGATGAGTTGATGGAATGGGTGCAAAACAGGACATTCTCTCTTGGTTATGTAATCGTCACAAAAAGATCAAAGACAAAGGAAACAGGTGTAGTGTCTTACGTCACACTTATGGGTGCAAAACACGCCATTCTTCGCTAGATAAATTTATTGCTTCCATTGATCGGTTTGTGAGGTCTCAACTTACGACGATATACGATACCTTTGAAAAGAGTATGATTGTCTGTAAACACGAACACAACTTGTCATGTTTTAAAGAATTGCAGGGTTCTGTGTCACTCGAAGCTCTAAATATACTTGTCGGGAAAATTTAGTGGTTGCTTGCACATCATCTCGACTCTTCAAACTGTGGTTGTAAACTACGTCACAGTTGTGGCTTACCATGTGCTTGCATGCTATCATCTTACTTGGATTCAGGTGCGTATATTCAATAACTATTTTTTAAATTTAGTTTATATATATATATTTTAATAAATTAACGGTATTCCAATGCAGGCGAGTGTATTCCATTAGATTCAGGGGAGAATTTGTAACGCCAAGACACTTTTTATATGTAAATATAATAAAAAGGGTAAATTGGTCATTTTACCTTAGAAGGGTAATTTGGTCTTTTGGTTAGACAAGGATTTGGTTTATAATAATATTTTGAGTTTTGGACTTAAAATGTTATAAAAACTAGTTTTTGTCATGAAAATGTGTAAAAAGTGGCAAAACTTCAAGAATTACAACTTCAGGGACTAAACTGCAAATTCTGGAAGTATAAATAGTGGGACAAACTCTCCCACATGTGCAGAACATCTAGAAGCCACGGGAGAGGGTTTTCTTGAGCGATCGTTGCAGAAACTTGGAGTGATCTTGAAGGTTGAAGCTTGGAATCCAATAATTGGCTTTGGATTGAAGAATTGGAAGTGTTCAAGGTTAGTATTTCAAGCTCTAACCTAGTTTGTTCTTGAGAAATTTTTATAGAAACTGAAATTTGCAATTTCAGTCATGAATTATGTGTCTAAGTGGCTTAAAACTCCCAATAAGTCATTAGTTAAGAACATAATTCAAGAATATGGAAGTAGGTTGCTATTTTGAAAGAATTGAGATTTTGATCAAGAACCCTAGATGATGAGTTCTTGTGATAAACTTGATTCTAATGGTTTAAAATGAGTTCTAGATGCTATATTGACTGAAAGAAATCAGTAGAAGCAAGTTAAATTCAACAATTTCGGTTTTTGGACTAAAATTGTGAAAACGGGAAGTTTTAGAAATGGGTTGGAATCACCAATTCCATTGTCTAAAACTTGATATTAATGAAAGGTTTTGGTCTTGGAACATTTCCTAGGGATTAAGTCGAGTAATAAGTGCTTAAAAATGGAAAAATGGGATTTTATAGCACAAAAATGGGTTCACTGGCTGGAATCGCAGGGATCGCGACCCGACCAAGGGGTGGATCGCGACCCGATCCCGCGGCAGAAACCAACTTCTCCTCTGTTAAAATTTTGAGCAATTCCAAGTTTGATTTCGATGCTAGGCTTATCCGATTGAACTGAAATTTTAAACATAGGTCTAATATGGTGTGAAACTTCATACAAAATTGTCGGAATACGAATACGACCTCCCGAAAGTACTATAGTAGAATACGCGTATTTCGGGAAGTGTATTAAATTTTTATAACGATGGTTATTGATTGGAAATGCTTGGAATTGGTCTTATATTAGACTCTTGTGCACTAGAACCAACTGAAATGGTAAATTAACCTATAATCATTGTGAAATGAATGAAATTATAGGTACGAGACAAAATCTTGCAGAATCCATTTCAAGGCAAGAAACAATTAAAGCTAGTGGTAGCAAGCATTCAGGTGAGTAATCTTAACTATATCTAGTGTGATATACGATGATTACAATGGCACTACTTGAAGTAGTTGAACACGAGATAAGGGTAGAATACCCGAAAAATATACGGATATATTATTGGATTGAGAATCCAAATGGTGCGGCCTCACGGCTATGATATTTAATCTTGAAACTAAATGGTGCGGTCTTAGGACCATGATATTGGGTTATTGAACCTAAATTGGTGCGGCCTTCAGGCTATGATATAAACGATGAAACAACTGGTGCGGCCTTTGGGCTATGATATAAATAATAAAATTGTTGGTGCGGCCTTAGGGCTATGATTTGATTAATTAAAATATTTTGGTGCTGCCAATATGGCTATGATATTTGGTGCGGCCTA
Organism: Cichorium intybus; assembly: GCA_023525715.1. Taxonomy (NCBI): domain Eukaryota; kingdom Viridiplantae; phylum Streptophyta; class Magnoliopsida; order Asterales; family Asteraceae; genus Cichorium; species Cichorium intybus. Next base: position 54,233,231 of record CM042010.1, on the reverse strand, counting down.
TATGGCTATGATATACGGTGCGGTCAGTGATGACTATGATTTGTGGGACAGAAACTGTTTAAGAGTTTAATTGCTATTATTCTCTTATATATGCAAGTTTATTTACTTGATTGCTCATTGGGCTTTATAGCTCACAGTTTTATTTGATATGTCCCTGCAGGTGAGCGTGATCCCGCTAAGGGGAAAGATAAAGTCCGTGACTAAGGACTTAGCAACGTGAAGTAGCTACCCGGCTTAATGGATGTATAATATCTTTATGTATTGTAATCCTTGATACACTTGTACCTGTATGTGTTAACAAATACCCTTTGGATATGGTTTTATTGTAAAATTATGGTTTGAAGAATAAAATTTTTTATGGGGTGTTTTGTTAATAAGTCGGGTGTTACAAGTTGGTATCAGAGCCGTGGTTTAAGTGAACTAGGTGTCTTTAGACTAGATTCCTGGACTTAAACCTTGAGAGAAAGTGGACAAATGGACTGTTAGACATATATAAGTTTGCTATTATATATGTAATCTAACTGTTTGCTGAATTTTGAAGTATGAGAAATACAAGAAGTAATCCCACGGGTGCAAATTCGGGGCGTGGACCTGAAAGGTTTTCTGCAAACCATGAACTAAATAACCTAAGTTCACATGCAACCTATGAGGATCTATGTTTTCTTCTAATTGAACATATAACAAAACCTAAAGGCCATAAGGAAATTAACTAAAAGAATAAAACTAGAAAAACCAACCTTTTAGAATTTTCTGGAAGCTGAGCAGCAAAATTATCCTGCCTCAAATGAAAGTCACACCCAAGCTAGAGGAGAGGGAATCGAAAATCCAGAGAGAATATGTGAAAGTGGCGAATTCAATATGGTGCCCAGGGATCCTTATTTATAGTTTTCCAGATGGCCAGTTGATAACATTAGAGATAAACCTTTTTGAATTCAAATAAGATAAACCTTTTATCTTACAATTCAAACTCCTATTTATCTATATATTATTATTTTCGAAATCTATATATTTCCATATATGGATTTCGACTTCCACTGGTCACTGTCATACTGCTACTTATTCAACTATTGAATAATTACAGTTTCAGTCCCTGCACCTTTAATTAATTAATTTAATCCCCAAATTAAATCCAATTAATTCTGGATTAATTCCTAATTAATTAATATAGTTTCTAATTAATATATTATCACTTTAATATATTAATAAACCATATATTTAATTCCTGTTGATTTATTAATCCCATAATAAATCAACCTTTCTCTCTACCGAATTTTCTACCAAACCTCCAGCCATGAGGGCAACCCAAATGGACTGTGCTTCTATTAATTAGGTAAATACTAATTATTAGTCATGGCTTAGACACCTAATCCAACAGTCTCCCACTTGGATAAGTCTATGACTATAATTACCGATTTAACCTCTAATTGACCAGCACTTGTAGCTTCCTAGAAACCAATGCCATACTCTGATCTAATCAGTCCTGTCCATAGATAAGTGATCAGATGATCCTCCGTCCAACAAGATATTTTTCAGACTCAAGACATGGATAAAATCAATCTGGTCTGATTCACTGTTCCTCGATTTCCGATTTGCATATGACTCTTAAACTACCAATTTAGTCCCGGTTGGCCAACCATTTTAGTCAACTTCAAAATCATCGAGAGGCCTACAGATATCTGTTCCCCGTTAGGGTTAAGGGACGAATAAGCTTTGACTCATATACTTATGTCTTTTACCAGACAAATCATTCACAACAACACGTTTTATAACACCGAGTTACCGATGCGTTTTCGTACTATCAATGAACAACCGCTTAGCAAATCATAACTCATATGTCTTAGCTTAAAGATCAAAAGATATTATCGTCTCAACATTGCTCGTGATAAAATCCATGAAGCAATCTATTGAGCGCGGGTTTATCCAATACTCAAATCTCCATTTCAAAGTACTCACGAATGGTGCAGCAATCCAATTGCAATGTCTAACTCCTTAGACAATCTATTACCAATTCATGACAGTCTTACTTCACACTTACTCCCTTAAAGCGTAATCGACTATGGATATTTGAATAATCCAATTATTCAGGAAGTAAAACATGCAAAATGAAACACAATGATAAAGTATTGACAAGAGTAGTAAACCATAATAAATCTCTATTATTAAATCACAAGAGTCAAATACAATACATTGTTACAAGTTTCGAAACCTATCTAATTACAAAAACTTATATAATCTCTTAATCCAATGCTCCTAGCATGCTGATTATGCTTAATCCTACTCAGAGCCTTTGTTAAGGGATCTGCAGGATTATCTTCCGATGATACCCTCTTTACAAGGAGGTGACCTTCTTCTACCCTATGTCTGATGTAGTGGTACTTTCTGTCGATATGTCTGGACTTTCCATGGTCTCGCGGTTCCTTTGTCAAGGCGACCGCACCTTCGTTATCGCAGAACAGTTCAAAGGGCTCCTGAATACTCAGGACTACTCCAAGGTCACCGATAAAGTTCTTCAGCCAAGCCGCTTCCTTTGACGCTTCACTTGCTGCTATGTACTCTGATTCGCACGTAGAATCAGCCACTGTCTCTTGCTTGGAAGTTTTCCAAGTTACTGCTCCACCGTTCAAAAGGAATACCCAGCCCGACTGAGACCGACCACTGTCTCTATCCGTCTGAAAGCTGGCATCTGTATATCCTTCAACTCTCAAGGTATCACTGCCACCAAGGACTAACACCATGTTCTTTGTCCTTCGTAGATACTTGAGTATATTCTTTACGGCTATCCAATGCGCCCTTCCAGGGTTTCCCTGGTACCGACTGACCATGCTCAAGGCAAAGGCCACGTCAGGGCGAGTACACGTCATAGCATACATGATCGATCCCACAGCCGAAGCGTATGGTACTCGACTCATCTCAGTTATTTCCTCGTCTGTACTCGGACTTTGAGTCTTACTCAGCTTCGCATTACTTTGGATAGGTAGCTCTCCCTTCTTGGAATTTTCCATACTAAACCTCTTTAGTACCTTTTCCAAGTATGTACCCTGACTAAGTCCAATTAGTCTCTTCTTTCTATCTCTCAATATTCTTATCCCAAGAATATAGGCAGCCTCTCCTAAGTCTTTCATGGCGAAACATTTCCCAAGCCAAGCCTTGACATCTTGCAAGGTTGGAACATCGTTTCCCATGAGTAGTATGTCATCGACATACAGTACAAGAAAGGTGACTATACTCCCACTAGCCTTGACATATACGCAGGACTCATCCTCGCTCCTAGAAAAACCAAACTCTTTGACTTTCTCATGGAAACAAAGATTCCAGCTGCGAGAAGCTTGCTTCAATCCGTAGATTGACCTTTCAAGCTTACACACCTTATTAGGATACTTTGCATCGACAAAACCCTCTGGCTGATTCATGTAAACATCCTCAGTCAACTTTCCATTAAGGAAAGCGGTTTTGACGTCCATCTGCCAAATTTCATAGTCATGAAATGCAGCTATGGCCAGCATTATCCTAATAGACTTTATCTGCGAGTTTGTCTTGAGTCTCTCGTCTAACGAAAGCCTCACAACCCCAGACCTTGATATGTGCCAACGAGGGAGCTTTCCCCGTCCACATCTCATGAGGTGTTTTCGCAACCTTCTTAGTTGGGACAAGATTGAGGATATGGGCGGCAGTCTCTAAGGCATACCCCCAGAAGTGAATTGGAAGTGAAGCTCGACTCATCATGGAACGAACCATGTCCAACAGGGTTCGGTTGCGCCTCTCCGCAACACCGTTTAGCTGTGGTGTCCTGGGAGGTGTCAACTGCGAAACTATTCCGCATTCCTTTAGATAGTCTAGGAACTCGATACTTAGATACTCTCCGCCTCTGTCGGATCTGAGCATCTTTATCTTCCTGCCTAATTGATTCTCTACTTCGTTCTTAAACTCTTTGAACTTTTCAAAGGTGTCCGACTTGTGCTTGATTAAGTAGATATAACCGTATCTACTAAAATCGTCGGTAAAAGTCACGTAGAACCGCGTGCCATCCTTTGTGGTTGATCTGAATGGACCACACACATCCGTGTGAATGATGTCCAATAGACCGTCACCTCTTTCAAAAGACCCTTTGAAAGGTGATTTAGTCATCTTGCCCAACAGACAAGATTCGCATACATCATCCAACTTGAGGTCGAATGATTCCAACACTCCATCCTTTTGGAGTTGGGCGATGCGTTTCTTGCTGATGTGCCCGAGCCGACTATGCCACAGACATGCCTTTTCCACATCACTAGTAGAATCAATATAATTTACACTATGTCCTATATTGTCAACACATTTTACAGTTTCATACACACCATCACAAGGATAAGCAGTAAAATTCAAAATACCATTTTTGAAAACAGAAATAGATCCAATATTATTATCAAAAGAAAAATGAAATCCTTGTCTGAATAATGCGTGAAATGAAATAATATTTCTTGCCATTTCTGGCGAATAGCAATAATCTAATAAATCTATACAAACTTCACTACTAAGCACTAAACTGTAAACACCGATCTTGGTAACAGGGGACGATCTCCTATTGCCCATGATCAAGTTCAGTCTACCGTGCTCCACCTCCCTGCTTTCCTTTAGGCCCTGCAGATCAGAACAAATGTGAAAACCACATCCTGTATCAAGGACCCAAGAATTAGAAGATGGTGAGTTTTTAGAGATAGTGTATATACCTGCTGTCGATGGCTTTACTTTCCCATCCTTGACATCCTGCAAGTATTTGGGGCAGCTTCTCTTCCAATGGCCCTTCTCTTTGCAGTAGAAACAGTTGGCTTCATCGGGGTTGGCCACACAAGGAATTTGGGAAGACTTGGTTCTCGAGCCATTGCTTGATGACCCGACCTGAACCTTTTCCCTCCAATTTTGCTTAGGAGGGCCCTTCCTCTTCTTTCCTTTGCCACTTCCAATGGCTAGGACGGGCTGATTAACCGAGGGCACACTTTTACCCTTCATCCCGTCTTCAGCAACTCGAAGCATGCGATGCAACTCAGTCAGGTTAGCCTGATTGTTGTTCAAATGATAAGCCAGCCTGAACTGGTCATAAGAACTCGGTAGGGAGTTAAGCACTATGTCAACGGCCAACTCCTCCGGTACAGGCATTGCAAGCTTTCTAAGCCGCTCCACGTAACCTTGCATTCTTTGCACATGAGCGCAGATGGACTCTCCATCTTTAGGTTTGCTGTTCGTGAAGTCCTTGACCACCTCTTGCTTGCGGAACTTTTCCGCAAGCTCCTTGTGCATCTCAAAGGGCCAGTAGTCTTCGTATATCCTTTGCAATTCGGGGTTCATTATGGCGATCATGATGCAGGCCACTTTGGTTGCATCATCAGAATGTTTTTGGTACGAGGCAATTTCCTCGGGAGTAGCAGTTTCAGGGTCAACATCGACAAGCTCAGTCTCGAGAACATACTCTTTGTTCTCGTACCTCAGAGCCATCTTGATGTTTCTAATCCAGTCATTGTAGTTTGTCCCGTTCAATTGAACCTTGGAACACAGTGAGAGGATAGAGGGAACACTGGAGTTTGATTGGGGAGCGGATTGATCAGCAGAAGACATCTATAAAAGAAGGTAAGTTTAATTAGATACTTGTCGGTCCTTATAATAACCCAATATAAGATAAGGCTAGGATCCAACTATAATAATTTGCAACATAGAAGAGGGATGCCGTAATCTATAAGCAAATTTTATAAAGGTAGGCGAATGACGATTCAGCCAATTCCACCGCGGAAAAATAATCTTATTATAAATGGAATTCCTAGTTTCTTATGAGATTTATTGAACTGTTCAATAGCATGTTAAATCTCGGAGATGCCCCACCGTTTGTGACTGGGATGCCGAGGATCACAAACCGGGTGTGAATAACCATGCAAATTAGCTTGGTACTCTCGGGGTCCATTATCATCTCAAATTGATGTGCCGGTAAACCACACACGCTCCATCAACAATGATAACACCCGAGACACCCATTGCAACTCTTTATGAACCCCCCTTGGTGTGCCGGTAAACCACACACGCTCCACCAACGTTTCATAAAGTGCAATGTGCAATTTCATGGGTTAGCATCAAATTCACATTTTTTTCTAAAGTAACTAGATTGGGATTTTGTGTAAAGGTTCTAGTACTTTGATCATTATACTTTTAATGATTTAGTGGTTCTGTCAAACCAGTTCGGCTAACGACCCTCCACTGATCAGCGAGCGGTGGGTGAGAGTGTTCACCCATTAGACTACCATTTTATAGCCAGTCTCCTTATACCCACTTTATAGATCAGCTTCGTGAATGAGGCCTACTATTGATTTGACAAACCAAATTTATCTCATATATAATATTAACTTTTAATAACATATATAAGATGTATTTTAAAACCCTTTAAAATATTCAAGGTTTATCTTTTAATTTTACCAAATTTAACAATTAAATTTTAAATTAAAATAAAACCTTAAAAATCGATTTAATCAATTTTAATTACCAATTAATTAAATTAATTAAATCTAAATATTTTAAACATTTTAAAATATTTTTCTGGATTTTTATATTAATTTTTCGAAAATTTAAAATTAATTAAATCCCTTTTGAATTATCTTTTAATTAACAATTAATTAAATTAATTCAAATGAAGATAGGTTTATCCAAATTAATCAAATTAATTAAAACCTATCCTAAACCCCCTAGATTTCGAATTCAAATAATGGGGTTTAAGGTTATCCATATAATTAACAAATAAAGTTACCAAAAATAGAAAACCTTCTAAAACCCTAATGCCAGATTTCGCAATTTAGCAAGGGGGGGGGATTAGGGTTTCCAAAACCCTAATCCTATAAATCGATTTTGATATATATTAGGGTTTATAGGCTTTAAACCCTAAAACAGTTATAGCAATTCAACAAGAAAACAAAACAGGCTCTGATACCACTGAAAGGTTTTCTGCAAACCATGAACTAAATAACCTAAGTTCACATGCAACCTATGAGGATCTATGTTTTCTTCTAATTGAACATATAACAAAACCTAAAGGCCATAAGAAAATTAACTAAAAAAATAAAACTAGAAAAACCAACCTTTTAGAATTTTCTGGAAGCTGAGCAGCAAAATTATCCTGCCTCAAATGAAAGTCACACCCAAGCTAGAGGAGAGGGAATCGAAAATCCAGAGAGAATATGTGAAAGTGGCGAATTCAATATGGTGCCCAGGGATCCTTATTTATAGTTTTCCAGATGGCCAGTTGATAACCTTAGAGATAAACCTTTTTGAATTCAAATAAGATAAACCTTTTATCTTACAATTCAAACTCCTATTTATCTATATATTATTATTTTCGAAATCTATATATTTCCATATATGGATTTCGACTTCCACTGGTCACTGTCATACTGTCACTTATTCAACTATTGAATAATTATAGTTTCAGTCCCTGCACCTTTAATTAATTAATTTAATCCCCAAATTAAATCCAATTAATTCTGGATTAATTCCTAATTAATTAATATAGTTTCTAATTAATATATTATCACTTTAATATATTAATAAACCATATATTTAATTCCTGTTGATTTATTAATCCCATAATAAATCAACCTTTCTCTCTACCGAATTTTCTACCAAACCTCCAGCCATGAGGGCAACCCAAATGGACTGTGCTTCTATTAATTAGGTAAATACTAATTATTAGTCATGGCTTAGACACCTAATCCAACAGGACCATCATGGAGTGGACCAGCCCGATCACATGGTTCAGTCGGACGAAGAGCAAGAGCACCAGCAAGGGAACCAGAGGGTGAAAATCCACCTGATATACGGGCTATTGTGGCTGATGTTGTTAGGGAACTTATGCCTACCCTAATGAACAACCCAAACCCGAGTGAAGTGGCTGCAAAAAGCATTCATGATAAGCAGCCGGAAGATGAAAGTCAAGGAGAAAGTCGCGCCCGTTCAGAAAAAGACAAACAGGGCGGGGAAGCTTCTACAAAGAAAGCCGGATGTACTTACAAAGCTTTCCTTGGTTGTAAACCAAAAGAATTTTCTGGGACAGATAATCCAGTCCAGGCAATAGAGTGGATAATGCATATTGAGAAGGTGTTTCGAGTCAGCAAATGTGCTGATGATGACAATGTAGAATTTGCCACAAATCAACTCACAAGCAGTGCATTACATTGGTGGCAGATTTACTACAAGTCATTAGGTACTGATTCAACTCTATCGATACCTTGGGAACAATTCAAGACCAAGTTCAACGAGTAGTATTGTTCAGAGGTAGCCATAAAGAAGTTGGAGGACGAATTTCTGCACATGGAACAAGGTTCCAAATCTGTCCAAGAATACACTCTGAGCTTTCTTGAGAAAGCAAGATTTGCGGAACACCATGTCAATACTGAAAAGAGGAAGATTGATAAGTATGTTTGGGGGCTGACGACCCGAATTAGAGAAATTGTGCAAGCATTGAAACTGACTACTTTCCGACAAGTGGTGGATAGAGCCACTGAAAGGGAGACAGAGTTGAAGCGACAAGAAGATGAAAAGAAAGCCATGGAAACTAAAAGAAAGGCGGAAGACCAAGGTTGGATGCCTCAGAAAAAGTCGCAGCAAACTGGGTCTAAGGGTAAAGGCCAGAAAGACAAAGGAAAGTGGTGTGAAAAGTGCAGAAAAAGGCACTCTGGGAGTTGCCGGGTCAACACTACATCTGCAAATTGTCGAAAGTGTGGAAAACCGGGGAATGATGCCAGTAACTGTCGGGCGGAGCGTAGGTGTTTCCAATGCGGAGCTACGGATCATATTTGCCTGAACCGTCCCGAGTTGAAATTTGGAGCATTCAGTGATAGATCCAGAATTGATCAGGGAGGAAAGAAAGAGGAGGTGAAGAACCGAGGAAGACCGGTAGCCTCGCGAGCCTTTCAAATGACCGTTGAGGAAGCTCGTGAAAAGACAGATGTGGTTACAGGTATCTTCAGTCTCAATTCCATACCTGTATATGTTATATTTGATCCAGGGGCTACACATTGTTTTGTATCGAAATCTTTGATGTCTCGCTTGAATGTACCATTAACCCCAATGGATGAAAGCTTGGAAGTGGCTGTAGCGGACGGTAGATATGTTTGGGTTTCCGAACACCTGGAAGGTTGTCAGCTTAAAATCTACGGGACCACTTTCCGTATAGATTTGAAGCCGATGACTACCAATGAATTTGGTGTAATTGCGGGTATGGATTGGTTAGCAACAAATTATGCTAACATGGATTGTAGAAACAAAAGCATCACAGTATTATCACCGGATGGGGAATGGATAAAGATTCAGGGTGAACGACCTCGGTTGAGAATGCCGGTTATCTCCTTTGCTCAAGCCCGAAGCTGTATTAGTAAAGGAGGGATGTCTTATTTGGCCTATGTAACAGTGGCTAAGCCAATAAAGGTGGGGGTAGCGAATGTAAACGTGGTAAATGAATTCCCAGATGTGTTTCCAGACGAACTTCCAGGGTTGCCACCAGATCGACAGGTAGAGTTCACGATTGAACTGGTCCCAGGAGCTGCTCCTGTTGCTCGAGCTCCATATCGTTTAGCACCCTCAGAAATGGTGGAACTGCGAAAGCAACTGGAAGAACTGTTAGATAGGGGTTTCATTAGACCGAGTACATCGCCTTGGGGAGCCCCTATCCTGTTTGTTAAGAAGAAAGACGGGTCGATGCGTATGTGTATTGTCTATCGGGAATTAAACAAGATCACTGTGAAAAACAAATATCCGCTACCAAGAATAGATGACCTGTTTGATCAGCTACAGGGAGCATCTTATTTTTCTAAAATTGACTTGAGGTCGGGTTACCATCAGTTGAAGATACGAGAATCTGACGTTCTAAAGACAGCCTTTCGCACACGATACGGTCATTATGAGTTTTTGGTGATGCCTTTCGGGTTAACCAATGCTCCAGCCGTATTCATGGATCTCATGAACCGGGTGTGTCGTCCGTTCCTTGATACTTCGGTGATAGTATTTATAGATGATATCATGGTGTATTCACAAAGCTAAGCCGAGCATGAGGTGCACCTGCGACAAATGTTGGAGTTGCTTCGCCAAGAAAAGTTGTATGCAAAATTCTCTAAGTGTGAATTCTGGCTAAGAGAAGTTCAATTTCTTGGTCATGTGATTAATGCCGAAGGGGTGAAAGTCGACCCAGCGAAAGTTGAATCCGTGATGAAGTGGGAACCGCCTCGAAGTCCAACTGAAGTACGAAGTTTCCTTGGTTTGGCAGGCTATTATAGAAGATTTGTCGAGAATTTTTCCTCAATAGCCGTCCCGTTGACCAAGTTGACCAAGAAAGGCGAAAAATTTGTATGGGCGGAAAAACAACAAGAAGCTTTCCAAAGGTTGAAACAAGCCTTATGTGAAGCACCGGTGTTAGCACTACCGCAAAGCGGAGAAGAATATGTGATCTACAGCGATGCTTCTAGAGTCGGGCTTGGATGTGTGTTAATGCAGAAAGGTCGGGTAATAGCTTATGCGTCCCGCCAAGTAAAAGAAGCCGAGAAGAAATATCCAGTTCATGATCTGGAATTAGCTGCGGTGATTCTAGCGTTGAAGTTGTGGAGACATTACTTGTACGTTGTAAAGGTTGTTATTTACACGGATCACAAAAGTTTGAAGTACCTATTCGATCAAAAAGAGCTTAACATGAGACAGCAATGGTGGATGGATCTACTTAAAGATTTTGACTGTGAAATTCTGTACCACCCTGGCAAGGCGAATGTGGTGGCAGATGCTCTAAGCATAAAAGAAACTCCTTTGAAAGTTACATCCGCTTGTTTGGTTTAGCGGAGCAATGGCGGATGATGCCCAACAACAATGTTGTTGATGGTGAAGGAAGACAGAGGGGAAAAAGATTGAGAAATCATTGAGCGGGAAGACATATTTTCGGAAGGGAGCTGATCCGTACACAACAATTTTTTGCCATACACAATAATAATATGTTTTTATGCATATTGTACAACCCATGTAAAGCATAAATTGTTGTGTATGGTAAAAAACTGTTGTGTACGGATCAGCTCCCTTTTCGGAATGGCTCACGCCTCATAGATTTTTGATTTTTCATAAATGGGGAATGGGGGATGGGGATCGACGGTCCACGAAAATAAGGGATAAAGGGAAAGGTGATATTTGTCAAACGGTCAAACCCTTAGTCATATAAATACACCATATTTAATTTTAACTAGTGGGGATCCGTGCTATATAGCACGGGTTCGGCCAGGTCAATTAAAGTTTTCAAGTATAATATAAATAAATGAAAGTAGAATGCTATAATATACAAATAAATGAAGGTATGTTGCTATTTAAACAACAAATTACCTGTAAGCTGAAGAGTATGGGCTTTAAAAGCCATATTTACCCTTTAACTCTAGCATTTTCTCCCCACATAACGTCCTTTCTTATAGCCTACAATCAAAATCAAAATTTAATTAAATAAATGCGACAAAGTGTTTTTCTTTAAAAAGATTTCATTTTCAATTTTTTTCATTGTATGAATTTAAACAAACGTTTCTCAATTCAATACGGGCATAGAGCTTCTGTCTTTGGTATCTATTTTGTAAAAGCATTGAAACTCCTTGCATGATTGCCTATAAATATGGCATTTGTTCATAATTCTAGTTAGTAACAACAACCATAAATTACTATATTAAATTCACTTTTACTATGTTACCAACTTTCCTACAGTCTCTAGCAGGTGAGTAACCCACAGCATCATAGTTTAAATAAATTCGGATAGGTTGCTTATTGTTCTTGGGAAAACTTGAAATTGATTGAATTTCCAATAATGCCCTTCCACTGTGGTGAAGAGGTTATGAGGTATCGGGGGCTTGATAAACCTGCGGGGTTTCTGAATAAAATTTGTTTCCATGTTTCTTTCGTTTTTGTTCAATCATTTCATCATGAATACAAGAATGTGATGCAACATTCTAGGTACCCTTTTCTGGCCCGCTCCACTGTAATTGTTTATTGTTGAATTTTGCTTGAATGATGTCCAAAAATAATATGACTAAGAGAATCTGAAACGTACAACAAAATCGATAAATTATTGTATGCTCAAAGAAACATAAAAAGGATATGAAATACGAAATGGGATTTTGTAAAGCTGTAAATTTTCTATTTTTTTCTTAGATACACACAAGATCTCTAAAACGTACAAACATGATAACTCAGCATGAATTTACCTGAAGCCTCTCAAATTTAAAATCTAATATCCGAAAAGGTGCCACTTAAAATTTTGGTTAAAACATAAATGCCTTGAAGTGAAAAAGTTGAAAAAAATAATAATAATAACACCTTACACCATCAGCTCTGGTAGTTTGCTGCGAAGTGTGGTTTTGATATCTATTGATTATCACAAAATATATACATAAAGAAAGTTTGCTCCAAAATATCATGATATTATCGTATTCTTTTTGTTCTTGGATTTCAATATTCTGAAGTAACCGTGTTACCTTTTCATAAATTATATATTGTAAAAGCTAAAGATTGCTATACACAATGGGTTATATAGATGGTCATGGAATCAATGCATTGCATACATACAAATACAGTGGAGTTGATCAATCTTATGTTGCAAAATATGTACGGTTAATTTTATTTTCCAATAAACCCATCAATGTTTCAGACAACTCCAAATTAGCCATTTGAGTTATATCATTGATAATTTCGTTACATCAAGCTTTAATTTCGTTGTTGAGTTTGCTAAAAAGCTGGCTCGAAAAGTAGAAAATTCAAGAATTACCTTACAATTATGCCTCCCCACCGAACCTTGTAAAACTGAATTCAAGTAAGATACATTGAATAATATTTACTTTTGAAAGTGGTTGAATCATGGAAAACCAATTAAACGAAATTAGAAATGGAAAATTGAAACCCATCAAATTTAACCTTGAAAAATAAAATTTATTGGGATCTTAATCATAATAAAAAACCAAAATAAACGGAAAGCATCATACCAATTTTGTAGCCGTGTCTAAAACTATAGTGTTCGCTTATATTTCTTCCCATCTGTTCATGAGAACTTTGAACATAGTCCAACAGAAAATATTAGTTAAGGATGTGTAAATAAAGAACATATAATAACCAAGAATTTTGAATCAAAACATGTATTTAACAACCTTCGGTCATGAGTCATGACATGCCACAATCTCACCACGATTAACAACAAAGAGCGTATTCCAAACTATAATAGCGGTAGTTGAGAACTGAAAATGAAAGGTTCAACTTGCTAAAACCATATTCTAAACTACAAAATGTAACAGTAAATGAAACAAAAGAATCATAATACAGGAACTATTATTTATCTTCATTTATCTTCACTATATATGGTTGTTGAACTTCCGAACTGCAACATATTGTAAAAGTTTCATGTTTATTGAAACTTGATAAAAACATATCTCAAAAGAAGTTTGTGAGTGTAGTAATGATCAAGCTGAGATTCAAGAAATCAATCAGAAACACACATTCTTGATAAAGACAAAAATTTTATTGCAAGATTTAAAAAACCATATACCAGGAAATCCAAATCAAACCCAAATGGAAAACAAATCATATACAAATGAAACCATAGAATCGTATACCTGTGTTGGGAGTAGGAGAAGATGAAAATCTCAAATCAAGCCGAAATCAAATCAAAATTGAAATCAAACCCTACCTTTGTCTCTTTGCCAGCATACGTAGGCACATGATACCAAAACTGGACCTTTCAAATCCGATAACGTTCAAGAAATCGATGAAGAAATCGATAACCATATATAACTTAACAATTTGAGGACCTGAAAATCAAAAAGAAATCAGAAAGAAATCCAAGAAATCGATGAAGAAATCGAATCAACATCAATCCTATACTCGCCTTATGTGTCATCGACAGTCACCGGATCTGTAGTTGTACTTGTATCAGCTGCGACCATTGGTTGCCTCTCGTCTTCCTCAACCGCAGCACGAATTCCTTCAAGAAATAGGAGAAATGCTATAATTCAAAGTCAATTTCGTTCACATTTTATTATCTTCTTGTAGTAGAAAATGGCCTGTAAAAAAAACATAATTATACTCTGAAATAGCAACCAACTTTATGAATGTACAATATTAATTATTAATTAATAATTACCAACCTTGTTTTCTTAACTTCCGGATTCTGATGGAGCGTAAATATTGATGTGGTTCTCCAATAATACTTATAATTACCAACCTTTAATAATTAACAATTGCCAAGTATTATTGTAAATTTTTTATTATTTTTATTAGATAAACTGTGTAATCACTCTTTTCTTAATTCCATGTTGCTCAAAAGAAACGCAGATCATATTCAACCAAAAAGTCCACAGAGCTCAAATTGCAATTAAAAAAGTAGTCACAAAACAGAAAGTAGAGTTGCAGAATTACAATAAACAACTATGGTCATTTTGAAGAATTCAACAGAAGCTAACAAAAATGCAGCAAGAGTCAAACATACTGAATCCTCCTTAAAACACACTGAATAATGTTAAAATACAAAGATAAAAAGTAGGTTAATCTTTTTGCCAAATCGCAAACACCACTTTTGTACAATCAGTTTACATCCAAAAGAATATGCAAGTTTTCATCCATGTAAAATTACGTTTTTACCCCTTGTTTAAGAGCAGCAACCGGACATCTGGTTCACTGGCCGCCCTCGGATTTGAACTGTTGGAGGTCTAGTATTGTTCATTGACGGTTGACTTGGCATCCTGAAAATAAAAAATAATTAATAATTATTTTTAAAAAATATATACTGTAAAAAATAAAAGATATATTTATTTATAGATGGAAAACCTTTTTTTTAATTTCAGCAGTCATGGCCATAAAAGCTTCTTCCACATTGGTGGAACTTTTGCCACTTGTTTACAGGAATAGAATCCCAATTTCATCAGCAAATGCCTACAAAAATATCATACCAAATTCACAAAAGGAATATTTTCTTACTTTTTTTAGAAAGAGCAAATCTAGTAAATATTAACCGGTTGTTCCACTTCTGTTACTCAAATTTTTAGAAAAAATGGTGAACCCCACTAAAAGATCACTCATTTTTTTAGAATTTCAAGCATCTAGTTTTCAATTTTGCTTCATTATTGTGTAACTTTTAGAATTTTAACCGGAGAATCATTTTTTTTACAAATAACAACAATATCAGTATTTACATTCTACGGCACACGATTTTAGTTTGTATCATAAAAGAATGAACATTCAATTTGGGATAATTTAGCGATAATGGTCAACGACAATGTTGGAGATAGAATGTCCATAGTGGAGGCAGTGGCACTTCGATCGATTTTAGTTATAATCAGCAAAACCCAAACGAACAGCAAATATGGTATTTCAATCTGAATTTCACGATGAAGGGCATATGAAACTGAAATTAAAAACATCGACCAATTTTATAAACCTAAGTGAATAGAAAGGAAGAAGGAAAAGTCGTACCTCCTTCTCCAGCTCCGAGGAAGCAGACTCATTTCCACATGAAAGACATTTAACCTGGCTCTGTAATGCTCCTCCAAATATCTCCTTAACCATTGTACTGCCATTAAAGCTATCACCTCCTCCATTGCTGACATACTTGCGTCTTTGCTGCTGCAATTAGAACATGTGCAGTTCTATGTAAAACCCCCGCAACTTCCAGAAGATCGGCAAGCTGTAGGTCGCGGAGAATGAGGGGAGATGGCGGTGACCGATCTTTTCTATTGATTTGCTCGAACCCGCAACTTCCGCCCAAAAGCTGTATGTTTGCACCGCCAATCGGAGACGCTAATAGTCAAACCCCCAAACCCTAATTTTGGGTCCGGCGGCTGGAATCAGCCAGTCAAAAGCTCCGAACACCGATGTCAAAGGATGGAGAGCAACGGTCGACAGAGGAGCAAGAAGTCTTACGCTTCGTTCCCACAACGATCCGACAAAAGGAGGAAGCGGTGGTGGCAGAGATAAACGGGAGACGGTGTAGAAGAAGCAGAATGAAGAAAGATCCCAAGAGTGGAGAGAAAAAGCGATGGTGTATGGCGGTGTAAAAAAACGGATCCAGATTGGATCCACTTAACCCGTGTGACACCAAAATAAAACCCGCGTACAAAAAAAGTTACACCTGATGAACAAAATCACGCTAATTAATATGATATATAGTCTATCTATACTTCTTAATAAAGGAATCCTTACATTGCCACATGGCAACTTTCTAGAAGCCTTTTTGACACTTGGCATAATAAGAACGTATTCTATCATTTTTTCCCGCCTAAAAATTTTTAACCCTTCCGTTTTTTTTTCTTATTTTCAGATCTTTAATACCTTTCCCTATTTAATAGGATGATATCGATAGAATTCTCAATCAATCCCTTCAAATCCGGAAGTATTTCACGAGATCATCTCCCCTAATTTCGCTTCTTATCAACAACTGAATTCAACTGCTTCTTATTTCTACTTTATGTTACGAACCTGGAACCCTAAAGTTCACCAACAATCTTCACGAACAACACATCTTGTCCTTCTTTACATTAAACGTTTGTTTCTAACCAATTTTCTTTTGTTTTTTACTTTTCCTGAATTGAATTCCATCGACCCCTGCTTCTTTATAAATCCATTGTCCCATGGCAATCATCATAGTCTTCCCCGCAAGACTTGTAATTAGTCGGCATCATCTTCGACCCCACTGGTTTTACAACAATATATCCCTCTCTTCTTCGTCAAAATAAAAAAAAGTCAAAAACCAAAAGTATGTTTCTCTATGAACTTTGTTACACAAAAATGATTACAATTTTACAGTTGTTATGTTATCGACTTGTCCCCATGCTCTTATCTAAAAATCTTCTAATTCATCTTGAAATTTGGATTATTAAAGGTTGACGAGTCACTGTGGCTGTGGCTTTCTGATAAACAAACTGGTTGTGACATGAATTTTACATTCGGATGTCCTTTGATGTAGAAAGGTAAACCACACACACAAAGTGTTTGTGTAAATGTATGTGTGAACTTTTCTGCATTTTTCTTTCTCCTTTTGCTATCCATGGATAAGATATCGTAAAAACAAAAGAAAATTGGAAGAAAGTATTCAGAAAAACGACCTTACTAATCAGAAAAACGAATAGTTGAACAGAATTTACTCGGAACAGCAACATAGCCGGTTTCCCTGTGTCTATCTATTCACCCATTTATCCTCATCCGGTTTTATTTTTCGCGAACTTAAAGGTGTGTCTGTTATTATGTATTCATTTCATTGGTATGTTTGCATTTTCTGCCTAATCTATTCTGAAAGAGTAAATCACCAACGATCTTTTGCTGTGAAAATCATACATATCCATCTTTTACACACCAATAGACACCCACATCAGTTACAGGTATGTTCTCTTTTCTATATTCACATGTACACCCATGTAGTTGATTATGAAAAATATTTAACATAAGGTCCGAGACATATTGCTAAGGGATGGAAGCAATTTACAGTGGTCTGTTCATATCCCTTCTTCTTTATATGCAAATTGCAGCCCTATTATATCACAACTATCAAATCTAATATCAAATTTATAGTTTATTTGAAATTGCATCAATTCTTACATTGTACTTTGTGATAAAAAGGTAAACTTGAGGAAGCTATTGAGCATCTAACTGAGGCTATTCTGTTAAACCTTGCTTCAACTATCATTTATGCAACCGGAGGTAAAATTGAGTTTTGAGTTTTTACTGTTTTTATTTTGTTATTGTAATTGCTTTTATCTGAATTTATTCATCTTTTATAATGTCTTTGAATTGTATGTTTCTAAAAGTATAATGTTCCTTATAAAGAAATTTTGAGAGTACAAAGCCTTGGCAAATCTACCCTCTTAAAAGTATAGTGTCGTTATAAAGAAATTTTGATACTTACTCTTTCCCCCAAAAAATGACCATTGATTGGGTACATAGTTTAGTGTAAACGTTTGATGATATAATTCCTAAATAGTCCTTTAATAAGGAAAAATAAAGGAAACATGTGGACCAAAATAGAATCTTTTACTTTCAAGGAATAGGTATTAAACTGTAAAAAAAGTGAGTTGGGATTGAAAACTAATCATAGTTCTTCCTGTCTTCAGTATTTCTTGCAGGACTATATTTGATCTAATTGATGCCACGTTTTAGAAGTGATTGGTTGAATATACATGATTTGTTTGGATACATTTGTAATTTTCCTATGAACTCTTATGCATGAATGAATTTGTAGTATTATGGTTGCATTAGGCTAATAATTGATGATGTTTTCGCCTTAATGTGTACGTATATCATGAGTTCCGATGTGTATCCTACCGATGGATCGTTACTTATTTTACAGGCTTCGAGTTCCATATCTTCGATTAACTGTTCAACCGATTACTTCTTGAAGCATGAGTCATAAGTTGAAATCGTTTCTATTCAGTCAGGTATTTATCTTTCAAATAAGTTTATTTGAGGTTTTATTATTTTAATATGGTTTGTATTTTTTTTTTTAAATTTGATTTGATCTATTATAAAAAACGGTATTCTTTATACGATCCATGGTATTATTTATTACGGTTTATATTTTTGAGATTATATATTTTTTTTCCAGGATTCACCTGATCCATTAGCAAACTCCTTACTACAACATCAATTTTCAGGACCTTTGTACTGGAACTTGATTGTTTCCTGCTATAAGAACCAATAAATATGGTCTATTAGGATTCACTAATTTACTGCTATTACTTCCTTAATAATTTAGGTTGTGGTAAAGAAGGACATTATGTGTTTCTATTGCTTGAAGTTTTAAAAGTCATTTTTATGGTGTTGATTGTTGGTTAAATTTTCTATACTTAAGGAAGTAACAGATAAAATGATGTAATATAAGGTAATTTTACTTAAAGCTATTACTGGTTTAATCAGTTTGAATTGGTGTGTTGAACTTACACTATTTTTTGTTTTCTTGTCGTTGATGTTTTGGACAACTCGATTTATTTAGGTTAGTCTCGGAATGGCCCGACATTTATCAGAACATATGGATGGTAATGGAGGGCGTATGAGAGGTTGACAAGTTCTCAAAATTGGATCTCAAAATCACTGTAAGTGATTTTTTATTTCAAAAAAACTCAAGTTAAATGGAAATGGAAAGATTTAGGCTTTTGAAAAATGTTATATCAGAATGTGTAACATCAAAATGAAAATTTGTATGAGTTTCATTTTAAAAGAACAACTTTTATTAGGTCTGGCATCAACAAGTGTGTACTCATGTGCTTTTAAAATGGAGGATATTCCAGAATGGTTGCACTGTAATTATCTAATTCATGATTCAAACATTTCTTTTTGGCTTATTTTGGACATGTCTCATTCGATTTGTAATCTCTTGAGGCACTAATTATATTTGTGTTTCAATTTGTCATCATGTTTAGAATGGAGTTTTTCTTGGATTGATTATCAGGTTATCCTAAAAGATACAAGTGAGTCAATGTTTATGGTGTTGAGACATGTTTAATAGTTGGACCTTAGAAAAATATTTTAGAATCAAAGTGTTGATAATATTAACGAAGTTAAATTGGCTTAAGGTAAGAGTTTGATCTGTTCTAAATATGGAAACTAAATTTAATTAATATTATTGTTTTGATTTTAATTTTTGGTTTATATGTACGTGCTAAAGTTTCATAGAATAAAAGTCGGACAATAACATTTTGATTCATTTTATTTATTGAACATAAAATTTAATCAACTTCTGAAATCGACATTAGTTAAAAGGGGGTTGGTATTATATTGAGTTCTTCAAACTAGAACCTCCAATGATATTTTTTCTTTCATATCTAATTTATCAACCGTATATGATCAAGGAAAAGGGGAGGTTTGGTTCTAAGAAAACAGTCTGCTATTCAAGATTGGTTTATATATAAGACAATCGATTTTAACCCGTGTCATCTAAAGAGTGAAAAGTAGAAAATATTGAAATTATTAATTTTAGATAATGATAGTAAACTTATTAGTAGGGCATTCAATGTTGTATACAAAAATGTATCTGTAAATTTATGATTAATGACTATATTTTTGTTATTATCTATGTTTTTTTATATGATTGACCGTGTAATACACGGGTTTTTAACCTAGTATATTTATATACTATAGCTTAACTGGGCCCTCGTAGGGTTTCGAGACAGGATTGCCAATCCCCGCCCCCGCTCCCGCTCCCGAAATTGAAACGGGGGTTAATTCCTCCCCACTTCCGCCCCCGAAAGTTTTAGAAAAATACCCCCATACGGGATCGGGATCCCACGGGTTCAGGACCCTACGGGGTTTTTTGCTATCCCTAATTTTTAGTGGAAATGTGTTGTGTTTTTGACAATTCTTACATAAAATAACGTAAGTGGTGTTGGATGAGAACACCTCTTGCCCTTAACGTTTAGAAACCTAACCATCGTCATCACAATCGAGGTGAGGAGAGGGAAAAAGCGAAGTCTCCATTGCCGATTAATCTTTCCTTTTGGATTCCCGAGTCATCGCTGCTCACTTGGTAAGTCTTCCTTTTCTCTTTTTCGTTTGACCTAATTGGTTTATATGAACTTGCTCTATTTGTTTTTCACAAAATTCTGAGCATGCTACAAAACATACAAATTGGGACCTGCAAGAATCAGGATATAAATTCAGCGTTGTTGAAAATGACACGTATATGCTTTTATGTGCAAAATTTCCCTGATGCGTCAAAGTAGCTGATGACCTCTGCTCCCCAACGCACTTTTAATGGTAAATATATCGTCAAACACATAATCCGTTATAAGGGAGGAAATGCTTCAAAACTCAGTTATTTCCCCTGCTTCACAGTAGATGCTTTGGTACTTACATAAGTGATTGGATTGTATCTTATCAACTAATCTCTTATTTTGATCAGTGGACATCGACCACAGAGCATTTTGTTGTTGCAGCAATACAAGTACATGAAATGTCTCTCTATTTGCTCTTGCTTTGCAGAAAATTGGAAAAGAAAACATTTATTGTAATCTGATGAGCCGCCCTGTGCCTACATAATCTTTTCGAAACACTTCTTATTACATAGTTGCTAAAACTCACATGTTTTTGCCAATTAATTACTGTTGGGAAAGTAAAATCCAAGCCATGAACAGAGGGAAAACATAGAGATGCTAAAATGTTCCAGATTCAGTTCATTAGTAGGAATAGTACAGATACATTTAAATAGCCATCTAAATAAACTGAAAAAAAAATTAAAGCAAGCCACTAGTACTACTATGTTGGAAATATAGACCACTAAACTGACATAAACCAGCCACTAACAAAATGTAAGAGTAACCCAAAGTGCCCCTATAATCATCCAAACAACAACCCCGATTACTGTTAGTGAAACCAAGGAATCTAAAATCTAATACATTTGTCTGCCAAATTCAAAAGTCAACAGTTCCAATAACATGTTAGTTATATATGCCCAAGGATGATCATAAAATGATATTACTAATAACATATGATCTTATAGGGTCACACCAATAACAAGTTTGATACCGATTATATCATTTAGATATTGAATTATGATTCATGATCAAATGATAATATACTTACAATTTAATTTGTATGAATTATTATTTAGTGAAATAATAATTGTTTCAAGACTTAATTCATATGAGATGAGTTAATTAAAGAGTTCAATATATTTATATCATTTATTTAGTAAATGATACAAATGAAATATAGTCATGGATTCACATATATATATATATATATATATATATATATATATATATATATATATATATATATATATATATATATATATATATATATATATATATATATATATATATATATATATATATATATATATATATATATATATATATATATATATATATATATATATATATATATATATATATATATATATATATATATATATATATATATATATATATATATATATATATATATATATATGTATGTATATATAAACTAAACAAGTGAAGTATGTGTTTATATAATTATGGAATTATATATATATATATATATATATATATATATATATATTTATATATATATATATATATATATATATATATATATATATATATATATATTTATATATATATATATATATATATATATATATATATATATATATATATATATATATATATATATATATATATATATATATGAATATATATATATATAAACAAATCAAGTGGAGACAACATCTTTTCTCTTGTTCCCTCTTGTTGGACGTCCACCACTCCCCAAGGAAGTGGTGTGGGCATGCTCCATGCTACTTTAACATATTCCCTTGAAAAACTCTTGTTGACTATTGAACTTTGTGTTAGTGGGGACAAAAGAGAAGCCTAGTTACATTTCTTTAAGGTGTTAAGGATATGAACGTGTTTAAGGCTTAAAAACACTATCACTCTTGTATTATTCTTCTAAGAACAAGCTCCCAACTCTCTCTCTCAAGTGTTGCCTAAAATCCGATTTTAGAAAGGGGCTTCAAAGGTTGAATTTGCAAGTTGAAGACTAGAATCTTCTTGGTGTCATTATACTTGTTGGTGGATCAACCATAGAGGGAAGCTATCTTGATTCCTAGCCATCATAATCTCGTCCATATTAATCTTAAAAGAAAGGCTATGATCTTAAGCTTTAACTATGTTTGTTTTTCCTTTTATCTCTACATGCATGTAGCATGATCCTCTTGGAAGTGAAATTTGTGTTCATGTTTTTGCTTTCGTTGCAACTTCAAGTTTTTGAAACTAACTACATGAACATATGATTTCCAACAATTGGTATCAGAGCCATGGCTATATTGCATGTTTAGATAATAAGTTTATTTGGATAAACTTGGTTTTTGGAAGCCATGAATGTTCATCTTCTTGAATGAAAGTTTCATGCATGGCTTCTTTGGCAACATGCAAGTGTTTAATCTATGATTTTATGTAACCAACTATATTTTATGATTGCATGCATTTGGTTACATAATTGTTGCCTTAGAAAAACAAAGTGTTGATTTTCTTATGATTTTATGTGGTAAAATGGTGCATAAACAAGCCAAGGACTATATGATGCATGTTTTGTGTTTGAATTCGATTTGGTTGTAATCTATTCTTTTATTCTAATGGTTTGTAATAATAATTAGTTATTTCCTTCTTTTATTCATTTTGTAAGTATTAGAATAGTTGTATTCTTTTGTATCTTTTATAAAATGTAACAAGTGAAGGAGATAAAGCCAAAGAAAGATTGCAACTAACAGCTCCATTTTCCTGCTTTCCTGCTGTGAATTTCGGACCTGTTATGGGGCTCAAAATAAATTCATATATTGGTATTTTGATGCTATACTTGTTGGTAACTTTAATATCTAGCATATACAATAAGTGTTGGCAAGTATAAGCATCAATTTAACCAAGAATGAAGTCAAGAAAGCAACAAAACCACAAGAAAAGCCTCCTGCTGCCACTGTTCTGTCGAGAATTTTGAGGAGCCCAAAGAAAAATCACAACTCATTACATGGTGTCAAGAAATGGTGGTTCAAGTATCATTTGATGTTATAAAAGACTTGGCAAAAATGTAGCCAAATCGAAGATCATTTGGTTGAGTTTTTGTCACCCTTTTGTCCCTAGGTTTGGACTTGATATTTCATGTATGGCTCACATGAAATATCAAACTAGTTGGCTTGTGTTTATGCACCCATGCATGCGTGTGATGATTGAATGTTTTATGATTTTATGTTGTGGATGAAAATAAGATTTTGCATGCTAGACAACTTAGATAATTAAACATAATCATCAAGGAGTTTGTAATTTTCAAATTGACATTTAAAAACATAAGATGTAATACAATTGGTTTTATTAAAAATGGGTTTTGTTATAAAACCTATAAAGTCAAGTTTTGAAAATAAATGAAACAAATAAAATGGAGATTTTATGAATTCTTACAAACTCTAACCCTAAGTAATAATGGTAATTATTTAGGATTAAAATTGGTTCTCATGTATGTGATCAAACTCAAACTTAATATTAGATATTAATTGTAATCTTGACCACAAACAAAGAATTAATAAAATGGAGATTTTATGATTACAGAACCAATTACCAAAATAAGATTTAATGGTACCATGTTCATTGGATGCATGCAATCTACATGATACCATATGTTTTTCAAAATTAGAATTGTAAAACATACAAAATCCCTTTCGAAATACAAATCAATGCCGTCCTTCTTAAAGACACTCATGTATCACTTGAATATCCTTGTGGGATAAAGGTTACCTAACCACTTGGAGTCTTCTTGTGATACAAGAGGTAGTTTTGTAATATTGATGGGATAAAGGACACCTAACCATTAATAGTTGTCAAAACTACATGTCCATCTAAGTGGGATGATTTGTTTGGAAATCTTTTGTGATAAAGGTCACCTAAGCATTAGAAATCCAAGGCATAGATGGGATCAAACATGCCAAACTTATAAATGTTATAATGGGATCCCATAACTCTAGAAATTATATTTGGATATAATTGGTAAACCGTTACCTACCTTGTTGATTCGAATAGGCGGGATAAAGGATACCTAACCGCTTGTTTGAATTGCAACTTGGATTCTAGACCTTAATCAATTAAAGTTTATGAAACAAGAAAGGGTATTAATTATTAAGGACTTAATATCATAAATTACTAAATTGAACCTTGTTAAAATTTTGTAGATGGCACCAAACACAACAAACCCGGCTCCAAACAAAACTTCACTACGGTCTCTCCTTGAGGGAGAAAAACTCAACCATACCAACTTCTTGGATTGGTACCGTAGTGTGAGAATAGTTCTCAAACGAGAAAAGAAAGAATATGTTCTCAATGAACCACTTCCTGAAGAGCCCCCTGCCATCCCTAAGCCCGCACACGATGCATGGCTTAAATAGATGGATGACTCCATTGATGCATCATGTCTAATGTTGGCAACCATGATTCCTGACCTTCAGAAGGATTTGGAGAATCATTCGGCCTATGACATGATTAATCAATTGAAGGAAATGTTCCAACAACTTGCAAGAACGGAAAGGTTCGAAACTGTTCGGGCTTTCCATGCTTGCAAGATGGAGGATGGGCAGTCGGTTAGCTCTTATGTGCTCAAGATGAAGAGTCACATTGATCATTTGGCACGTCTTGGAGTTGTGATGCCCGAAGAGCTAGCAACGGATATGATCCTTAACTCATTGACAAAGTCTTTTGATCCCTTCGTCATGAATTATAACATGAATGGTTTGAACAAGACAATCCCGGAATTGCATGGGATGCTAATTACCGCGGAAAAGAATCTGCCTAAGAAAACCACTCAAGTTCTCATGATCAAGGAAGGTGGGACAAAGAGAACTAGACCTGAACACCCCAACAACTCCAAGGGCAAGGGAAAGGCAAAGGTTATCAAAGGAAAGGGCAAGAAAGTTGTCCAACCATCCCGTCCGCCCAAGAAGAAGGAAAAGATTGCCAAAGAAGACGCGTGCTTCGAATGTGGCAAAGTTGGGCATTGGAAGAGAAATTGCCCTACCTATCTTGCGGAGTTGAATAAGAAGAAGGCCGGTAAGGGCACTTCAGGTATCTATGTGATAGACCTAGAACTTTATAATTTATCTCTTAACACATGGGTATTTGATACTGGTTGTGGAACTCACATTTGTAATATGTTGCAGGGGTTCAAAAGGAGTAGGCGACGGAAGGCAAACGAGGTAGTACTCCGGGTTGGAAACAGTGCAAGGGTTGCGGTGGATTCAATTGGAAGTTTTGATTTATTATTACCTAATGGCTTGTATTTGACATTGTTAAATGTTTACTATGTTCCTAGCTTGACTTGGAATATTATTTCGGTTGCTAAGTTGAGACAATGTGGATTTGATCTTTCCTTTATGAATGATGACATTTGTGTTTACAAAAATAATGTATTCTATTTTGAGGCTAGGCCTTTAAATGGAATTTATGAAGTAAACCTTGATGAAAAGACTAACCATGGCTCTTTATACCACACTTTCACCAAGAGACCCAAATGTGATTTGAGTCAAATTTATCTATGGCATTGTCGACTTGGGCATATAAACAAGAAACGCATATCCCAACTTCAAAGAGTGGACTTTTGAAGGCAAATGAGAATGACTCATTTGATATATGTGAATCTTGTTTGCATGGCAAGATGACTAAAGCTCCTTTCTCGGGAACCGCTGAGAGGGCAAAAGACTTGTTAGGAATCATACATACGGATGTATGTGGTCCTTTCAAGCCAATGACTAGATATGGTGAAAGATATTTCATCACCTTCACTGACGACTTTAGTCGATATGGATATGTTTATTTGATTAAACATAAACATGAGGCATTTGAAATGTTCAAAACGTTTCAAATTGAAGTGGAAAACCAACTCAACAAAACAATTAAAGTTCTACGTTCTGATAGAGGAGGTGAGTACTTAACTACAAACTTTATGGACCATCTTAACACTTGTGGAATTGTTTCACAACTTACTCCACTTGGAACACCACAACATAATGGTGTATCTGAGAGGCGGAACCGAACACTATTGCATATGGTTCGATCCATGATGAGTAGAAGTACTTTACCTTCATCATTTTGGGGTTATGCTTTACAAACAGCTGCTCGTCTCCTAAACATGGCACCTACTAAGAAGGTAGATAAGACGCCTTATGAGATATGGCATGGAAGGGTTCCATCTTTATCCTATCTCAAGGTATGGGGTTGTGAAGCTTATGTTAGACAAGAAGCTTCAAACAAACTAGAACCCCGTTCAACTAAGTGTATCTTTGTAGGGTATCTGAAAGATTGTCTTGGATACTACTTCTACAATCCCATCGAGAATAATATATTTATTTCTCGAAAAGCTAAATTCCTAGAAAACAAGTTTCTGACGGAAGAGGCAAGTGGGAGGTTTGTGGAACTTGAGGAACTTCAGGAACCACAACCTGATACACAAGAAGTTGGATCTAGCATTCAACAAGAAATTGTTGAACCTGAACAAACGGTTGATCAGGAACAAATTGTAACACAAGGTGTTCGCAGATCTGGTAGGGTTCGATTTGAACCTGAAAGGTATGGTTACCTTATGATGGAAGAGGAATGTTATACGATAGATTCTGATGAACCCGTCAACTACCAGAGTGCAATGTCAGATCCTGAATCTGATAAATGGCTTGAAGCCATGAACACTGAGATGCAATCCATGCACGATAACCAAGTATGGGACTTGGTTAATCTTCCCTCCAATTGTAAGACTGTTGGGAACAAATGGGTTTTCAAGAAGAAAACCGACGTGGATGGAAATGTTCACACTTTTAAGGGTAGACTTGTCGCTAAAGGATACTCACAAACTCATGGTATTGACTATGATGAGACCTTTTCACCAGTGGCAATGATCAAGTCAATTAGGATACTTTTTGCCATAGCCGCATAATATGATTATGAGATATGGCAGATGGATGTCAATACCGCTTTCCTTAATGGACACTTATTGGAAGATGTCTATATGGATCAACCTGAAGGTTTTGTTGATCCCAAGCATCCAAACAAAGTGTGCAAGCTTAAAAGATCTATTTATGGATTGAAGCAAGCGTCTCGAACATGGAACATCCGTTTTGATGAAAAGATTACAAATTTCGGATTCATCAAAAATGAGGATGACTCCTGTGTTTACAAGAAAGCTAGTGGGAGCATATTCATATTCCTAGTATTGTATGTAGATGACATACTTTTATTTGGAAATGACATCCCAACCTTGAAAGGTGTCAAAACATTCCTTGAGAACTGTTTCTCAATGAAGGACTTAGGAGAAGCTGCTTATGTATTAGGCATAAAGATCTATAGAGATAGATCTAAGAGACTTATTGGTCTAAGCCAAAGTGTATATATTGATAAAATCTTGAAAAGGTTCAAGATGCAAGACTCCAAAAGAGGATTCTTGCCAATACCATATGGCACCATCCTAAGTAAGTCTCAGTGCCCAAACACTAGGACTGAACTTGAAAGGACGAAACATGTCCCATATGCTTCGGCAATTGGGTCTATCATGTATGCCATGTTATGCACTAGGCCCGACGTCTCATGTGCCTTAAGCATGACTAGTAGATATCAATAGAACCCAGGTGAAGCCCACTGGACTGCTGTAAAGAACATTCTTAAGTACTTGAGAAGAACTAAAGATATGTTCTTAGTTTACGGTGGTTTGGAAGAAAGCTTAAAGGTAAAGGGTTACACTGACGCAAGCTTCCAAACAGATAGGGACGATTCGAGATCTCAATCTGGGTATGTCTTTATTTTAAATGGAGGAGCCGTGTCTTGGAAGAGTTCCAAACAAGAGGTGATTGCACAATCCACTACAGAATCAGAATATGTTGCTGCTTCGGAAGCTGCTCAAGAAGCTGTCTGGATGAGAAAGTTCATTGAAGATCTA
The DNA here is from genome assembly GCA_023525715.1 of Cichorium intybus. Classification (NCBI taxonomy): domain Eukaryota; kingdom Viridiplantae; phylum Streptophyta; class Magnoliopsida; order Asterales; family Asteraceae; genus Cichorium; species Cichorium intybus. The sequence goes on along the minus strand of CM042010.1, from coordinate 54,204,800 downwards.
GGGGATGTTCCTTCCATTCGGGACCCTATAGAAATCTTCTGTGACAATCTAGGTGCTATAGCTCAAGCAAAGGAGCCTAGATCGCATCAAAAGACTAAACACATTCACCGAAGGTATAACTACATACAACATGAAGTTAAGAATGGTGAAATAAGTATTCACAAGGTTCATACAGATCAGAATTTGGCAGACCCATTGACAAAGCCTTTACCCCAAGCTAAGCATGAAAGTCACGCTAAGGGTATAGGACTTCGTTTTTCTAATGAATGGATTTGATTTGTGTTTAGTGTTTTATGAATATGAACTTATGTAAACAACAATAATTATGTGATATATGTGACGTTATGTTTCATTCATAATTATATGTTTTAATATTAGCATGTTTAATCCTTGAATAATCTAATTATTCTAAATGTCCATAGTCGATCATAGTTGTGGGAGCAATTATGAAGTAAGACTAATATGAATTGGATTGGTTGACTTTTATGGGTAAAAGTAGCAAAAGGTTGCAACCAAATTCATAGGTACTTGTCTATGAACAAGTATTGGACTTGACCCGTTTCAAGATCACTTCATGGATCATTATCATAAGTGATTCTTGAACAAAGGTATTATCATTGTATCCTTGGACCTGAAATACATATTTGGGACTCAAGTGTAGAGAGTGATGTGCTTTGATATGGTTCACCGTTGTTCTTGAAATATAGACAACCATACAGACCATACTCAAGTATAGTACTGACTACATGAGGGGCATATGTAGTCAAGACGGGATTTGTTCCTCTTATGTGTTGAGAGTTAGACATCTAAGGCGCCTGATTCAAAGTTGAGCATAAGATGAGAATGATTAAGATCCATGTCTCATGTTCAACATGATGTCTGTAACAAAGGGATAATTGATAGATAACCTAGTACATCAATTAGAGCCTCGTGCTTTTGAAGAATTGGATGTTGTTGAATGGCATTATGTCATGTGTTATTGGGGGCAGTGAAATGTTGCTAGACGTTCACCACTGTTGGTATCATTCTATGATGCAACCTTGTGCAAGTGGGAGATTGTTAGTTATATATGCTCAAGGATGATCATAAAATGATATTACTAATAACATATGATCCTATAGGGTCACACCAATAACAAGTTTGATACCGATTATATCATTTAGTTATTGAATTATGATTCATGATCAAATGATAATATACTTACAATTCAATTTGTATGAATTATTATTTAGTGAAATAATAACTGTTTCAAGACTTAATTCATATGAGATGAGTTAATTAAAGAGTTCAATATATTTATATCATTTATTTAGTAAATGATACAAATGAAATATAGTCATGGATTCACATTTATATATATATATATATATATATATATATATATATATATATATATATATATATATATATATATATATATATATATATATATATATATATATATGTATATATATATATATATATATATATATATATATATATATATATATATATATATATATATATATATATATATTCCATTTTTATTCCAAATGCTAGAATAAAATGATAAATACATATATGTATGTGTTTATATGATTATGGAATTATATATATATATATATATATATATATATATATATATATATATATATATATATATATATATATATATATATATATATATATATATATATATATATATGTATGTATATATAAACTAAACAAGTGGAGTATGTGTTTATATAATTATGGAATTATATATATATATATATATATATATATATATATATATATATATATATATATATATATATATATATATATATATATATATATATATATATATATATATATATATATATATATATAAACAAATCAAGTGGAGACAACATCTTTTCTCTTGTTCCCTCTTGTTGGACGTCCACCACTCCCCAAGGAAGTGGTGTGGGCATGCTCCATGCTACTTTAACATATTCCCTTGAAAAACTCTTGTTGACTATTGAACTTTGTGTTAGTGGGGACAAAAGAGAAGCCTAGTTACATTTCTTTAAGGTGTTAAGGATATGAACGTGTTTAAGGCTTAAAAACACTATCACTCTTGTATTATTCTTTTAAGAACAAGCTCCCAACTCTCTCTCAAGTGTTGCCTAAAATCCGATTTTAGAAAGGGGCTTCAAAGGTTGAATTTGCAAGTTGAAGACTAGCATCTTCTTGGTGTCATTATACTTGTTGGTGGATCAACCATAGAGGGAAGCTATCTTGATTCCTAGCCATCATAATCTCGTCCATATTAAGCTCAAAAGAAAGGTTATGATCTTAAGCTTTAACTATGTTTGTTTTTCCTTTTATCTCTACATGCATGTAGCATGATCCTCTTGGAAGTGAAATTTGTGTTCATGTCCAACCCCATGATTTCGAAACCCTAATTAGGGTTTAGGAGGCTTGGTCCAAATGGTCAACATGCTTGTCTATTAAGGAGGCTCCTCTAGGGTTTTGACTGTCACCATTGGAGGCTATAAATACAACCTCCTGGAAACCCTAAAACCTGCATCACTTTCACTGTCTCTCTGGAACTCTGCTGTCTCTTCTCCATTGCTTGGGTGTGACTTCATTTGAGGCAGGATATTTTTGCTGCTAGCTTCAAAAAGGAAATCAAAGGTTTGTTTTCTTATGTTTTATTCTTTAGAAATTATTATTGGCCTTAGGAATTTTGTTATATGTTCATTGATAGAAAAACATAGACCCTCATCTTAGGTTGCATGTGAACTTAGGTTATTAGTTCATAGATTGCAAATAACCTTTCAGTGGTATCAGAGCCCTGCTTGTTTTTCTAGTGAATTGCTATAACTGCTTGATTGTTCAAAGGTTTTTTTTCGAAAATTAACCCTTGGAATGGCCAAATCGATTTTGGTGGCTAAGCTTTTGAAAACCCTAGCCTCCACCCCCTTGTATGCAAAAATGGGCTCTAGGGTTTTGCAGGTTTCTTATTTTTGGTAATTATGATCAATTTAATAAATAGAAACCCTAATCCCATTGCTTGCATTTTTCAAAAATTAGGGGATTAGATAGGATTAAATTAATGTGATTAATTTGTGATGCCTATCTAGATTTAATTAATTTAATTAGTTGTTTTAATTAAAAGATAAATTAAATCATTTAAAAGTTTAAATTTAATTTTAAATTAAAGAGTTAATTTTAGAAAATTAAAAAGATTAAACCAGAAATATTTTAAAAGGTTTAAAATACATCTTATATATTTTATGATTAATGGTTAATATTTTATATATAAGATAAATTTGGTTAATCTTACCGTTAGTAGGCCTCATTCATAAAACTTTTCTATAAGATAAAATTGGATAAAATTGGTTAATCTTACCGTTAATGGGTGTCCACTCTCATGCACCGCTCTCCTGGTCAGTCAAGTGTCGTTAGCCGAACGGGTTAGATAGGACCGCTTAATTCTCATTAAAAGTATAATGCTGTAATTGAAAGTACTAGAACAATTCTTAAAAATCCCAATCTAGTTACTTTAGGAAAAATGTGAAAAGATGCTAACCCATGAAATTGCACATTATATTTTATGAGACATTAGTGGAGCGTGTGTGGTTAACCGGCACACTAATAGGGGTTAATAAAGTGTGGTAATGAGTTTCTCATGATTTATCATTGTTGATGGAGCGTGTGTGGTTAACCGGCACATCAATTAGAGATGATAAATGACATTGAGGTTACCGAGCATATTTGCATGGTTATTCACATCCAGTTTGTGATCCTCGGCATCCCAGTCACAATCAGTGGAGCATATCTGTTGGGTGTTGAAATATGAGAATAGATGAGCAGATATAGATATTGAATCAATTACACAATCAATCACACAATGATAATGCAACTAAGTTAATTGAACAATGAGATATGAATAACATGTGCCGAATGATTTGATTAGAACTTGGTTTTACAATTGGGTTTTCTATGTTGAAGATATACGATTCTCGTAAGTTAATCTTGTAATCTCTCACACTCGACACGGTATGGTATCACTGATATTTATACTGAATCAGAGATACCAATAGTACACCTATTACAGAGAATATCCTATCAGTGTACTAGCCAATAGGATACAAGATTCATGCAACACGTATTGTACTATACGCGTGCACACAAAAGACAAAATGACAGACTGTCAAGTCTTCGGATCCTCTATGCATTGCACTTCGGAGTCTTTAGACTTCGGTGTCTTCTCCTGTTTATTCACTTCTGGGTTCACTTCGGGGTTTTCTTCATGGGTTGGACTTCGGATATGTCAACACTTCATCACAAAATTTCTCAACAATCTCCCCCTTTGTGTGAAGTGTATCCGAAGTCTATACTTGAAAGTTTCTTTTGTAAGCTCGCTTCAGAGTCTTTCTCACAGCAAGATACCAGTTCATATGGTCAATGAACTTCTTCTTCTTCTCAGTTGAATTTGCATGGCAGGCGTTCACGTGAGAAATCATTCCTGAAATGAAGGAGGAGGGATGGAGGCCTATGTAGTCAATATCAAAGAACTTGATTGTGACTTCAGTTTCATTTCGAAGTCCTTTGAAAACTATGCCATAAGGTTCGTCTAAGATCTCTCCATTTTTTAATCTAGCAATGTTTCGAACTACAACAGGAGGAGTATTCAAGGGATGTCTGTAGTAGAAACATAGCTCCAGGTCATGCTTTGCAAAACGGTGAAGATAATTGTTGAGGAAGCCCAAAAGGTGATTTTTGATAGCAAAGGTAGACATTTCAGCATGAGCAGGACCGCCGGTTCGCAGAAGATCAAGAATCTGGATGAAGTCCATAGGATTCATGATGGGAAAGTCTGCTATTGAAAACCTGGATTCAACTTCGTCTGCCCCCCTAAGCACAAGAAAATCATAATTTCTGAAGCCCAAATAATTTTCAGCTTCTTTTATTGAAATGATTTTCTTGATCTTGTTTAGGCTCCAAACATAGTTTTGCCTTTGAATGTATTTGGCATGAAAGTTTATTTTATTCATCCAAAAACTTGCTTTCTGATCCTCTGGCACCGAAGTAACAAATTGAAGGAAAGCAAAAGTCTTCAGATTGAATGGAATATCAAGCTGGATGTCTTCGGAGTCAACAATTGCAAAACTCCGAAGAGGGAGTCTATTAAGTACATTTGGATTTTGAAATCCAAACAGCTTGATTGCTTCAACAGTCCATTCACCATCATTTCGAGCAAATTCATTTATTTTGATCATCAATTCGTAGTCTGCTCTTCTGGCCTTATATATCTCTTCCATGTGTGGAGCAATGATGTTTTCTAGTGATCGGTCTGTTGAACTTCCAGCACCAGCCGATCCACTAACAACCATGCCAGTGGTTGTGATAGTTGAGGTTGTAGGACCTGCAGTGGCTGCAGGGATCTGTCTAGGCACGCCCTGTGGCCTAGACAATCTGTCATAGAAATTTATCATAGGCTGAAGTGCAACTCTCAGTTTTGTAATCAAATCTTGTGTGAGAGCTGCATTTGTTCGTTGTAATTCCTCTGTAAATTTGTTGACATCCGAAGAGGTTTGGGCGGCAGTGAGCTCGTCAATTTTTGCTCTGGCCTCATCAAGCTGTTTTTCAAGCTTGGTACTTTGCTGGATTTCACTCCGAAGTCCTTGCAAGGTTTTCATGACTTCGGAGTTAGCTTTATCGGTTTTCTCAATGAAAGCATCAACCTTCTTGTTGATGGAGGTAACAGCTGATTCTAGCTTCTTTTCGAAGGAAGATTGGATCTTATTTTGTTCATCCAAGAGCTTCTTCTCAAGACTATTGACAGACTCCTTTATTCCTTTGGATAGAGTGAATTCCAGTGACTCTATCTCATCGGAGATATCACCAATGGTCGGCTTTGTGGGGTCGAATCCTGTTTGAGCTTGGATGAGCGTGTCAAGCTTGGAATTGAGGACTTTGTACTGTTTCATTAGTACAAAGCCTTCATCTGGTAGGTCTTCTTCTGATGCTCCTTCAACATTCAACGGAGCCATGTGAAAAGCTTCGAAGAGTGCTGCTGAAGTGGGATTTTGTCTTGGTGGTGAAATGGGTAATTCAAACTCATGTAATGAAAAATCAATGCCAGAGATGGGTACTTCAGAAGTTGGAGGAGCAGTTGTTGGTGGAGGTGGAGGAGGAATTGTATGTGGAGGTGTTTCAGGTCTGGTTGTTTTTGGTGGTGAAGTAGGGACAGTTGTTCGTGGTGGTGTAGGTGGTTTAGTTGTTCTAGGTGGTGATGTAGGAGAAGAAGGTTGATCATCAAGCATTTCTTCTTCTTGTTCTTCTTCATGGACTGTGGATGGAGTCCTTTCTGAGTCCGAAGACTCATCCACAACCATGATCTTTCTTTGCCTCTTCAGCTGTTTCCTCTTCGGTGTGGTTTTCACCGAAGTTTTTCTTTTCTTCTCTTCCTTTTTAGGACCACTGGGTCCACCCGCCATTTTCCTCTTCCCTTTTCCTTTAGGGATTTCTTTCACAGATGTATCCTTGCTTAGATCACGTGTGGGATAAGGAATCACCAAGGTGTTGCGGTAAGAGCTCACTTCAATACATTCCATGGGAACCTTGGAGAGCATGGCAATAGGAATTTGCGCACAGTAGACTGCGGGTTCATCATCCAATGGCGATACAGTGATTGGAGTATACCTCATTTCGGGGAGATGGGGATCTGCAACATATCCAACCTTTTGATAATGGGCATGAACAACAATTGCCCAGAACCTCGCACTTGAAATTTCAGTCCCCTTCAGACTGTGATTGATGTGTGAATAGAAGTCGGCCCACAGAATAGAGGCGTAATCAACTTTGACATCGTAGTAGATTCCGAAGAGCAGGCTCTGAAACGCCACACTTGCAGAATCTAATCCTGAAGTTCTTCCAGACAGACATCTGAGGAAGATACTAAAGAAGTATCTCCACAGATCGGGCAGTTGGTTCTTTTTAAACAGGCTGATCTTCTCGAGTCGGGGAAAGTAACCCATTTCATTGAACATATCGACGAGTTGCTCAGCAGAAGGAGTCATAATCTCCTTAGGATAGTAGATGGGAAGATGAAGAGCCTCAGCAAATTTTTCCTTGGTCAGTTGCACTTTCTTAGTTTTTCCCTTTGCATCTATGGTTTCGAAGAACACAGCTTTTACATGATTGTTCGTGTCGAACAGGGCATTAGAGGTGTAATGTGCCCTGTGAACAAGTGCTGCTGGAATCGATGGTGTGCAGGTTAGGGCATAGCCAAGAATCGATCTCTTCAGGCATTCAACAAGAGCATCGAAGGACTTAGGGTAGAGTTGAAGGTTGGTGCTTAGTACTAGATTTGCTGATTGGCTTTTAAGAACAGGAACTGAAATAGCTTCAGTGGTTTGAGAAGATCCTTCGGCGGCCATTGTTGGTCAGATGGAGAAGACGAAGAAGATGAGAAGTTTGTGAATTTCTTTGAGAGTAATTTTGTAGGGAGAGATGAGCTTTGTGTTCGCGTAAAGAATGTAATGGAAGGGGTGAGAAGTTTATATAGTATTTGTGGTCCCTAGGTCATTAAATGCACGTTTGAAGTGGTCCAGTAGAAACAGGACACCTCAGCAGCTGCTCGTCTCACTTTCTCTGCAAAAAGGAGAAATACACGGCTGTCAGTTATAATGATTCAAAATTTGAACCGTTACCTTTTTGAGACGTCATTATGATTAATGGTTTTTATTTAATTTTTATTGACAGCTGTACGCAAACAGTTAAGACTCAGGGAATGTTTGTCTCTGTTGTTTATCATAAATGTGGAAATCATTTGAACATTTAATTGACTTCGCAGTTATGAAAAATTATGACCGTTGAGGTTACGCTTCGGAGCATAGAGTTCATCACTTCGGTGATTTTACTATTGACTCCGAAGAGTATTCTGTCACTTCGGTGATTGACAAATGATTGCAAAGTGTTCATCAATGCACCGAAGTCCATGTGTTTTTCTCTTTGTTTTTTTTTATTCGTTTTTGATTTTACTTTTGACTGATGCAATATGTCGTTTAACCTTAACTTCCATGAATATTATGAAAAGATGATTTCACGAGTTAATGTTCAGAATCATTCGAATCATGTTGGAAGTCTATTTTTCATTTGGAAGTCTGTTTGATTCAATATCGATCATGAGTGTATAAGTCTAATCACCCCATCACTAACTTGATTTCGCATTTGGAAACATGTTTTGAGTTGTGCTTATGTGCTTCAAAATTTTCAAATATAATAAAGATAACATCCTTTGCATTTGAAATTTAAAGAAGTTTTCATTAGTGATTTGAACGTCAGAAGTGTTTATGAAGTTGAATTTGATTGTTTTGATGGTTCATTTGAAAATTTTAGTCCTTTTCATCGGTTGAAGTGTTTAGATACTTAGCTCAGATGACAAGCCTTTGAACTTCGTACACCACTCCAACTTTGTCATTTAAGACAGATTACTTGAAATGTTCATATTCTTCTACAAAGTACTCGACTATGTTATAGGAGCTCCTTGTATTGTTATTTAAAACAGAAGAATAAGCCTTTGAATGCTGATTTTTCTTTTGCATTCCTTTGGTTATCTTTCGATTTTTGTTTGTCTTTGTTTCTTTTGACAATTGTTTTCTGTTTTTCTTTCTTGTTTTCTATTTTGATATTTGCTTTTGTTTTCTGTTATGAATTTCCTTATCCGAAGATATAGAACATCACCATTTAGTTTCTTTCTTTGGTGCCTTTTGTTTTTGTATTAAACAATCCTTATAAGTGAAAAACTTCATATAGTTCAATTTTGTATCATTTAATGAAAAGAGATGTAAATTTACTTATCAAACAATGTTGTTTCTATTTTTGAGGAAAACTTCGGAGCACTTGAATTATCCTGTGTAGTTTTGAGGCTACATGATCCGTTTGAAGTTGAAGCGAGTCAAGTTTCGAAGGGTGGTTAGAAATAGACAATATGTTAAGGTTATTGAAATCAAACAAGACTTCAATTTGTAAAATAGCCTTGACCTCATTTCGAAGTCTGTTTTCTTACCGATGTTTCAAGTCGATTCCCAAATACCTTTTAGTGCAATATGGTATGATTTTCATAATCTAAAATCAAAGTTTTGTCCTTTAATTGGTTAATTCATGAGAGAAAAGTTAAACTTTGTCATTGTGCATCAGAATTTTCCTTTTGTTTGGTATGAATTTTCTTGTTTTTGAATTTCCTTTGACTTAAACAAATCTTAATATTTATCCTTAAAGGATGAAGTCAACATTTGTTCAAATAGTTTTCAAATTTGAAGATTTTATTCTGAAGAAAAGTTTGTTCCGCAGACCTCCGAAGTGATATTTTACTTCGGAGTGCTGCGGTGCAGTTCCAAGTGTTTTTCTCCGATGAGCTCCGAAGACAAAATCGACTTCGGGGGTCTGCGGAGATTTGTGTTTTTGTAATTTTTTGAATTCCAAGTGTTTTTGCTTGTTTTTCTCCGATGAGCTCCGAAGTCAAAATTGACTTCGGGGGTCTGCGGAGATTATTCTTTATAAATTTTGTGAACAAATCTGGAATTTATTGAAGAGTTGATCCATCTATCATTCCAAGTCCTCGAACGATTCTTGTGAATGCTTCTTCATTTAGAGCCTTTGTGAAGATATCTGCCAATTGTTCTGTAGTGTGAACAAAGTGCACCTCAATATTCCCCTCCTCAACATGACTTTTGATGAAGTTATAGCGAAGTGCTATATGCTTCGTCTTGGAATGTTCAACTGGATTGTGGCATATACGAATTGCACTTTGAGAGTCACAGAACAGAGGAATTTTTCTCATATTAATGGCATAGTCTTTCAATTGACTTTGAATCCAAATGATCTGCGAAGTGCATGCTGCAGCTGCTACATATTCAGCCTCTGCGGTGGAGATAGCGACACAAGTTTGTTTCTTGGATTGCCAGCTGATCAGTTTTCCATCTAAGAATTGACAACCCCCTGAGGTGCTCTTGCGATCAATAGAGCATCCACCAAGATCAGAGTCTGAGTATGCTTGAATGTAGAAACCAGAGTTTGCTGGATACCATAGACCATAAGCAGTAGTTCCATGATGATATCGGAATATTGTCTTAACAGCAGCCAGGTGAGGTTCCCTTGGATCAGCCTGATATCTTGCACAATTGCAGACTGCAAACATGATGTCAGGACGACTGGCTGTAAGATAGAGTAGTGATCCAATCATGCTTCGGTATTGTTGTATGTCGGTCTTTGGTTTGTCCAATGATGGATTTAACCTTGTACCTGCAGGCAGAGGAACTTTTGCTTTGGAGCAGTTAGTCATTCCGAATCGTTCAAGCAAACTCTTCGTATATTTTTGTTGATTGATGAATATCCCCTCCTTAGATTGTTTGATTTGTAAACCAAGAAAGAAGTTTATTTTTCCCATCATACTCATTTGAAATTTGCTTTTCATCAGTTTTTCAAAGTCTTTTGACAAATTGGGGTCAGTAGATCCAAAGATTATGTCATCCACATAAATTTGGACTAACATCAAGTGAGATCCAACTTTCTTTCTAAAAAGTGTTGGATCTACTGATCCCTGTTTGAAGTTTGATTCTTTTAAAAATTTGGTCAAGGTTTCATACCAAGCTCTTGGAGCTTGTTTTAAACCATAGACTGCTTTGTCTAGCACATAACAATAATTCGGATGAGTTTTACTTTCAAAACCAGGTGGTTGTTCAACAAAAATGGTTTCCTCAAGATCACCATTCAGAAAAGCACATTTAACGTCCATTTGATAGACATCAAAATTTTTGTGTGCAGCATAAGCTAAAAATATCTGAACCGGTTCGAGTCTGGCAACAGGAGCGAAGGTTTCTTCATAATCAATCCCCTCCTGTTGACAGTAACCCTTGACAACCAACCTAGCTTTGTTCCGAACTACATTGCCTTCGGTGTCTAGCTTGTTACGATACACCCATTTGAGACCTACAATTGAGGCATTTGCAGGTGTTGGAATTAGCCTCCAGACTTTGTTTCTTTCAAATTCTTTTAATTCCAATAGCATTGCTTCAATCCAGTCTGAGTGATCAAATGCATCTTTGACGTTCTTAGGTTCTACCTTAGAGATAAAAACATTGAACATGCACAACTCTGAATTTTTGTTGAGATCTAATTGCTTTTGGTGAAGTTGTGCACGAGTCAGTACTTTATCTCGAACATCACCAATGACAAGTGATGGAGGATGATTTTTCGTCCATTTGTCCAAAGGAGGATAGTTTGGATCAAAATCAGGAGGTCCTTCAGCATCGATGTCCTCAATGTCTGAGGGATATCCCAAAGTGGAGGGAAAATCATCCATTAGCAAGTGATTATTCGAGTTTGTGTTGTTTTGTGGTGTGTGTATTTGTGAGGTTGAGTTTGATATGTGTTCCCCCTGGATGTTTGTTGGAGTTGAAGAAGTGGTAGCTTTATCCGAAGCGATTGTTGTGGCTGAATTCGGAGTTGCAATCTCTGGCTCCCCCTGGATTGTTGGATGCATGGATATGATATTTGAAATTGACTGGGGAGTGGAGACACTTGCATTTTCCATACTCTGGTTGGATGGCTCCCCCTCAACAGAAGATGGTCTTTATATGCTGCTTGTAGAAGAGTCATCGGGTCCGTCTGTGAGCTTGGAGAGTTCGGACTCATGGTTGTCTGGTGCTCTGACTTCGGAGTCCACAGCTCTCTCAGGTTGATCAAATAAAAGTGAGAAGTCTGTGTCAAATGTTGTGATTTGAGTAGCTTCTACTGCAGGGTTTGGAAAGATTGAAGACATAGGAAATGGATGCAGAGACTTCTTGATGTAGTAGTCATCAAACCTTAGATTAAAGGTTTCTTCGATTTTGCGAGTTTTCTTATTCATGACTCTGTAGGCTTTTGAGTCATGAGAGTAACCAAGAAAGATGTCTTCTTCTGATTTGTTATCGAACTTGGTTAAATGATCCTTCATGTTTAAGATAAAACACCTACAACCAAAAATGTGAAGGAATTTGACATTTGGCTTTCTTCGGTTGAGTACTTCGTAAGGTGTAATATGGAATCTTTTGTGAATATAGGATCTGTTTTGAGTAAAGCATGCTGTAGAAATTGCTTCGGCCCAGAAGTACATGGGCAAATTTGCAAAGTTGAGCATTGTTCTTGCAGCTTCACACAGGGAGCGATTTCTTCTTTCTACAACACCGTTTTGTTGAGGAGTGTAAGGTGCTGAGAAGTTGTGGTTAATTCCCTTCAACTTCAAGAATCCATCAAGAGTCTGATTTTTGAACTCCGAACCGTTGTCACTGTGCACAGTTCGGACTTTCTTGTTTAGCATTAATTCCATTTTCTTTATAAAGTTGATGATTTCTTCAGCTGCATCGGACTTGTTTCTGAGAAATATCACCCAAGTAAACCTTGAATAATCATCAACAATAACCAGAATGTACTTCTTCTTTCCTATTCACTCTATAGCAGATGGTCCACACAAATCTATGTATAGAACGGAAAGTGGTTCGGTGATTTTGGGGTTGATCACTGTAGGATGTCTTTGTTTTGTCTGCTTGCCATGTTCACATGCAAAGCAGAGAGAATCATTGTCAAATTTGAGAGCAGACATTCCTCGAACCAAATCCATGGCCACCAATTTGTTCAGATCTTTGAAGTTCAGGTGGGCATGTCTTCGGTGCCATAACCAGCTGACATCTGAGTTGGCTTTGGAGAGAAGACATAAAGATTGCCACCGGTCACTGGCTTTAGATTTAAGGAAACATAGATCCCTTCCTTTCTGATTTCAGTAAGACTTCGTTTGTTGCTTCTTTGGTGATTACACTCCCTTGGTTGTTGAAAGTTACAGCATTTCCCGTTCCAACCACCAATTGAGATATACTCACAAGATTATGTTTTAATCCTTCAACAAATGCCACTCGGTTGATAGTGAATTGACCCTTTGTTATTTTTCCATATCCCCGAATTGGACATGTTTCATTATTACCAAAGCGTATGTTTCCAGCATCATCCAAATTCCTGTAATCCCTGAGATATTCCTTTCTCCCCGTCATATGTCTTGAGCAGCCACTGTCCATGTACCATTTTGAATCATACCGCTCATCAGACATAACCTGCAATCAATCAAGAAGGAGTTGGTACCCAATCAATCTTGGGTCCTCAGGGTAAGCAAAGGATTCTTGAATCCATTTTTCTACGGCCTCTTCAGAGATTTCATTTGCATTTAAATTAATCAAATTCTCACAAGCCTCATGCAGTGAACATGATTCTGAAATGTTTGAGCAGGATTCAGAGGAATTTGTATTTGAAATCAATGAGTCCGAAGTGACTGACAGAGTGACAGACTTCGGAACCCATTTTTGAATGGAAATTTTTGATTTTGAGGAGTTTGAAGATTTTGAGGTCTTTGTTTTAGCAGTCAGGTTTTCTTTGAGATCATTTCTTTTCCAATGTCGTTTTGGTTTATCTATTTTTGACTTTGTTGAAATTGAACTGCACGACGTAGAGGTACAAAGATACTCTTCGTATGCCAATTTGAAGTCATTAAATGAGAGATCCGTATCCTTGAACATTTCCAAATTGTTGTCCAGCCATTTGTGGAATGTATCTATCAGATTGTTTCCTTTTGAAAATGTTTTCTTCGTCGGTTTTTGAAATTTAGGATTTGGAAAGTTAGGTTTCGTTGGTGTAAAAGACGGTTTTTCATTTTGACTTTTAACTTCTGAGATTTTTGTGCAAACAGGTTTTGTACCAGAAGTGGAAGCAATTGCTTCACTTTGTTTCAAATTTCTAAGAGAAGTTTTTCTTTTCACAAGATTTAGGGTTTGCTTGGATTTCGAGTCTTCAACAGTGGGTTTTTGAGTTGGTTTTGAAATCACCACTGCTGATTTTGGTTTTTTAGAACTTGTGGTCTTTTCAAAATTTGGGGTTTTTGTGTCAAAGTTTTGAAATATGAAACTTCTGATTTTGAAATTTCATTTTCAGTATTAAGTGAAAAAGGAACACTTTCACAAGATTCCATTAATTCCAATACATCCATCTTCGGAACTGTGGGTTTTTCCACAACTTGAATTTGTTTGTAGTTTCGATTAACGTAAATGTGATCGTCATTTTTGAGGTTTAGCAAGTGTGACAAATTTTCAGGCACTTTCTCCTTTTCAAAACAAAGACGATTATATACGTTGTGGCCGTATAGTTCTTGTTTTCTTATATTTACTTTTACTTCCATTTTCTCATTTATTTCATTCTCAACCATTTTGGATGATGAGAAAAATCCTTCATTTGTAACTGTGGAGTTATCCTTTTCAAGAAGTTTTTGCAATTCATTATCAATTAAGGATAATCCACCAGGTTTTACGAAGATTGAGTTTTTGAAGTAAGAAACCTTGGGATAGATACATGTCAAATGGACTAGCCTTTTTGAATTATCCTTGAGATATTGATCGTAAGAGACAGATTCATCAGTGATTTGAAGTTTAAAATTTGAAGTTTCTTTGGTTTCAAGAATTTTTGATTCACAACTCATTTTTGTTTTTCCTTTGTCCACCGAAGACATTTGTGAGATGTCTTCGGAGGTCGATTCGGATATGGAGGATGACTTTAACAAAATCAAAGAGGAACAATCAATCTCCTCCATGTCCGAGTCACTTTCAGAATCCTTTTCAGACAAGTCATTGACAATTCCTTTTTCATTTGTTTCAATTTGAGGTACAGGCTTATTCAGGATTGGAATTTCTTGAGGCAATATTTTCAACAATTTATCAGCAGTTAGATGTTTTTCCACAGATATCAGGCCATGTTTATATGATGGATTAGTAACTTCGGAGCCTGATACTATTGATTCGCATTCATAAGATATACTATCGACTTCTTTTAATTTAAACTCAATAAAAGGCAATAGTTGTCTATGCTGGACATTACAAACATCGGCTGAATGATAAATTCTTGTAATATGAGCATATAGTCGTTTGGCTGTTTCACAAAATATGTTTCTCTGTCTTAAGATTACATCATGATTGTTTAAAAATTTTTCTCTATTTTCTTCTAATAAGGAGATTCTAAGATTAGATTTCTCTAATGCTAGCTTCAGGTTCTCTACTCTCCCCCTTAAGCTTAGAAGCTCCTGTTCACTGAGTATTTCCCTATTTTTGGCATCAATGAGTAATTTATGCATGACAGAACAATCACGAGTTATTTCATTTATAATGGGAGCAGATTGAGAAGTAGGAATTTTAAAAGATGAAAGAAGTTTTGATACCTGTTCTGGGATTGTCAACCGGTTGTCATTAGCCATCAAGCACACTTCCTCATCATCATCAGAGGAATCTTCATCCCAAGTCTTTGGAGTATCAGTAGCAGTTATATCCAGATCCTCCGAAGTCACAAACCCAAGACCCGCAGTTGCTTCAATCATCAACCATTTCTCTTCATTCAACTTCTCCGAAGTGTCTTGTAGAAAGCTCTTATCGACATCATAGGCCATGAAAGCACTATGAGATGGCTTTCTCACTTCGTCATCATCTGAATCCGAAGACCAAACTTGATATGATCCTTGTCGTTCATCAGCAGCCATTAAGGCTAGGTCTTTGGTCCTTACTCTAGCTTCCTCCATTTTTCTTGCGTAGTAGGCTTCATCCTTCACTTGTGGTTTCTTTTCATTTTGCTTTCGAAGCATGCAGTCTTTTGCGAAATGATTCTTGCCATGACAATAATTACAATCATAGCCAGAATCTCCTGAGATTTTCTTCTCTTCGGACTTTTCTTTGGATGACTCCGAAGCCGATTTTTCAGATGGCTTCGGGGTTGACAGTTTCAAGTTATCTTCCTTTGAAGTGAGTATTTCAGGTTTGGGCTTACAGTTGAAGTTTGATTTGTTAAAGTTTTTCACAAATGGTTTTCCAGAGTTATTTTTGAAGAATGGTTTCTTGAATCTTCGATTGTTGGCGGCATAGAGAGAAACAGTGTCTCCATTATCATCTACCATGTAAGCAGCAACATCTTCATCACTTGATTCTTCTTCTTCTTTTGACATGAGAGCTAGTGGTCCAGAACTAGCCATTTCACTCCTTCGACCTACCACATCGGGTTCATGTGATTTTAATAGATTGTATAGAGCAGCCAGCTTGTATTTCTCAATATTCTCATAGGATTTGACCATAAGCATGATTGGTCTCCATTCCTTACGAAGACTGTAGAGAAATTTGATATTTATCTCTTGTTGGCTTCTTGTTTCCTCATACTTATCGAGTGTGTAAATCATGTTGCTCAAACGTTCATAACAGGCTTCTAAGGACTCATTTTCTTCTTACTTAAAGTTCCCGAAGTCTGCAAGGATTTCTTGAACTTTTCTGGTATGAAGAATTTTATCTCCTCCGAAACGAAGTTCAAGATTATCCCACATCTCTTTAGCAGATTTTGCATCGGCAATGTGGTGACTGACATCGGGACCTAAGCCACTTCTCAGTTCGTGCATGGCTCTCTCGTCGTTTTCAAGCTTTTTCATATCTGCAGCATTAAGAACAACAGCTTCTTCACCGTCAGGAACAACGAATCGACCGGCAATGTCTGTGTGGGGACCATCAGTCACAGACCTCCATAGATCTTTGTCCAGTCCTATAAGGTAATCCTTCATTCGACTAGCCCAATAATCGTAGTAAGAAGTTACTAGAACAGGGGCCTTTGTTGCTGAACCGATGAGGTTGGCATAGTTAAGCATATTAGCATAAGTTGCTGTGGAATCAGTCATCTTGATGTATTTCAACGGGATCTTTTCAGTAAAACGGGTGGTAGAGATTTGCAACAGATGCGGAAGACTAAATCTGAGAATCGATTCAGATTTAGAACTGAAGCAAACGAATTTGAACTCTATCAACAGGTTTTTGAGCTGACCTGCTCTGATACCACTTGTTGGGTGTTGAAATATGAGAATAGATGAGCCACACAATCAATCACACAATGATAATGCAACTAAGTTAATTGAACAATGAGATATGAATAACATGTGCCGAATGATTTGATTAGAACTTGGTTTTACAATTGGGTTTTCTATGTTGAAGATATACGATTCTCGTAAGTTAATCTCGTAATCTCTCACACTCGACACGGTATGGTATCACTGATATTTATACTGAATCAGAGATACCAATAGTACACCTATTACAGAGAATATCCTATCAGTGTACTAGCCAATAGGATACAAGATTCATGCAACACGTATTGTACTATACGCGTGCACACAAAAGACAAAATGACAGACTGTCAAGTCTTCGGATCCTCTATGCATTGCACTTCGGAGTCTTTAGACTTCGGTGTCTTCTCCTGTTTATTCACTTCGGGGTTCACTTCAGGGTTTTCTTCATGGGTTGGACTTCGGATATGTCAACACTTCATCACAAAATTTCTCAACAATATCCGAGATTAAACATGCCATTGAACAGTTCAATGAATCTCAACAGATCTAAGAATTTCATAAGATGAAATTGATAAGTGTTTTATCTACCTTAATGACCATTATGTTGTGATTACGGCATCCCTCTTCACATCATAGTTGGGGTATTTTGGGTCCTAGTCTTATTAAATAATAAATTGGGTAATTATTTAAAGGATTAAAATTAAACTAATAAATTCTGTTTCTTGTAGATGTCTAAATCAAGTGTCAATTCTCCTCCTTCTCCTCCTTCACCCATTTCTGAGAGCCTCATAAAGCACCTGTTAAATATGGAAAGGCTGACTGGCCTGAACTATCAGGAATGGCTTTGCAATTGGAGAATGGTTCTTGTTATTTGTGGCAAGCTACATCTCATTGAGTATCCGATCCCGGTTCCACCAAAACATGTCATCACACAAAGTCTTTGTGATGAGCCTGACTTCTTAGTTGATGAATCTGAGGAAGTTCGTGACCTCATGCTATTGACCATTGACCCCAAGTTCTGCAGGGATTTTGAATTCCTTGGGCCATATGAGTTAATACAACTGGTTGAGGAAAAGTTCCAAGAACCGGTTGAAGAGGAACGAGCTAGGATCTTAGACTTGCAAAGTGCAAGCTAAAAGAAAAAAGTAGCATCGATTCGCATGTTCTCAAGATTGAAAGATACATAGGCGAATTGTACAAACTTGGTCACCCAATTAGTCAAGAGATGAGTGTTAACATCCTACTTGATTCGCTGACTAATAGGTACGATCTGTTCATTCAGATGTATAGAAAGGAAGACCAGAAAAAGATCTTTGTGGAAATGTGTTCACTGTTGACTTTATACGAGTCACTCATGGACAGGCATAGCTCCACTGGTTCGGCCACTTCTGGATTGAGTCCAGTGAGGAGATGCAGCAGGAAACGATCCAGATCGTCTGAACATGTTCTGAGATGTCTCAAATTGGGAATCCATAGGATCAGATACAGTCACAGAAAGATTGGAAGACGCTCCAAGGTAAAATCTTTTGGAAACTCATGTATATCTAAAAACATCGAAACTCCTGATCCATAATTCCTTGATACATGATATGATAGTCACATTTGGTTTGTATACAGGGAATCAGTAGGGTACGGGACTTTGGTGCATAGGAGCACATTGTGATTGGATCTCCAGCTCATGCAGTTTTGAAGTTTAGTTAGATATTACAATCTTGTTATTAGCTTATTAGATGCATGCGACATTGTCTATCATATAATACATTGTTCAAGGATTTATGTTTTAATAAAATGTTGATTTTCTTTTAACACATGGTTGTTTAAATTATCCTTGAAATGTTGTATGAGTGTGTTAATTGCATGAATGGTAATGACTTGAATGTTGATGCATCCAAAGTGTTTGGATTCATGAATTGTGTCATCTATGATTGTTAAAAGAAATTTTATAAGGATCAATTCAACCAAAGGTCCAGTTAGACAGGACTTTGGAATCATTTGACTTAGAGTCACATGATGAATTGAGTTCATAATAAAATCCATTATGGCAAGAAATAAATCACCCAAAGATCCAACGGATAGGATTTTGGAATCAGTTGACTTAGAGTCAGGTGATGATTGCAAATCTTGAACAAAATTAACAAAGTCATAAATTTACATAAGAGATGTAAAAGACATCAAGATTATGAGCAACAGACGCATCAATTACTGTGTATTGCTCGAATCTTCGAAAAGAACACAATTAGTTATACTTCACGATGTTTGTCAATTAGTATGACGAGTATGACTTCGTTTATCGGAATAAGCGATTAAATTGAAACCTTGAACAGTTCAAGGACTTCAAAGGAGGTATAAAATCAACAGAACCTGAGTAACATCATAAACTGAGAAAATGTTTCACGGTTTATTCTCTTCCAAGAACATTAATGGTTATAATGTGTCTTAGGGAAGATGATGGAGCATTGGTCGAAATAGTTCGATCCTCGATGTATGAGATACACTTCAATTAGTTTCCGATGAATTGAATATTCAACTAGTCAGACCATAGAAACCATATTCGACCACATCTTAGACTAAGTATGTTATGCAGACACTGTCTGAAATGTAAAGCTGGGATCGTCCCACTTGTACATAGAAAGTCCAGGATCGTGTAGCGTTCGTCCGAACCTCATGACTAGCCTGAACCTGATCAACAATGTCATTTCATTGGCTATCCCGATGTACCTGTGAAAGAAGAGCCCTTTTAGAAAGGACTCGTGTTTTAAGGAAACAGTGGGAGTTGGGACAGTCCTGAATGAGTTCAGGATTAGCCAAGAGAAAGAACCTTTAGTCATCACTAGGCCTGGAGCAGAAATCAGATTTCTGTTTAAAAACTGGCATAATCTTCTCTTGACCAGTAGTATTGCTCACCATCGTAAGGAGTTATGATCGGGGTGACATACTGATTAGTGAAAAACACTAAAGTTGGTACGGATAAACAGTCCGACTACTTGGAAGCATTGGTGAGCCCGGTTGCTAACAAATAAAAGAACCTTAGGGTGAAACACAGTCTATGTAACAATTTGATTGACTTTACACCTGGCCTAAAAACCAGTGGGATTAATTGAGTCGTCAAAAGAAAGTGACATGGATAGAAATGTCTATGTGACAGTTTGATTGATTTTACACCTGGTCTAAAAACCAGTGGGAGTAATTGAATCATCAAATGGAAGCGACATGGATAGAATTGTACTTACAGAACATCTGGTTGAGTGAGAAGATACTCAGAGTCAAGTAATTGATTCCGGGAGAAGCACTCTCAATAGAAGATGAAATCCGAAAGGATACTACATGGCACATTGTGAGTCGTTAGTGGAGCGCGTGTGGATCACCGACACACTAATAGGGACTCACAAAGAGCGTGCCAATACAAAGGTACATGGGCCCGGGATTAATCCCATGGGCATCTCGCAAGAAAGGATATTTGGATTCTCAAAATATGCAAAAGGCTTGGATTTTGTGAATAGCCTGAAAGATTTCCATCAATATATCAGAAAGGTTTAGATTTCGGATTCTCAAAATGTGCCAAAAAGTTCTGGATTTTGTAAATAGTCTGAAAGAGTCATATAACTGTGTCAAAGCCAGTGGAAGTGTCGTTGTTATCTGTCATCACTATATGTGGGTTACATACTGTTTCTAGAAAACGTCTCTTATAATTACAAAGTGTAGTGACTTGGTGTTAAGAGACGGATCGCTATGAAAGACATAAAAGAGATACAGCATACTTAAGTGGTTGCGAACATCTATCAGATAGATCAAAACTCTACCAATATGATCTTGATGAGATTCAAGATACATAAACTCAGGAAAAGAGTTTCATGTCATTACAAAGTGTGATGACTTGGCATGAAAGCAATAAAAGGGGTGCAACATACTCACGTAATTAAGAGACATCTATCGGATAAATGAAATAGTCAGTATAGACTCAACCATTGTGAACATGATCTTGATAATATTCAAGATGCATGAGAAAGAGTCTCCGACAGGAAATTGTTTTTCGACAGTCATGACACAGGGATTATAAGTAATCTCTAGATTCCGAAAGGGTTTGGAATAAGAGTACATCGAGTTCCACGAGCCTTTTGGATCGATCAGAGGTGTCATGAACATGTCCTGATGACTTAATGCTTGGGGGCATAGTAAGTTGGATTCAGGAAATAACCTGGCTGAGAGTACTAGATGGATTGTGTGTTCACACATGAGAAATCATGGGAAGTGATTGGGGTGAATGTCAGAAATAATTTGAAAGGAGTTTGAAATCGGTAACTGTTTACAACAGGACGTGGTAATGTAGGACTTCATGGTTAAAATGTTCGTTGGTTTTGTGATGGAGTGCGTGTGGGTCACCGGCACATCACAACAACTTGAAATAGTCTTAGGGTGCAGTCATGTGGACTAAATACCCCGAGAACCATGGGAAGTCACAGTACACATCACCAGGATGGAGTTGTTAGTGAGAATGACAGAATGACAAATTGAGATATTATCGGAAGAGTGTCCGATTGGATAAAGTGTATCAATGTAAGACATTTCGGATAAATAGATAGAGTGAAAGGTCATATAGACATACATATAAAACATGAATTGAAAGTTTAAAAGAAATCTAGAAACTGATAATAGTTTTATGAAAGATCCGACTTGGTGATTACCTCGTGGAGACTTGGTAATAAGCAGGAGTAGCTACCAGTCAGATTTTATGTTTCAATTTTCGCATGTTTTACTTCCCGAATAATTTAATTATTCAGAAATGTCCACAGTCGCTCATACTTTGGGAAGTAAGTACTAAATCGAGACTGTCATGAATTGGTTATAGATTGTCTAAGAAGTTAGACACAACAATAGGATTGCTACAACGTTCATGAGTACTTAGAAATGGAGATTTGAGTATTGGATAAACTCGCGCTCAATAGATTCATTCATGGATTATATCACAAGCAATGTTGAGACGATAATATCTTATGATCTTAAAGCGGAGACATATGAGTTGAAATTTACAAGTCGGTTGTGCATTGATAATGCGCAAACGCATCGGTAACTCGATGTTATAAAATGTATTGTTGTGCCCGATTTTGATGAGTAAAAGACACAAACATATGAGTCGATGCTTATTCGTTCCTTGACCCTGATGGGAAACAGATATTTGTAGGCCTCTCGATGAATTTGAAGTTGACTAAAGTGCTGTCCAGCCAGGACTAAATTGATGTGTTCAATTAGAAGTCTTATGTCGTATGCAAAATCAAAAAATCGGGAAACAGAGTATCGGAAAGAGATTGATCTCAATCCAGGTCTCGTGTCCGAAAATATCTTGTTGGACGGAGGATCATATGATCACTTATCTATGGACAGAACTGACTGGGTCAGAGTTCAGCAGCAGTTTCTTGGAAGCTACAGGTTGTTGATTAATCTGAAGATAAAAAAACAATTAAAGTCATAGACTTATCCAAGTCGGAGACTGTTGGATTAGGTGTCTAAGCCATGACTTATAAATTGTATTTATCTTATTAATTGAAGCAAAGTCCATTTGGGTTGCTCTCATAGCTGGAGGTTTGGCAGAAAGTTCAGTAGAGAGAAAGGTTGATTTATTAAATGTTTAATAAATCAATAGAAATAAAATAAATAGTTTATTAATATATTAAAGTGATAACATATTAATTAGAAACTATATTAGTTAATTAGAAATTAATCTAGAATTAATTGGAATTAATTCAGTGATTAATTTAATTAATTAAAAATGCAGGGACTGGTTTTGTATTTATTCAATAGTTGAATAACTGGTTGGCCAGTGGGAGTCTCAAGTTGGCGAAATTATGGAGGCCAACCCCATGATTTCGAAACCCTAATTAGGGTTTAGGAGGCTTGGTCCAAATGGTCAACAGGCTTGTCCATTAAGGAGGCTCCTCTAGGGTTTTGACTGTCACCATTGGAGGCTATAAATACAGCCTCCTGGTAACCCTAAAACCTGCGTCACTTTCACTGTCTCTCTGGAACTCTTCTGTCTCTTCTCCATTGCTTGGGTGTGACTTCATTTGAGGCAGGATATTTTTGCTGCTAGCTTCAAAAAGGAAATCAAAGGTTGGTTTTCTTATGTTTTATTCTTTAGAAATTATTATTGGCCTTAGGAATTTTGTTATATGTTCATTGATAGAAAAACATAGACCATCATCTTAGGTTGTATGTGAACTTAGGTTATTAATTCATAGATTGCAAATAACCTTTCAGTGGTATCAGAGCTCTGCTTGTTTTTCTAATGAATTGGTATAACTGCTTGATTGTTCAAAGGTTTTTTTTCGAAAATTAATCCTTGGAATGGCCAAATCGATTTTGGTGGCTAGGGTTTTGAAAACCCTAGCCTCCACCCCTTTGTCTGCGAAAATGGGCTCTAGGGTTTTGCAGGTTTCTTATTTTTGGTAATTATGATCAATTTAATAAATGGAAACCCTAATCCCATTGCTTGTATTTTTCAAAAATTAGGGGATTAGATAGGATTAAATTAATGTGATTAATTTGTGATGCATATCTAAATTTAATTAATTTAATTAATTGTTTTAATTAAAAGATAAATTAAATCATTTAAAAGTTTAAATTTAATTTTAAATCAACGAGTTAATTTTAGAAAATTAAAAGATTAAACCGGAAATAGTTTAAAAGGTTTAAAATACATCTTATATATTTTATGATCAATAGTTAATATTTTATATATAAGATAAAATTGGTTAGTCTTACCGTTAGTAGACCTCATTCACAAAATTGTCCTATAAAAAGGGTATAAGGCGACTGCCTATAAAATGGTAGTCTAATGGGTGTCCACTCTCACCCACCGCTCTCCTGGTCAGTCAAGTGTCGTTAGCCGAATGGGTTTGATAGGACCGCCGTAATAAAAATGGAACCTTAAGGGCTGCTGATGCATATTTCTAAAACTTGGACTCAGATAACGAATTTTACTAAATCATAGGGACCATTTCGTTTATTTAATTTAAAAGTAAAAATGATGAATATATTGAAGATAAATGATGAACTTAGGAACATAGGACGAAGATGGATATGAGGGGCAAAGTAGTCATTTTACTTAATTTTAACAGAGCTGTTGTAACTCCGTTTGATACGGGGACCAAAGATGCAACAAAGAATCGCTTGAGGGACCACCCATGCAACAAAGGAAACATTTGTTCAAAACCATAAACTTTTAACATAACACATGGACGAAAATTGTAAATTACTCTATATTCAAATTTACCCTTATGTAGTATAACATATGCATGAAGATGACACATTATCAAAAACTATGGGTGAAAGACAATGTCTGACCAAGTGGTAAATAGATGCATGCTAATATTGCGTGTAAAATACAATATGGAAATTTATAATTAAAATTATATATATCATGTCTATTATTGGGCTGGAAACATCAACCTTGTTAAAGTCAAATAATCATAATTTTTTCTACAAGTTAGTTTCATAGACCTTTAAACTTCATAATCAAGTTTGTTGTTTTGTGTTGACTTCAAAGTCTTTGAAAGAGAAGTTGAGGGATAAGTCATTTGTGGTAAAGTCTTTGAAAGAGAAGTTGAGGGATAAGTCATTTGTGGTGTGGCATGGGGCAATGAATATAAGTTTATAGATGTTATTTTCTATGGACTCTCAAGTCTTCCAAGGTCACATTCTAAGAGTTACAGAAATAGTCCCTACACTTCACAAAACATTGCAAGTTCGGTCCAGTTTTAAAATATTCTCAATATAGTCCTTAAATTTGCATTTTTTTACAAATTAACTAACAGTCTAACACTATTAAAAATAAAACATGAAATGCTTATATGCCCATTTTACCCATTTATTTGTCTTTTCTATTAGATTATCATTTTGCTAATAATAATATATGGTATTATCATTAAAAACAAAACCGCATAAATCTTTTTCTTTATAACTGTCTTATTTGTCACTTTTGTTTAACCCTAAGATCAAGGAAGAAATTGTTCCCCCTCCACTATTTAACTTCTGTTAAAGACTTGTGGTCAAGTACATGTACGAGTTAAGGGCAATACCGCTCATTGTGGTCCAGGACATAAATAAATGTATGTTATATTGTGCATGAAATACAATATGAATTTTTAGAGTTAGAATTATAAAATTTATCTTTTATTGGGCTGGAAATATCAACCTTGTTAAAGTCATATACTCAAAAATTCCTTTTTTCCTGCAAGCTAGTTTCATAATTATAGCAATGTGTTGACTTAAAGTATTTGAATGAAAACATAGCCCTAAGACATTTGCATGTGCTAAGGGGATAATAATTGTCTAAAAAGTAAGGGACAAAGAATACAACTTTGTGGATATCAATCTTTTGTTGACTTCCAAGTCTTCCAAGGTTGCTTTTTTATATACTTTTAATAAATGCATTCTATCCAACAATCTCTGAAGTGGTAATTAGGAAACCAGTCGATTAGATTATTCATGAAAAGACCAAAATACCCTTTATACTCCCTCTTTGAAACTTCCCTATTTTTATACTCCCCTATTTTCTAACTGTCTAACTTTTATTCATGAAAAGACCAAAATACCCTTGCTTCCTTCTTCTACCATATGTGTGAATAATTGGAGGATTCGTAATACACCACCAAATGCATCTAACAGACTACATATTTATAAAAAGATAAATTGAAATTTTGAATATAAAGTTACAGAAATTATGCTTATGGGCCCTGACACATCAACTTTGTTAATCATTAACAAAAAAATTATAATTTATCTTTGATTTCTCGAAAATGTAAATGCTTGTTTGTTGAACTTTTTGTTTTATTGAATATATATATATATATATATATATATATATATATATATATATATATATATATATATATATATATATATATATATATATATATATATATATATATATATATATATACTTAGGATCTTTTGAAAACCAACTTCACCCCGAGAACTCCCAAACCGATATTCTTTTCAAAAAAACCGACCCCATAGGCCTCTTAGACGGAAAATTTCCGAAAAAAACGATTTTTTTTTTGAAAAATTTGTACACGTGCAAAAAAAAAATTGTACATGTACAAACTTTTTTATACGTGCACTTTTTTTCAAGTTTTTATGGATGCCTTTCTAACACATATTTAAGGCGTTTTGTAAAAAAAAATGAAAAAAAGTGTACGTATAAAAAAGTTTGTACATGTACAAATTTTTTTTTGCACATGTACAATTTATTCAAAAAAATAATAATAATAAAGTCGTTTATGCGGACACAGTTGGGAGAAACATGCTGAGTTATTAAAGGGCTTATATTTTCTGTTCATACTTTTACATGGCTTAATCTTTTTCTATCTCGTGTCTATTAGGCATCACCTTATCATTTGGTGGATGAAGGAGCCTCTTGTAGAAGAATTAGATGGCTGGTACATATTTCTGTATATTCTTTTATTTGCTTAAATTGTTTAAAATGTTTGTTACATGTTATACAAATTTCTGTGTAAGTGTGCGTGTGTGGGTGGGTGGGTAACCTACTATCCAAAACATGGTACTAGGTGTCTAGTTCATGCAAGAACATTTGTACCAAAGACATAAGGCCAATTAGGAATTTATAAAAACAAAGTTTGGTAAATAAATCAATTTAAGTTTTACAAACATGTAGTAAACATTCTAAGCAATGAAAAGGTGAAGCAGTTCTTTCTTTTTAATTTCTTAACCTTGATTCAAGTTATGTTGGTTTGATTTTTGTTGACTGTATCTACACTTTTCAATCTCATGCTTTATTAAGGTTTTTTATGTGCTTTTAAAAACTTGTATTAGGTTATTTATTATTCATGTATCCTAAGATTTAGAGTAAATTACGTTTTGGTCCCTGAGCATAGCTGATTTTTGCATTTTTGGTCCCAGTACGTTTTCTCTTGCAAGTTTGGTCTTTATTTGAGATTGTTGTAATGTTTTCAGTCATATTCTAAGTAAAATGACATTTTGGTCCCTGAGTATAGCTAAATTTTGCACTTTTGGTCCCAAAAGATTTTCTCTTGCAATTGTCGTCCTTATTTGAGATTATTGTAACGTTTTTGATCCCTCTTCCAAGTAAAAAAAAAACTTTTTTGTTCCAGAGTATAGCTGATTTTTGCACTTTTTTTGTTCCCAAAACATTTTCTTTTGCAGTTTTGGTCCTTATTTGAGATTTTTGTAATGTTTTTTTATCCCTATCCCAAGTACAATGACCTTTTTGGTCCTTCAATACAGCTGATTTTTGCAATTTTGGTCACAAATATAGTCATTTTGCTTGGAACAAGGACCGAAAACATTACAAAAATCTCAGATAAGGACCAAATGCAAGATAAAACTTTTTACCACCAAAATTGGAAGAATCAACTACACCTAGGGACCAAAAATGTAATTCACTCTTAAGATTTGTGTTTTATTAATAGGTCACCTGCTCCTCACAGCTCGCCATCAAGGAAATCAAGGCTTAGACATGTAAGTCATTCCCATTGTCTTTTCATGATCAAATGACTTTTTTACCCCTGTTTATACCCCAGGGTAAAACATGCTTAATTATTATATCAAATGGCTTATACGTCAAATGAATGAACTAAGTTTCAATAGACATGCTTTTACAGATAAACATATAACCTATATTTTTACATCCTTTTATATTAAACTGACATTATATATGTTTTTATTTCTTTTTATTTCACGTTGCTATTAGGTATCAACTTATTGTGTGGTGGATGAGGACCTGATTGCAGACAAATTAGATGACTGGTACATTTTTCCATTTGTTCTTTTTATATATTATGATCTGGGACATACGATGTATTTGATATAATTTTTTTGTTTTCAGTATGCAAGATGTTATAGTCTACTACCCTTCAAGGTACG
Organism: Cichorium intybus; assembly: GCA_023525715.1. Taxonomy (NCBI): domain Eukaryota; kingdom Viridiplantae; phylum Streptophyta; class Magnoliopsida; order Asterales; family Asteraceae; genus Cichorium; species Cichorium intybus. Next base: position 54,177,004 of record CM042010.1, on the reverse strand, counting down.
CCACACAAACAAATTGCATATTTATCACTTTATAGAATTGTTTATTACATATTTCCATTTATTTACCATTTTATCCTTGGCTTGTGATGACAGGGATGACCAAGATTCAGTTGAAGTTATTTATAGAGACATGGCATGTCTTGCTCCTCAAGTATACCTGTCATCAACTATCATGAACTTTTATATACGGTAAATTTATCTTATCATTTTTGTACCTTATATACGCCTCCAAATATATAAGCAAAATAAAAAAAAGCATTTTACTCAAATATCATATAAAAAATGACTTGCTTGTTTCTTTTGGGTAGATATCTTCAGCAAATGACATCATCAGAAAACATAATTGGAAATTTTCATTTCTTCAATACGTATTTCTATAACAAGCTCCAAAAGGTATCTACCTTTACATATTTTTATAAATTATCTTTGCTTTACCAATTTGTTTTTAGAGTTGAATGCAAGAAATAGCAATGTACTTCAAGTTTTTTTTATTATTATAGCATTGTACTTTGAAAAGCCTATCCAATATAGCAGTGTCATCCAAATACAAAGCAATTTTCACTTTGCTATAATTGGGTAAAATTATAATAGGAAAATGTACTAATAAGAAAAAAAATCAAACTAAAATTCTATAATTACGTAGAATTTTCAAAGTAGGATGTCTTAATAAGAAAAAGATAAAATGTACAATGCTGTTTCTAAAAAAGAAATAAAAGTAAGAAGCTATAGTAAACAAATCATTTAAAGTACATTGCTATTTCTCGCATTCATTCCTTGTTTTAATGGCTAAAGTATTAGATGAATCACTTGTGTTTGATTGTAGCTGAGTTACAAAGAAGATTCATTTGTTAAGTTCAGAAAATGGTGGAAAGGTGTCAACCTATTTGAAAAAGCCTGTATACTTCTTCCAGTACATGAAAAGTAAGCTTATTTTTTAATCTTATATTAAATTTCACCAACTATAATTCACTTTAACTGTAAGAAAGAAAATTAAGAGAAACCATAAAATTTTTCAGTGCCAAGAAAATACCTCTTTTCTGCCATTCGAGTTTTTCACATGTATTAATTTCTTTTTCTAATTAGTTTAGTAACGGATAAGAGCCTTTTTATAAAAATAAGAATTTTTATTTAATTTTTGTATTTGTTGTGCAGGGCTCATTGGAGTTTGGGGATTATATGTTTTCCAACCAAGGAAGATGTTAGAAAAACGGGTAGGTTTAGAGAAGATCCGGATTGCCCTATGGATCGTGTGATCACTTTCCGAACTGATATTTCCACCCTATGCCTGGGTTACAGGAAATCCAGTCTAGGATAATCCAAAGGGAACACCTACGAATTTAGGCACAAACTCGTAAGCCAAATTGCCAGAAGTTATATGTTCGTGAGGAACGATTGAGAGCTAATGATTTTCGTGTGTCTCTCTTCTGATTAGAAGAGGCGTTTATATAACCCACGAATTAGGGTTATGGGATCATGGGCCGACTTAAGATTTCCTTAGGGTTAGGGTTTAATTGATGGTTTCCATAATTAACGATAATCAGTTAATTATACCATATTAACCCTTAAGAATTCGGATTTTCCACTAAGTGACCAATCCAAAAATCCGAAGACCTTTTGGGGCGCTGCCCCAAACCCCGCGGGGGCGCTGCCCCTCGACCCTGCCCGCTGACCGGTCAGCGGGACCACCGCCAGGGGCGCTGCCCCTTGGACCCCGCTAGGGGCGCTGCCCCTAGGACCCTGCCAAAGGGGCGCTGCCCCTTTGGAATCCCCGAGCCCAGGGGCGCTGCCCCCGGACCCCCGACCAGTCGTTGTACCGGCTACTTATTCGATCTTATACATGCGTGCACTCCGCACATTACCCGAACATGTATTAGAGTACAAACTAAGTAGCCCCTTAGCTCACATGTTAGTTCCAATTACATAAAATGACTTGGTGACACTAAAATCACCAACAATCCTCCCCCATTTTAGTGTAACCCTTGAACAACATAATAATTATCCAAACGAACCAAACCAGTACATAAATGAAAATGTCGAAACGATTGAATTTCCACCTTAGTATAATATCCTTACAAATACTCGAGAATCAGGGTGTTCCAAGAATTGAACCCATCAACTCATATGAATACCAGAAGATAAATACATACTAGTTTATTAAACTTTCTAGCAAAATACAACTTGACACTATTATTAAGCCGTGTGTCCTAATCCTCTCATGATCGTATCAAGGCCAAGTCCCCAACCTCTTGAAATGCGGCTACATTTCACAATCACGTAGGTAACTCCTTTCCATGTATCTGCACATACATTTAATCAAAGGTGTTATTAAGAAGTTTAACTTCAACCTGGTCAACTGCAGAACCGAACACATCCTTTGGGATGAATACTTTATGTGTTCCAATCTATAAGTGTAAGCTTTCCGCATTGAATTCAGCTCCTAAATAAAATTAGAAGGGAATTGGGTGTCTTACCTTTATAGTACTTAGATGGACTTTAATCCCATCCCGATCGCAGACTTGTGCACTAAGTCTCTTGGCAAACTTTTAGTCAAGTGATCCGCCAAATTTTGTGGTGACCTTACAAACTGAACCGATATCACACCACTCATGATTAGTTCTCTAACCATATCGTGTCTAACACCTAAGTGCCTACACTTGTCATTGTACACCTGGCTGTATGCCTTAGCCAAGGCAGCTGCATTATCACAAAGGATAGAAATAGGTGCAATCGGCTTTGGCCACAAAGGAATTTCATAAACCAGATTCCTTAACCATTCTGCTTCTTTACTGGCAGCAAACAATGCAACAAATTCAGATTCCATTGTTGACAAAGTAATGCAAGCTTGCTTCTTGGAAGACCAAGAAATGGCACCTCCCCCAAGCAAAAATACCCAACCAGTTGTTGAGGTATGATCATCTTTGTTCGATATCCAACTTGCATCCGAATGTCCTTCCAAAATTGAAGGATATCCCAAGTAACTCAAGCCATAATCCATGGTTCCCTTGAGATACTTAAACACTCTATTCATTGCTTGCCAGTGTTGAGCACTAGGATTACTAGTATACCTGCTCAATTTTCCCACAGCAAAAGCAATATCAGGCCTGGTACTTGTCATGGCATACATCAAGCTACCAATAGCCTTAGAGTATTCCAGTTGTGAAATTGGTTTGCCTTTATTAACCATTAACTTCACACTTGCATCCATAGGAGTGCTCACGGGAGTACAATCACTAAAATTGAACCTTTTGAGAATTTTCTCAATGTAATGACTTTGAGTCATTACCAGACCTTTGTTCACCCGTTTGATCCTTATACCAAGGATAACATCAGCCTCTCCCAAATCTTTCATGGAAAACTTAGATGACAACAATTTCTTTGTTTCATCTACTTGATTTTGGTCAGTCCCGAAAATCAACATGTCATCTACATACAAGCAAATGATCACCCCTGTTCTAGTAGCATCATCAAATCTACTATAAACACATTTGTCACCTTGGTTTATTTTAAAACCAGAAGACAAAATAACCTTATCAAACTTTTGATGCCATTGTTTGGGTGCTTGTTTCAACCCATACAATGATTTAACCAGTTTACAAACCATATGCTCTTTACCAGGCATAACAAAACCTTCAGGTTGTTTCATGTAAACCTCCTCATCAAGTTCACCATTTAAAAAGGCTGTTTTGACATCCATTTGATGGATAACCAGATTGTGGATACTTGCCAAGGCAATCAACAATCTAATGGTAGAAATACGCGCCACCGGAGCATATGTATCAAAATAGTCAATACCGGGTTTTTGTCTAAAACCTTGAATGACTAACCGGGCTTTGAACTTGTCAATGGTCCCATTAACATTCATTTTCTTTTTGAAAATCCATTTACAACCAAGTGGTTTAGAACCTGGAGGCAAATCAGACAATACCCAAGTATTGTTCTCAAGAATTGATGACATTTCATCATCAATGGCTTCCTTCCAAAACGTTACATCTCGAGACTCCATGGCCTCTTGAAAAGTTTTTGGATCATCTTCAATACTATAACAATATGAGTATTGATTCTCAATTTCATCCCTTGAACCTTCCACCAAAAACAGTTGGAAGTCGGACCCGAAATTTTTCGCAATGTGACCTCTTTTGCTTTTTCGAAGCTCCTGTGTTTCTTGACTAGAAACACCATCTGAACTTTCTGGTTTTAGCACTTCATTAGTGCTAAAGGTCAGATCCTTAGGCCTTTGAATCGATGAAAAACGCATCTCATCAAAAATTGCATCCCGTGACTCGATAATGGTGTTAATCGACACGCAATCATTAGGCTCAATGACATAGAACCTATATGCCTTGGAATGTTCAGCATACCCAATGAATATACAATCAATTCCTCGTTCTCCCAAAGTTTTCATTTTGGGCTCGGTTAGTTTTACAACCGCCCGACATCCCCAAACCCGAAAATATGTCAAATTCGGTTTTTTCTTGAACCAAAGTTCATATGGGACTGTTTTGCTCCTTTTATTAGGAACCCTATTTAGCAAATAGCAAGCCGTTTTCATGGCTTCTCCCCAGAATCCATTACTCAATCCAGAGTATGAAAGCATCGAGTTTACCATTTCCTTTAAAACTCGATTTTTGCGTTCCGCGATTCCATTCTGTTGGGGCGAGTAAGGTGCTGTGGTTTCATGAATGATGCCCACTGATTGGAAGTATATGGGATCCATATATTCACCTCCCCTATCAGTCCGAAGACACTTAACCGAATTGCCCAATTGCAATTCCACCTCGGTTTTGTATATTTTGAACTTTTCCAATGCTTCGTTTTTAGCATTAAGCAAATACACATAGCAAAACCGGGTATAGTCATCAATGAATGTGACTACATAATGCTTACCACCCAAGGAAGGAGTAGAGTGGAAATCACACAGGTCACTGTGTACAAGTTCCAAAACACTCGTTTTTCTAGTAACACTAGGAAAAGGTTGTTTTGTCACTTTTGTAAGCATGCATGTCCTACACTTTTCAGTGTTCATGTCGAAACCTGGAATTAAACCATCTTTTGACATCTCATGCATCCTTCTAAAATTAACATGACCCAATCTTACATGCCAGAGCATAGATTCATCAATTTTAGAAGCAGACGAAACAAATGCAGAATTATGAACAGGAAAAAACTTCTCAACAATATTCAAACGAAACATTCTATTATTCAAATATCCAAAACCAATAAACATACCACCACGAGATAGAATGTACCTATCAGATTCAATAACTTGTTTATAACCTTCAGAATTCAAACAACTAGAACTAACAAGATTTTTTCTAATCTTAGGAACAAACAAAACATCAAAAAGTTTAACTAGTTTTCCAGAAGTAAACTCAAGACAAACGACACCGACTCCACAAATAGGAATAAAAGATTCATCTCCCATTTTGAGCACCGATCCATCTTCAAGCGGTGTTAATGTTTCAAACAACCGTTTATCCTTGCATACATGGCTCGTTGCTCCAGAGTCGATCCACCAAGCAACATCATCATCCTGCACATAGAATGATTCAGGAATTAGGGAAACATAATGAACATAATTCTGAATTGAATTATCAAAGTGAGTCAAAAACTGACCTCCTTTAACCTGGTCCTTAGACCCGTTTCCACTTCCACTTGCACCAGAATTATTGGCACCATTGTTACCCAGATTCACACGACAATCACGCTTGCAATGTCCCACCTTGTGGCACCTCCAACAAACTAGTTCCTTTTTCTGTTTGTTGGACTTATTTGGGACATATTCCTGCTTGCGTTTCTTGCCATAACCCTTATTGTTATTAGGGTTCTTACGTTTGTCTTCAACCACATGAACCGAGGGCTGTCCAGGTTCAACTTTCCCATTGGGATTATCAGTTTTGTCACTTTCCTTCGCACGAAGAGATTCTTCAATACGAATATGACTAGCAAGTTGAACCAAGGACAGTTCCTCTTTTTGATGCTTTAAGTTATGTTTGAAATCTTTCCAGCTTGGTGGCAGTTTGTCAATCAAACTAGACACAGCAATGGTTTCATCCATGTTCATGTTGTGTAGTTTGAATTGACCCAAGATGCGAATTAATTCATTATACTGTTCAGTGATCGACCTTGAATCAACAATCCTGTAGCTATTAAAATCGCTCACCAGAAACTTCTTACTAGAAGAATCCTCAGCGATGTATTTTGATTCAAGGAGATCCCACAGATCCTTCGCACTTTTGGCATCACCATGGATATCGAAAAGAGAATCAGACATACCGTTCAAGATGTGGCCTCTGCAGATGTAGTCGTCGTTTTCCCACTTGTTCCTCAGCCTTGTTGCTTCTTGTGTCTCGTTTTCAACCACCGCAGGCTTGGGGGTGCTCAGCACATACGCCACCTTCAGAGTAGTCAGCATGAAGTGCATCTTCTTCTGCCATCGCCTGAAATCAACGCCTTCAAACTTGTCCAGCTTGTTGAACTTGTTCGTCATCTCCTGGATTGAGGCGTTCATCTTCTCCAGAAAGGATATATCAGTTCGATTGTTAGAAAAACGGGTAGGTTTAGAGAAGATCCGGATTGCCCTATGGATCGTGTGATCACTTTCCGAACTGATATTTCCACCCTATGCCTGGGTTACAGGAAATCCAGTCTAGGATAATCCAAAGGGAACACCTACGAATTTAGGCACAAACTCGTAAGCCAAATTGCCAGAAGTTATATGTTCGTGAGGAACGATTGAGAGCTAATGATTTTCGTGTGTCTCTCTTCTGATTAGAAGAGGCGTTTATATAACCCACGAATTAGGGTTATGGGATCATGGGCCGACTTAAGATTTCCTTAGGGTTAGGGTTTAATTGATGGTTTCCATAATTAACGATAATCAGTTAATTATACCATATTAACCCTTAAGAATTCGGATTTTCCACTAAGTGACCAATCCAAAAATCCGAAGACCTTTTGGGGCGCTGCCCCAAACCCCGCGGGGGCGCTGCCCCTCGACCCTGCCCGCTGACCGGTCAGCGGGACCACCGCCAGGGGCGCTGCCCCTTGGACCCCGCTAGGGGCGCTGCCCCTAGGACCCTGCCAAAGGGGCGCTGCCCCTTTGGAATCCCCGAGCCCAGGGGCGCTGCCCCCGGACCCCCGACCAGTCGTTGTACCGGCTACTTATTCGATCTTATACATGCGTGCACTCCGCACATTACCCGAACATGTATTAGAGTACAAACTAAGTAGCCCCTTAGCTCACATGTTAGTTCCAATTACATAAAATGACTTGGTGACACTAAAATCACCAACAGAAGATGAATTAGGTCCAGTTGTGCTTCATTTGGATTCACTTGGACTACATGATAGCAAATCAATTTTTCATAACATTAAAAGGTATGATATAATATATATCAATTTTTTTCTTCGTTTGTTATAGGTTAAATGCAAGAAATAACAATGTAATCCGTGTATTTGTTTATTATAGCATCCTACTTTCATTTCTTTCAGTTACAACATTGTCCTTTAAATACAAAGCAATTTCCACTGTTATAAACAAGTAGCCTTTTCAAAGTACAATGCCCTAATAAGAAAAAGAGTAAATTACATAAATGGTTCCTGTGATTTCTGATTTTTACCTTGTTTACTCCAAAATTTAAACCACTTTCAGTTTTAGTCCTTATTTCAAGGTTTTGTATTTGGTTTTCGTCCCTGTACCTTAGAGGACTAAAATTGTATAATCCCGTTTTATTAAAATATTAAAACATTATTTAATATATGGTAAAAAGGCACACGCCGAATCCTAAGCTACATGAGAAAATTAATAAAGACGTAAAAGAACTCAAGTTTAAACCCTTTTTAAGGGTTGCTGAAATAAAAAATTCTTGGTACACAAAATTTACAGTTCCTTTTAATTTTTTTTCTTATACTTGGCTTTTAAAGTGTATTATGGTTGATGAATTTAATAATGATTTGTTCTTTGTGTTAATAATATATATTATCTTGTAGCTTTGTGAAAGAAGAGTGGAACTACCTACAAAATTCAGAAGATTCTTTATATCTTCCCGTTAGTGATAAAATGGATGACAGAAGAGTTCTGGTAAATATTTTTAATAAATGTGCCTTGTGGATTCGTTATTTTATTTATTTTTTATAACAGACCATCTTTAATAAACGTTCCTTCTTGATCGGTTATTTTTAAAGCTTTAATAAAATCCTTGGTGGTAATTTCCATTTTGGGATGTGACATGAAATCGCTATATTTCTTTTCTTGGAATGTTTCCAAGATAGAAATTACCGTTTTGCCCATTGCCACTTCTACAACTTATTGTAAGTGTAACAAATAAAGATCCATGAATTTAATATTTTTTTAACTAATTTAATCTCCAAACAGGTTCCACAACAGAGAAACGAATACGATTGAGGGCTGTTTGTTCTTTATTACATGGAACGTTTCATTAAAGAAGCTCCTAAGAGGTTTAAAGAAGAAGATTTATCAATGGTATGCAACTATGCTCCCTGTTTTTATTTTTTATGAAAAATAATAACTTAATAAACTTAATGGATTCATCACTTAACACGGACAGCTATACATGATTGTTCCTTTTCGACTTAATCCAAACAAAATGACTTAATTGATTCATTTATGTGAATGATTGGTATTGAGATGATGATGCGTGTATTTTGGTTTGTTATCAGTTCAGCAAGCAATGGTTCAGACCACAAGAAGCTTCCAATTTAAGAACAAAAATACATAATCTACTTGTACACCAATTCAAATTTGCAAAACAAAAGGAAACCATCTCGTCTCCCAAGTCTTGTTAGCCACTTTTATATATGTTTTCTTCTGTATAGATTTTTGTAGACCTTCAAAAGGCGAATTTTTGTTGTTTTATATGTGACAAGACTACTATAAATAGCTTTTGGGAGAAAAAACAGAACCGAGTTAGTAGAGTTTTGGAGATTTTTTGGTGGAAGTCAAGTGATCATAGGAGCATTGGTATTTTGTTTGTCAGTTGTCACTACGGAAGTTTATTATATCTTTGAATGATACATAGTTTAATTGTAAGTAAGTTGAAAGTTTTTACTATTTTATAATCGAATTTGAAGAGTTTATGGTGTAATTTTGTGATCAAATTAGTTGTCTTGTTATCTAAAATTAATTCAAATTTAAGTGATTGGAGTTTTTTTAATATAAAATTATAACAATTTCGAAAGTTGTTTTAAATTAGAAAATTGAGGTAATGGATGTTTTGTCCATTGTTTGATTATCAAGAAATCCTTTTTGTAGAAAAAGAAATAATATTACATAATAAAGTTTCCTTGATTACTATTAAAAAACCTTAAATATAATATCACTATATAATTCATTATTTTAGGATAATATCTAACACTAATTAGCCATAGAGTAAATTACAGTTTTAATCCTTCTCCTTGTGGTATACATCTTTTTGCATCTGTGATCCTAATTAATAAAATTTGACACCGCTGACCATTGTGGTCGACAAATCCATCATTTTTTATATTAAAAACATTTATGTTAAATACGTTTAAAATAACTAAAAAGCACTTGCTTTTGTCTTTTGTTGATTTTATATTTTCTTGTTTTTTTAGAATTATCTAAGTATTAAACAAATAAATAGGCCCCATTCTTAATCTTTTCCGGTCGTATACCACAGACATCACTATATCCAATGGTAGCTTTTTATTATTTGAAAAATAAAAAAGCTTAAAGCTTCAATGAAGAGCTAGTAATCTCTAGGGCTTTTGTCATAAAAGTTCTTAACTTTTTCGTAAATGTTCGGTTGTCCTTCTATGAATTTTTAAGTACACTAAAACCCAAAATTTGCAAACTTTTTCTCAATTTTGTCCCTGAAACCTGTGATAACAGGTTTTCAGGTTACCTTGAAAGTATTTTTGCATAGAAGTTCTTGAGTTTTTCAAACATGTTCGGTTTTGTTCTCTAACACCGCCACCACCCACCACCGCCACTGTAGTGGAAGTGGTGGTGGTGGTGGCGGTGGTGGAGGGTAAAACCAAACATTTTAAAAAACTTAAGGACTTCTATGCGAAATTAATTTAATGGTAAAAACGTAAAAATTTGCAAATATAAGGACTTTTGTGTGAAAATAATTTCAAGGTAACCTGGAAACCTGCTATCACAGGTTTCAAGGAAAAATATGGAAAAAAATTGCAAATTTTGGGTTTTAGTGGACATAAAATGCATAGAATGACAAAACCGAACATTTACGACAAACTTAATGACTTTTATGACAAAAGCCCTAATCTCTAACCTTTTAATCTTTTTATTGGTTTGTCCATTTTAGCCATTATACTTCATAAAAGTTATTTTAGGACAGTGTCACTATACCCCAATAAACTAAGACTTTTGATCTAATTTGGTCGCTCAACTTTATTTGTATCACACACCTTTAAACTCCTAAATTACTTACTAAAATGGTATCAGGTCAAATTGCATTCGGATTTACCAATTGTAGTTGCCAACGTGGCCAAGGTTTGGGCTGTATATTTTCCACCATGACACTAAGGGTGCGTTTAGTTACGGAAAACTGTTTTCCGTTTTCCATTTTTCATTTTTTGAAAAACGAAATGAGTTTTCATTTTCAGTTTTCAATTGAGAATTTAGAAAACTCGTTTAGATAAAACCGATTCTATTTTCATTTACTATTTTGGAAAAATAGAAAACATACTTAGATATATATTTTCTATCAATTTTCATTTTTCAATTTTTGTCATTTCAAATAACACACATACATCCCATCAACCCCACCCTACCCACCCCACCCACCCGCCCACGCTCCCGTATGGGGTAGTTGGGTGGATGGGGTGGGTTAGGGGTAGGGTGGATGTGAGGTGGTGGGGGTGGTGAACGGGGTGGGTGGGGTCAGGTGGGTTGGTGATTGGGTGGGGTGGGGTGGGTGATGGTTGGTGTGGGTGGGATGGAGTGGGTGATGGTTGGTGTGGGCGAGGTGGGGTAAGGTGGGTTAGGGTGGTTTGGAGGGTGACGTCGGGTGGTGGGGTAGGGTGGGTGGTGGGTGGCGGTGGGTGTAGGTTTAATTATGGGGTGTAGGTGAGAATGAGTGTGTGTGTGTGTGTGTTTATATTTAAGAAAAATTTTGGAAATAGAAAAATACAGAAACAATAATTTTGGTTTTCCAAAATTTTCCAAATTCTTTGTAATTTTGGAAAAATGAAAATTTTTCATTTTCTTGGAAAACTTTAGAAAAGTTGCCGAACTAAACGCGTTTTCAAAATTCTCATTTTTCTCGGAAAAATTTTCCGGAAAACGGAACAGTTTTCCGCAACTAAGCGCAGCACCCTAAGCTATATAAAATCTAAGAAAAACTTCTCATTGAATACATGTGAACTTGACTATTCTCCGATATATATATATATATATATATATATATATATATATATATATAGGGTCCGGTTCCGGTGAGGATTCTTTTTTCGGTGAGGACTCGCGAGGACACCTTAAAAAAATTGAAAAAAAATATAAAAAAATACAAATCATAAAATCGAGAATAGTACTATATCATTATCAAAAAAAAATTGAAAAAAAAATTTGCATCATTGCAAAACGTAATGATGCAATTTTTCTGTTTTTATTTTGGATCATTATTTCATTATAAAAAAAATAATGATCGAAAATGTTTTTTTTTTTGAATCTTTTTTTCTCCGATATAGTACTATGATCCATTTTATTATTTATATTTTTTTATAATTTTTTTCAATTTTTTTAAGGTGTCCTCGCAAGTCCTCACTTTAAGAAAAGTCCTCACCCGATCCTGATTATATATATATATATATATATATATATATATATATATATATATATATATATATATATATATATATATATATATATATATATATATATATATATATATATATATATATATATAGGGTTGTGTTCAATAAGGGACTAAAACTATCCATGGTACCAAAGGACTAATCTCGATCGTCGGAATCAAAATCATCAACGGTCAAAAAATAGGTTGTAAATTTCTTACGTCGACGCACATGTAGAGGATTATAATAAAAAACTCACTTAATTTTTTTGGTTTTTTTATTTTTCGACATTATTCTTTTTCAAAAATAAAAACCGAATATACCAAAATTCATAATTTTTTGTCCTCTATAAATATACATCCATATTGATATATAAAAAAATAAATTATTTTTTATAAGTACAGCTCGTCTAGATTCACATGTGAATCTGAACTGTAAAAATTTGAATATGAGTAATTATTTTACTTTTAAATCTTTTACTACTTCAATATTATAACCATTTATAAGTAATGTACTTGATTCACAAGTGGATTTACTAATATTTACATGAAAATTTACTTATATTCACATATCAATATCATATACTATTGAGAATTTAATAATAAGTTTTTTACTACTTCAACATTTTAACCATTTATAATGAATTTACTCTGATTCACAATTGAATTTACTTACATTCACACAACAATTTACTCAGATGCACATATCAATATCATATGATATTTTAAATATATTTTGTAATATGAATATTATTAATCTAATTAGGAAATTTTTAACACTTCAACATTTTAATCATTTATAATGACTTTATTATGATTCATAAGTTAATTTCATTCACATTCACATAAAAAATTATTCAGATTCACTTGACAATATCATATATCATTGTGAATGCCAACAGATAATAACATAATAACATTTCAGAATTCAGATTCACATGTGAATCTGAACTGTAAAAATTTGAATATGAGTAATTATTTTACTTTTAAAACTTTTACTATTTCAATATTATAACCATTTATAAGTAATATACTTGATTCACAAATGGATTTTCTCATATTTACACGAAAACTTATTCATATTCACATATCAAAATCATATAGTATTGAGAAGTTACTTAACAGTTTTTTTACTACTTCAATATTTTAACCATTTATAATCATTTTACTCTCATTCACAATATAAATTATTTACGTTCACACAACAATTTACTCAGATTCATATATCAATATCATATGGTATTTTAAATATACTCCGAAATATAAATATGATTAATTTAGTTAGAAAATTTTTAACAATTCAACATTTTAATCATTTATAATAAATATACTATGATTTATAAGTTAATTCATTCACATTCACACAAAAATTTATTCAAATTCACATGAGAATATCATATGTCATTGTGTATGTCAACAATGAACAGACAGTTCAGATTCACATGTGAATCTCAACTAACGGAAATTTCGAAAAAAATTTCATTTTTTGTATATCAATATGGATCTCTATTTGTAGAGGATAAAAAGTTATAAATTTCTATATATTCAGATTTTTTTTCGATAAAAATAAGCCCTAAAAATTAAAAAAAAACAAAAAAAACGAAGTGGGTTTTTTTATAATCCGATAAATGCACGTCCACCGTAAAATGTATAATTATGTGGCTGAGATTAGTCCTTTGGTACCATGGTTTATATTAGTCCCTTGTTGAACTTTTGCCTATATATATATATATATATATATATATATATATATATATATATATATATATATATATATATATATATATATATATATATATATTCATGACCATGAATATAATCAATCTTTCATATTAGTCTTAATCCATAATTACTCTCATAAATATGACCAACTATGGAGATTTAAAATAGTTCCTAATTATTAACAAAATAGACACGATAATATACAATATAAATGTTAATGAAAACAATATTACCCCATACATTAATTCATACCAAAAGCATCATTGCTTAACGGGTCTGATATCCAAATACTAAAACTATTTAACAGTAACTAGCTGCCTGCATAGGCGGAGTCCAAAAATTCTCGGCATGAACATGGATATATGAACAATATGGTCTATAACATAAAGATTAATGATTCCACCTATACGAACTTTGAGGAACCATCAACTTCACTTGTTTCTGAACATATTAGTAAATTATAATTGAAAAAGTGTTTGGCTAATGAAAGTCATTACAAGATGCAAGTACCGAAAATACATGTATTATCATAATATGACACAAATGGGATTTAGAAGTGCTAAACTACTTGAGGTTAGGCATAATCTACCCATCTCATATAGCTTCTAAAGCCTAATATGAAATTAACATATTTAGACTTCATTTGAAAGACATGTCATACTGCTCTAAAAGTAGTATTAGTTATGTTGGATTAGGTGTCTAAGTCATGACTAATAATTTGTATTTACCTAATTAATAGTAGCAAAGTCCATTTGGGTTGCCCTCATAGCTAGAGGTTTGACAGAATTTCCAGGAGAGAGAAAGATTGATTTATTATATGATTAATAAATCAATATAAATAAAATAAATAGTTTATTAATATATTAAAGTGATATATAATAATTAGAAACTATATTAATTAATTAGAAATTAATCTGGAATTAATTGGAATTAATTTGGTGATTAATTTAATTAATTAAAGGTGCATGAGCTGAATTGTAATTATTCAATAGTTGAGTAAGTAACAATTTTGGCAGCTATTATAGACAGCGAAATTATGGTTAGGACAAACCATAATTTCGATAATGATAATTAGGATAAATAGTTTTTGAATTATTAGATAAATGTTTATCTTATTTGAATTCAAAAAGGTTTATTTCTAAAGGCTTATCTGATTTTCTGCTGGAGCCTATAAATATGGACCTTGTTAACCTCATCATTTACGCCAGATACTCTCTCCCTCCTCTGGAATTTTCGTCCACTTCATAGGCTCCTGGGTGTGATCTCATTTGAGGCAGGACACGTGTGCTGCTCAGCTTCAGGATTAAAACTAAATGTTGGTTTTTCTGATTTATTTCTTTAGTAATTTTTTCTGTTGGCCTTTAGGAATTATTTATATGTTCAAAGTTAGAAAACATAAATCCAATCTAGGTTGCATGTGAACTTAGGATTTTAGTTCATAGATTTGTAGAAAACCTTTCAGTGGTATCAGAGCTATTTGGTTGTTTTCTAATTGAATTGCTATAAAAGTTTTCCTAAAATTTAGGGTTTAAAGCTTCTAAACCCTAATTTGGCCATTTCGATTTTTAGGGTTAGGGTTTTAGAAACCTTAGCCCCTTCCCCTATAAATTTTGGTTTTATGCTTTTAGGGTTTTAGAAGGTTTTCTATTTTTGGTAAGTGTGATTATTTAATAATTGGATAACCTTAAACCCATTGCTTGCTATATTTTGAAATTTAGGGGTTTAAGATAGAATTAAATTATTTTGATTTATTTGTGATGCTTATATGGATTTAATTAATTTAATTAATTGTTTAATTAAAAGATAAATTAAATCATTTAAAGGTTTAAATTTAATTTTAAAATTAATTGTTAAATTTTTGAAAATTAAATAAATAAACCAGAAATATTTTAAAAGTTTAAAATACATCTTATATATATTATAATTAAAAGTTAATATTATATGTATAAGATAATTTGGTTAGTCAAATCAATAGTAGGCCTCATTCACGAAGCTGATTTATAAGGAGGGTATAAGAAGACTGCCTATAAATGGCGGTCTAATGGGTGTCCACTCTCACCCACCGCTCTCTTGATCAGTGGAGGGTCATTAGCCAAACGGGTTTGATAGGACCGCTTAATGTCATTAAAAGTATAATGTTATTAATCAAAGTACTAGACTAGTTACTTTAGGAAAAATGTGAAAAGATGCTAATCCATGAAATTGCACTTTGCACTTTATGAGACATTAGTGGTGTGGTTTACCGGCACACTAATAGGGGCTCATAAAGAGTTGCAATGGGTTTCTCAATCTTATCATTATTGATGGAGCATGCGTGGTTTACCGGCACATCAATTAGAGATGATAATTGACTTTGAGAGTACCAAGCTAATTTGCATGGTTATTCACATCTAGTTTGTGATCTTCGGCATCCCAGTCACAAACAGTAGAGCATATCCGAGATTAAACATGCTATTGAACAGTTCAATAAATCTCAAAAGATCTAGCAATTTCACTATAATATGATTATCTTCCGCGGTGGAATTGGTGAATCGTCATTTGCCTACCTTTATAAAATTTACAATTAGATTATGGCATCCCTCTTCTAAGTTGTGAATTATATAGTTGGGTCCTAGCCATATTATTATTCTTGGGTTAATATTAAGGAATTTTATATCTAATTAAAAACTACCTTCTTTTATAGATGTCTTCCGCTGATAACTCTGCTCCCCACTCCAAAAATAGTAACGTCACTTCAAGCCTCTCGTTGTGTTCTAAAGTGACATTGGATGGCACGAACTACAACGACTGGATGAGAAACATTAAGATGGCTCTAAGGTTTGAGAACAAAGAGTATGTTCTTGACACTGAGCTCATTGAAATTGACCCCGACACAGCTACTCCCGAGGAATATGCCTCGTACAAGAAACATGTTGATGATGCGACCAAAGTGGCATGCATCATGATTGAAACCATGTACCCTGAATTGCAAAGATTCTATGAAGACTACTGGCCTTACGGGATGCACAAGGACCTTGCGGAAAAGTTCCGCAAGCGAACGCGTGTCGAGAATTGCGAAGTGGTCCGAGCCCTCATGACCGGCAAGCCAAAGGACGGAGAGTCCGTCTGCACTCACGTGCAAAGGATGCAATGTTATGTGGAGAGGCTGCAGAAGCTAGGGATGCAAGTCGATGAGGAGTTGGCCATTGACATTGTCCTTAACTCCTTATCGAGTTCTTATGACCAGTTCACACTGGCGTATCATTTGAACAACACTCAAACCTCTTTGGCTGAGTTGCATAACATGTTGCAGACAGTAGAGGACGGGCTGAAGGGTAAAGTGTACCTTCAGTAAGCACTCCCGTCCTGGCTATTGGACAAGGCAAGGGAAAGAAACGGAAGGGCCCTCCTAATCAGAATTGGAGGGAAAAGGTTCAGGTCGGGTCATCCAGTAATGGCCCGAGACCCAAATCTTCCGGCATTCCACACGTCTCTAACCCAAAGATGACGACTGCTTTTATTGCAAAGAAAATGGTCACTGGAAAAGAAGCTACCCGAAATACTTGCAGGACGTTAAAGATGGTTGACACGCCTAGGTCGTCGTGCGGTCAAAAATAAGAGAAAACCTAACACTCACTAGTACAGTGGTAGTCAGGGTCGATCCGCAGGAGCTTCGTGGTTAGACCAGATGACAGATTACCAACTCGTAGTGTCACGCTACAGTCGGAGGACCTGGTTTCTAAGTTCTCAACTACCAAAAAGCAATCACCAAACAAAAGTCAAGCTAAGCCTAAGCTAACCCAACTCAAACTAACCTAGTCACTTTCTGAAATCAGAAGTACATCTCTGAATCAGAAGCAAACAAAGGCATCCAAACCAAACAAAGCATAACCTAACTAATAACTAGGGTTCTAACTGAACAGCTACTAGCTAAGATTCAATGCCCAGAACTAACCTAATTGGCTACTGATTTCAGCAAAGGAAAACAGTTCCAAACAAGGCCAAAACAAGATCCAAATACAATTCGATAATCAAAACACAAACAAACATCCAAAACACCGAAATACCAATAATACTTGTAACCAAATGATTTTCATTCATCAAACTCAGATCCAAACATAAAAACAGTAACCAAATAATACTAAAACAGAAACCTAAGCTTGGTATCAATGGTTGTCACTCCCAAAGATACAAACCAAAGCTTATAACTATCTAACTAATTAAAAATAAAATCCAAAACATAAAAATACCACTTGAGAACATGCTAGAACGAAATCTTGGAGTCAAAGAGCTTCAAGGTCGATTTTACACCCGGTCTTTGCTAGGGTTTTCGGCTGAATATGCATCTATTTATAGTTGCAAATTTTGCCGAGGCCGCGCCGTGCGTACTTATCAGATCCCGTTTCTTCGGCATTTGAATGTATTCCACCGCCTTAAGCCCGCGTCGCACGTTTCGTAGATCCGCGGCGCGCGTACGTGTTTCCTTGATTTTTCATTCTTATCCAAACTTCTTCATTTTGCACGCTTTAAGTCCCTGTTTCCATTCTTTTCTTCCAAACAAGTCCTAGCACGAAAAGTGAGAATACCCAGACATATCTGATATAATTTCATCAAGAACAGTGCTCAACAACGCCTAAAATACTTGATATCACTAGGCGTTGTCAATGGCAAAGTGAAGCCATCGTCAGCAGGTATGTACAATATATATATATAAAAACTCATCATCTTCCAGTTCTAGGGTCCTTGATATAGGATGTGGTTTTCACATATGTTCTGACTTGCAGGGCCTAAAGGAAAGCAGGGAGGTGGAGTACGGTAAATTGAACCTGATCATGGGAAATAGGAGATCGTCGCCTGTTACCAAGATCGGTGTCTATAGTGTAGTGCTCAGTAGTGATGTTAGCTTAGATTTACTAAATTGTTGCTATTCGCCAGATATGGCAAGAAACATAATTTCATTTCATGCATTTTTCAAACAAGGTTTTCAATATTCTTTTGACAATTTGAATGGTTCAATTTCTGTTTTTAAGAATGGTGTTTTTATTTTTGAAGCTTTACCTTGTGATGGTGTGTATGAAACAGTGACATGTGTAGACAATTTAGGAAATAGTGTATTGCAAATTGATTCTTCTAGTGGTGTAGAAAAGGCATGCTTGTGGCATTGTCGTCTTAGGCACATTAACAAGAAACGCATTGCCCAACTCCAAAAGGATGGAGTGTTGGAACCATTCGACCTCAAGTCGGATGATGTATGTGAATCTTGTCTTTTGGGCAAGATGACCAAGTCACCTTTCACAGGGTATTGTGAAAGAGGTGAAGGTCTGTTGGATATCATACACACAGATGTGTGTGGTCCTTCAGATCGACCACAAAGGATGACACTCGGTTCTATGTGACCTTCACTGAATATTATAGTAGATATGAGTATATATTCTTAATCAAGCACAAGTCAGACACCTTTGAAAAGTTCAAAGAGTTAAAAACCGAAGTTGAGAATCAATTGGGCAGGAAGATAAAGATGCTTAGATTCGACAGAGGCGGTGAGTATCTTAGTATTGAGTTCCTTGACTATCTTAAGGAATGTGGAATAGTTTCACAGTTGACACCTTCTAGAACACCACAGTTGAACGGTGTTGCTAAGAGGCGTAACCAAACCCTATTGGACATGGTTCGTTCCATGATGAGTCGAGCTTCTCTTCCCATCCACTTCTGGGGGTATGCCTTAGAGACTGCCGCCCACATCCTCAATCTTGTCCCTACCAAGAAGGTTTCCAAAACACTTCACGAGATGTGGACGAGGAAAGTTCCCTCGTTAGCACATATCAAGGTTTGGGGTTGTAAAACCTTCGTAAGACAGGAGACTCATGACAAACTCGCAGATAGAAATGAGAGGTGTATCTTCATTGGATACCCAAAACAGTCTTTTGGATACTTGTTCTACAAACCGAGCGAGGACGTGGTCTTTGTAGCACGACGAGGAGTCTTTCGAGAGAAAGAGAGAGAGAGAGAGAGAGAGAGAGAGAGAGAGAGAGAGAGAGAGCTCATATCCAAAGAGGACAGTGGGAGTACCATTGATCTTGAAGAAATTCAGGATTCATTCGATGATGGAACCTTAGGAGAAACTAGCAACCAACAAGATGAAAAAGTTCATGTTGGTCTGACAAATATATCCTTGCCTCTTAGGCGCTCCGGTAGAGTTAACATGCCACCCGAGTTTTATGGTTTCCATATAACTACGGATGGTGACACGTTTGTCAGTGATAGGACATTGATAAATTTGGCAGATGGATGTCAAAACCGCTTTCCTTAACGGGAAGTTGACTGAGGATGTTTATATGAATCAGCCAGAGGGTTTTGTAGACACCAAGCATCCTAATAAGGTGTGTAAGCTTGAGAAATCAATCTACAGATTGAAACAAGCTTCTCGCAGCTGGAATCTCTGCTTCCATGAGAAGGTCAAAGAGTTTGGCTTCTCTAGGAGTGAAATGAGTCCTACGTATATGTCAAGGCTAGTGGGAGTATATTCACTTTTCTGGTGCTGTATGTTGATGACATACTGCTCATGGGAAACGATATTCCAACCTTGCAAGATGTCAAGTCTTGGCTTGGGAAGTGTTTCGCCATGAAAGACATAGAAGAATCTGCCTATATTCTCAGGATAAGAATATTGAGAGATAGGAAGAAAAAACTAATAGGACTTAGTCAAAGTACATACTTGGAAAAGGTACTAAAGAGGTTTAGTATGGAAAATTCCAAGAAGGGAGAACTGTCTATCTAGACTAATGCAAAGTTGAGTAAGACTCAAAGCCCGAGTACAGATGAGGAGATAGCTGACATGAGTCAGGTACCTTATGCTTCGGCGGTAGGGTCGATCATGTACGCTATGACATGTACTCGTCCCGACGTGTCCTTTTCTTTGAGCATGGTCAGTCGTTACCCGGGGAACCCTGGTAGAGCGCATTGGATAGCTGTTAAGAATATACTCAAGTATCTGCGAAGGACAAAGAACATGGTGTTAGTCCTTGGTGGCAGTGATACTTTGAGAGTTAGTGGGTACACAGACGCCAGCTTCCAGACAGATAGAGACAACAGTCGGTCTCAGTCGGGCTGGGTATTTCTTTTGAATGGAGGAGTGGTTACTTGGAAGAGTTCCAAGCAAGAGACGGTGGCTGATTCTACGTTCGAATCAGAGTACATAGCAGCGAGTGAAGCGTCAAAGGAAGCGGCTTGGCTGAAGAACTTTATCGGTGATCTTGGAGTAGTCCTGAGTATTCAGGAGCCAATGGAACTGTTCTACGATAACGAAGGAGCGGTTGCTTTGACAAAGGAACCGAGAGACCATGGAAAGTCCAGACATATCGACAGAAAGTACCACTATATCAGACATAGAGTAGAAGAAGGTCACCTCCTTGTAAAGATGGTATCATCTAAAGATAATCCTGCAGATCCCTTGACAAAGGCTCTAAGTAGGATCAAGCACAATCAGCATGATAGGAGCATTGGATTTAGAGATGATATTAGTTTTGTAGTTAGATAGGTTTTGAAACTTGTAACAATGTAAATGTAATTGACTTTGGTGATTTAATAATAGAGATTTATCAATGAGTATTTTTTACTGCTATTTGTCAATTGTTTATCATTGTGTTTCATTTTGCATGTTTACTTCCTGAGTAATATGATTATTCGAATATCCACAGTCGCTCATACTTTTTGGAAGTAAGTATGAATGAAGACTGTCATGAATTGGTTTGTAGATTGTCTAAGGAGTTAGACATATCAACAACATTGCTACAACATTCATGAGTACTTAGAAAATAGAGATTTGAGTATTGGATAAACCCACGCTCAAAAGATTGCTTCATGGATTATATCACGAGCAATGTTGAGACGATAACATCTTATGATCTTGAAGCGGAGACATATGAGTTATAATTTGCAAGGCAGTTGCTCATTGATAATGCGAAAACGCATCGGTAACTCGATGTTATAAAACGTGTTGTTGCGAGTGATTTGAATGGTAAAAGATATAAAGCATATGAGTCGAAGCTTATTCGTTCCTTGACCCTAACGGGAAACAGATATCTGTAGGCCTCTCGATGATTTTGAAGTTGACTGAAAGTGTTGGCCAACCAGGACTAAATTGTTGTGTTCAATTAGTAGTCTTAAAGTCATATACAAATCAGAAATCGAGAAACACAGCATCGGACCGAGATTGATCTTAATCCATGTCTTGAGCCTGAAAAATATCTTGTTGGACGGAGGATCATATGATCACTTATCTATGGACAGAACTGACTAGGTCAGAGTTCGACAGCAATTTCTAGGAAGCTACAATTTGCTAATTAATTAGAAGATAAATTGACAATTATAGTCATAAACTTATCCAAGTGGGAGACTATTGGATTAGGTGTCTAAGCCATGAATAATAATTTGTATTTACCTAATTAATAGAAGCAAAGTCCATTTGGGTTGCCCTCATAGCTAGAGGTTTGACAGAATTTCTAGGAGAGAGAAAGATTGATTTATTATATAATTAATAAATCAATAGAAATAAATAAATAGTTTATTAATATATTAAAGTGATAATATATTAACTAGAAACTATATTAATTAATTAGAAATTAATATGGAATTAATTGGAATTAATTTGGTGATTAATTTAATTAATTAAAGGTACAGGGGCTGAATTGTAATTATTCAATAGTTGAGTAAGTGACAATTTTGGCAGCTATTATAGCCAGCGAAATTATGGTTACGACAAACCATAATTTCGATAATGATACTTAGGATAAAACTAAAGGTCGGTTTTTCTGATTTATTTCTTTAGTAATTTTTTCTGTTGGCCTTTAGGAATTATTTATATATTCAAAGTTAGAAAACATAGATCCAATCTAGGTTGCATGTGAACTTAGGATTTTAGTTCAAAGATTTGCCGAAAACCTTTCAAGTTAGTCATGTCATACATTATGTAAACATGGTAAAAACTTATTAACTAAGATTCATATCGGTTATGCTGGAAGTTAATATTACTATATCTTTTGATGCTAAATTACATTTAGGTATTCGTCAACCGAGAATATGTCTCCTAGTATGTTATTGACATATAAATTATATATACAATGCTTCTCCAACCTTGAATATGTAAATGTTGTTTGACATTGCCTTTCTATAATGGGATTCAAGGAATACAACATATGAATTGAGGTCTATATAGATAGACCTAAGCGACCAAGTTGGTTTGGTCAATCTATATTGCATTGACAAATATTTAAAATTGGTTCAAGATATAGGACTCCAAGTTTGGACTCATACCAATGTAACATGGTGATGTGAACTCAGACTTCTGGGATGCTTTCGGGAAAGATCCCACGGTCAGCTAACGTGTCTGCAATCACAATCACAAGAGAGAAAGGGATGTCAGCCATTTTCAGGGAGGAGGTCTCAAGAAAAACGCTCCGACGATCAATTCAGTCTCCGACAAAATGATCGTATGAGGTTAGAGAGAATACGTGAAAGGTTAGGAAGCGATCCCTTTACCGTTCGCCCCCTGAGGGATTATATACATGTGGTAGGTCTCACTTTAGGTGACAAGGCGCCTGCAATAACAGGAGGGGACAAGGGTAGTGATTGGAGGATCATGATCTTGTCTTCTGCCATGCCGTTGATTGGTTCAGGTGTGAGGAATAGTGCGTGCACGATCTCTGTTAGGTACAGATTTCATACAATTTGGTTAGTGCGTTATGGGGCGCTTTCTGAACCGGATCATTAGTGATGTACGAGTCTTCCTTTTGCCAGGCTGTACGGCTGACCATAGTGGTCGGGGCGTCGCAGTTTGGGAAAGGAAACGACTCCCTGCTGTCTGATCGTCGTCCCTTGGAGCGGCTAGGAGTGCTTGTCGTGTGGCATGCTATCAAGTCTCCCTAATCCTAGCCATCATTACGTAGGCATGCTTAGTGATGATGGTTGGGACTAGCAACTGATAGTTGTCAACGTCCTGTTGGTTCTGTCGATGTGATGTGATCGTCTGCTGACGACGATAGTGATCATGAAGCGGTTTTTAGGGTTTTCGAATGTCTCACCCACCTTCTTCCACTATTTATTCCTTCAGTTACTTCTTTTTTGGTTTACTTCATCTTCGTTTTCCTCTCGTTCTTCTTCGTTGTAACTTCTCATTTGTGCAACAATGAGTTCTTCTACCGCCACTCCGCCGTCATCCGATTAACTTGATATGTTGTGTGAGCTTTACGGGTTCCAACCGAAGGACGAAATCAAAGTTCCCTGCGGTGATGCTATTTTCTCGAAGCCTCCCTCAGGGAAAATAGGAATGTACATGAAACACTTCGATGCAGAGTATCGTCTTCCGACATTAGATTTCTTCCATGAGGTCTTGGGCTACTACAAGATGCATCTTTATCAACTAGCTCCTAATGGGGTCAATAAACTAGTATGTTTTGAGATGCTCTGTCGTGTGAACGGTATTCAGCCCGATGTTTGGGTCCTCCGCCATTTCTTTAGTTTTGCCTCTGCATCGTCCGGTGAAATTATACCTTTTGTGCTCGGAAGCATAGCCACATATTAGTGACTGAATAGAAGAGCTCTCCTAAAAAGTAGTCCAGTGGGCCAACAAGGAAAGGGTCGGATCTATGCAGTGGTGCATAGAGCCCATCTCTGACCACTCGTTCACTCTTTACTCTGACAAGGAATATGTTGCTCGAACCTTACGATGTTTTCATGTAGTTGTTGAGGACTTCCCCGAACATATCCTTGCCGGTGCTGGGATGAGTACTTCCCCGAACATATCCTTGCCGGTGCCGCTACTGTTTTTCATTTCATGCATATTATCTGCACCTTCTCCCCCTTTTTTGAAAACATTTTGCTGTTGGCTCTTGTAGGTTATTAGAAAGAGATTTCCTTTACCGACGTTCTTGCTAAGAAGTGGGTTGGGAGTCTCCGGTTCAGGGAGGTGCCGCTGATCAACCGGGTTCTGCCATCTCGTTCTTTCGTCATCAATCATTTATGGCGCGAGCCTCCGCTATTCCGGAGGAGGAGCAAAGGCAAGCGGTGGCTCGTGGTGTCAGCCAGTTCAAGCCTTAAGATACCCCCGCTTTGAGTCCTTCCAAAGGACAGGTTGTTTTAGATACGATCATTCCTCCAAGGGAAACGCCTGCGGTGTTGAAATGACTCGCCGCCTTCGACATCGCCAATGGGCCTCTATTAATAGTGGTGATGTACAGGTCCATGTTTCTCAGTCTTCAGTCATAGAAATTGTGGATGATGTGCTGCCCTCTAGGGACGACCCGAGTCCGGAAACGCGGGTGATGGTGCAGGTACACATTTAGGTCTTGGGGAGGCTGTTGTCGAAGGCATGAGGAGACGGGGAGTCCTTTGATGTGAGCCAGGTTAGATCTAGCTTTGAGTTTATGGGTTTCAGTTGTGTGGGTAGTGGTGTAGAATTTGAAGTCATGGTTTTTCGGAGAGAAAAGATATCTAGAATTTTTTATATGTTTTATAAAAACTGATTTTCTTTTCTTAAATTCGATGTACGCATGTCAGATTTAGCAATATGATTCATTTGAAAAATATAGGCGTTCGAAGAAAAACTGAAATTTACAGATGTATTATTTGATTTCGTAGATACCATATGTGAAATCTTTTTCGCAGATGGTATTTATGAAAATCAAAGATTTCATCCGAGAAAATGATGTTATGAGGATTTTACAAATGAATATCAAAAGGATTTCGTAGATGTGATCTGTGAAATCCTCATATGGAACCGAAAATGCATTCAAAGTTGGTAAGACTCAAGATTTTCGTAGATGATATATGCAGAATTCGTAGTTCATTTGCGAAACTCATCAAAACGTTGTATTTTTATGATTTCGTAGACGATATGCGAATTTTCAAATGTAATCTGCAAAATTCATGACCATATTGGTTATTTGACTTATTTTTTATTATTTTATTGAAAACTAGATAATTAGATTAGATATATTAGTTGTTTTCTCTCTCTATAAATATATAATTATACCGAGACTAATCATATAAAAGTCACTATATGTAACCACTATTTATTTTTTGCTTTTTTTTTAACTTTTAGGCATATTATTATCGAAAAATTGATTATATTCAAATTTATAATTTGTTGTCCTCTATATCCATATCGATATTTGAAGCAAATATTTAAACTTCTTTTGCAATGACAAATTATATAAAAAAAATTACATGTGACTTTTTTTTTAGGTAAAGAGGTCGGTACCTCTGGCAAATTTTATTAATAAAAATAATAAATACAATATAAGGCTGGGGACTCCCCACCTAAGAAACAACAAAAAGACCGTTTGGGACAGGCCCCAATGTACAACAAGGCTATACTATGAACCAAAACAGAATTTGGAACCAGAGAACATAACAAGAACATAAAAATCAAACATCCTGCAAAGAAACAAACCATACAAGCAGAGAAATATATAGTAGAAAAGATGAGATAGAAGATAATAAGAGAGAATAATGGACCACAGTGAAAAGTAGGAAATACATCTCTCAACCTTAGGGTATGGACCAGATCCTTTTAGCCAAAATAACATTAGGGGAAGGTTTCATATACAGACTCATCAGTCTACAACGGATATCATCAATAATATTCTTGACCACCGCATGATACGATCTTCTGTTATTCTTAAAAATCCGGTTATTTCTTTCCTGCCAAATATGGTAGATAGCTCCCGCAAGCACAAGTCTTCGGATAACGGACCAAACGGTCTTACCCTTAGAGATGGGCTTGAGAAGATTGATGATATCCAACCAGCAATTTGTGGGGAAGGAAATGTGCATAACATGCTGAAGATCCTGCCAAACCATAGAAGGGAAAGAACATTAAAAAAAAGATGAGGAAGGGAATCGGAACAATCACCGCAGAAGGCACAGATGAGGTTGGCGTTAGTCTCCCATCTTCTGATTTTATCATGGGTCTTCAGTCGATCTTTGAGAGCAACCCAGAGAATGAAGGCATGTCTAGGGATATTCTGGGAGAACCAAACAAGATGATACCAATCGACAGGTTGATCCGAGGGCCGTATAGAGTGCCAAACAGAACGGACCGAAAAAGGAGAGACCTTACTGTCGCAAGATCTCCAGAGGAGTTTATCAGGAACGGACGTGGAAATAGAAGGGGGTTATGAGAAAGCAAAACGGGATGGGAGTCCAGCCAGCAATAGGGGCGCACCCAACACCCATTGAGGACAAGATCAGCAACCTTAGAATCATGAGTGAAGCCAGCAGTATGGATGTTACGGGCGGATAAGAACTGAGAGAGGGGACCAGCAGGATGCCAGTTATCGAACCAAGCAGGTGTAGAGCAGCCATCACCAACCTTGGAAACAATAAAGTCCTTGATCTTACCCCGCATGTCGAGTATATTGCGCCAGGCATAGCCCGTACCACGCTTCTTGGGAGCGTCCCAGAAGTTACGCCCACAGAGGCGGTACGAGTGGATCCACCTGACCCAGATAGAATCCTTATTAGAAAGGAGTCTCCACGTATGGGAAGCCATAAGGGCAATATTCCAAACAGCAAGGTTACGAATACCCAGACCACCATGGGTCTTAGGGAGACATACAGTCTTCCATGAGACTTTAGCTTTACCACGCTTCATCTCATCATTGCACCAGAGGAAACCCCTAGTGAGTTTCTCAATCTCGTTAGAAATAGATTTAGGAAGAATAAAAACGGAAGCCCAATATATTTGCATGGAAGAAAGGACAGAGAGTATGAGTTGGAGACGACCGACAAAAGAGAGAGACTTGTTTTTCCGGTCGTTAATCCTGCATTTGACTTTATCAACAAGGCTTTTACAGTCCTTGCGGACAAGATGAGTGGTGATGATAGGGAGACCAAGGTATCGTATAGGGAAAGATCCCTCCGGAAACCTAACAATACGATCAATGGAAGCTTTGGGCCTCTCACCAACATTGCAGTAGAAGGCTTCACTCTTTGCTTTGTTAGGGTGTAGCCCAGAGACTCTAGAGAATTCAGCAAGATAGTCATATATGACACGAACCGAAGAGCTATCGCCATGACAGAAGAGAAGAAGATCATCGGCAAAGCAGAGGTGGGTGATACTTTGCTCCTCACATTGCCGATGGAATTTAAAAGAATCGGAGTCAGAGATGTTTCTCTTGATCATAAGGTTAAGCACCTCCATGACAAGAGTGAAGAGATAGGGAGAGAGGGGGTCACCCTGACGGATGCCCCTTTTACCATCGAAGAATCCGTGCATATTACCATTGATGCTGACAGAGTAAGCAGTAGTGGAGACACACGTCATTATCCAATCAATCATTCGAATGGGGAAACCAAACCCAACCAAGATGGTGCGAAGAAAAAACAGTCAACCGTATCGTAAGATTTTTGAATATCAACTTTAAATGCACACCTAGGGGGACCACGATGACAATGATAATCACGCATGAGCTCCTGGACAAGAAGAACGTTGTCAGTGATCAGGCGCCCTGGAATGAAAGCAGACTGGTTTTCATCAACCAGCAAAGAGAGGTGGTTCTTGATACGATCCGCAATGATCTTGCTGATACATTTGTAAACAACGTTACAACAGGCGATGGGGCGGAAATCAGTGACTTTAGACGGGGAGATGGGGCGGAAATCAGTGACTTTAGACGGGGAGTTAACCTTAGGGATGAGAGCAAGCACGGTGTTGTTGAGCAACTTAAGGAGTTTACCAGAAGAGAAGAACTCCTTAACCGCCGAACAGACATCAGGCCCCACGATATCCCAAGCAGACTTGAAGAATTTAACCGAGAAACCATCTGGGCCGGGTGCTTTATCATCGCCCATCTGGAACAAGACGCACTTAACTTCTTCATCCGTAACAGGAGTAAGCATGGAGGCAGATTGAATATGGGAGAGCTTATTAGAGAAGAGGGAACACGGATCACGAATAGCAAAGGAGGGGTGGGCTGTGCCCAAGAAAGTTTGAAAGTGGGAGACGAACAGATTGGGGAGGGCATCCCCAGAAATCCAGCTGCCCTGGGCATCCTGGATGGAGTCGATACGATTACGAGAATTACGGCTTTTAACAGACTTGTGGAAGAAAGCAGAATTTTTATCACCCTCACGAAGCCAGTCAACCTTAGCCTTCTGTTTCAGGAACCTCTCTTCATCCAGGCAAGCCTCGTTATAAGAGAGAAGGTACCTGCATTGTTCGTTACGGAGAGCCTTATTGAAATGGTCCAAATCCAGAGTAATCTGAACTCTATCAAGCTCAGTGCAAAGATAGATAACCTTAGAGAAGAGGTTGCCCTGGCTTCGGAGCAGTTTACGCAAAGGCGCTTTAAGATTTTTCAGGTTTTGGAAAACCTTATACATCTGATGGCCGGGGATATTGGGATCCCAAGAAGAAGCAACAACATGTTTAAACTCGTTCTTATAGGTCAGAAAATTAGGGAACTTGAAAGTTTTAGGCTTGAACGGGGATCTGAGGGGGAGAGAAAGCACAACAGGGGAATGGTCGGATGATCGATAAGGGAGAAAAGTGACAGAAGCAGAGGGGAAAGAAGAAACGAGGCGCTGATTACCCATGACACGGTCAAGCTTCTTGAGAATGCCGCCAGAACAGTTAGGAGACTTGGTCCAGGTGTAAAAGAGACCTTTGAAATTAAGGTCCTACATCTCAATCCGATTCACACAGTCCCTGAAATCATCCATGCCACGAGAGATACCAGACGCCCTAGCGGTGCTATCTTTCATGTCAAGAGCAACATTGAAATCACCCAACAAGATCCAGGGGGCAGCTTTAACAACATGTTTATGAGCCGCAAGAGAATCCCAAAGAGTGCGGCGCAGTATGTGATTATTTTGAGCATAGATGAAAGAGCAAAAGAAGTATTTATTAGAAGCACAAATTTTAACGCTGAAATGCATAACCTGATCATTGGAGTCGAGAAGCATCATATCAACAGCCAGCGGGTCCCAGGCAACCACAATTCTAGTCCCCCGAGTGCATAAAAGCCCATTGGAGGACCAAGACCAGGAGCCAAAGACACGACTACAGATACGAGGGAGATTATAAAAGGAGGCACGAGTCTCGATAGCGGCACAAATTTGTAGATTTTGATCGTGGATAAGCTCTCTCAAAGCTTTATGATGAGAAAACTTACAGAGACCGTGAGAGTTCCACGCAGCAACGTGCGTCATATGGAAACCGAGAGGGTGGTGGAGTCTATCTGCTCGGACGCCAGAGCTATCATAAGGTGATCATGAGGGGATCCAATATCTCCTACAATGAACTGGGCAGTTTCCCCATCATCATAGTCAACCTCAATGCAGTTATCCTTGTCTAAGATGTCATCAGTATCCGTGGCTAAATCATCGGGAATAATGGGGGAGGGAGCATGCGTATGGGGGAGGGGGGAAGTGGAAGCTGGATGATCAGTGATGTCAGTTGAACAACTCTCAAGAACGGAGAATGCATTGAATATCGGAGTGGTGCGCTCAGACTGTTTCGGGGGCGTGGTTGAAGAAAGGCGAACGATGGGGGTAGGGAAACCGGGAGGGGGATTATCAGAAAACGGTTGGAATGTGGGGCGGTTCTTAATCGGAATCGGGCGGAACTCAAATCGCGACTTGTTAATATTGTTTTTATTTTTATTATAAGCTTTGTTTTTTGAAACATCTTTAGCCGATACAACACTTTGGGTATTGCTGTTAGGATTACTTTTTGAATTATCATTAGTTTTCTTTTCATTTATTGAAACTTGTTTAGAATAAGATTTGGTATTTCTATTTGAATTACTTAGCAAAATATCATTAGATTTATTTTCATTTTTTGAGTCTTGTTTAGAAACATTTTTCTTTTTTGAGACAACCGTAAAACCATCATTTTGTTCCATAGGAGTAGTAGCTTGCACTTGATCGATAGACCTTTTATCTTTTAACTTATATTCATTAGTCTTATAAATGACATGCAAACAAATGTTAGTTTCGTGACCGTAAACCATGCAATGAGTGCACATAGGAGGTTTCCACTCATACTCGATACGAAGAGTGTGAGTAGACAGCTCAAAATTATCAGGATTAGGGATACGAACCATCACTTTATCCATCCATGAAGATTTAGTGGGGACCTCAAGAAGGAAACGGGCATAAACAGCTTTGCCCGCCGCATAAGTGCACATATTAGCCGTATAGGAGTCCATGGCAAGGGGCTTTCAAATTTTGGAAGCTATGTGGCTAAGACCGTCATCACTCCAAGCCTCATAGGGAATATCATGGATTTTGATCCAAAGCGGGAGTTTATCATGCTTGTTCTTATGGATGCTAAGTCTGGGTCTCCACTTTTGAATAACAATCGGGGAACCTTTAAACGTCCATGGTCCATGAGTGATGACATGTTGAAGGCCGTGGTCATCACTAAATTTGAAAAGGTAAACACCGTGACCGTTTAACAAAACGTCCACAAGGCCATGTTGGGACCACATATTGGAAGCAAGATAACGTACGTCTGAATACAACATTTTTTGTCCAACAAAATACCCGCAAATAGTCTTAGCATGAGTTTCACAGACTTTATTAACGGCCTCTATAGGAATATCAACCGGAACGTTAATATCATTGCTAAGGTTTGGGATAAGACGGAAATTAGCGCTAGTGTGTTTTTGAGAACCGGTAATAATGTTTGCTTGAGAATTAACAAGTAAAGGTAATTTTTTTGACCAAGCATTGATATTATTATTTTTAAAATAATCACTTTCCAAATTATTCGCACAATTAGCACTGGTCTCATTAATATTAGGTTGAGGGCCCAAAATAGATTCGTTTGAAATAGGATTATTTTTTGGGTCCATCATATTTTCTTTTTCTACACATACTGATTTTTGCCTGAATTAATAAGATTCTGTTTAATCATATTTTTTTTATGTGGGCAAGAATTGGATGATATATTTAATCCTTTTTTCATATTAGAAAATTTAGAATTTAAATTGTTAAAAGAAAAGGCAGAACCTTTATTCCCTTTATTCTTGGCGTGCATTCCTTTTCCATAGATAGTTAAATTAGAATATTTAATTGAGGAATGCAAGTGGGAAGCCATACCTTTATTATAGGCGTGCACCTCCTTATTCTTTATTCCCGTTGAACAGCCATTGCTGTCGAGAGGAGAGGATTGGGCGGCGGACACATCACCACCATATGCGGCATCCTCCATGGCTGTACCAGCTTTCACATATTCATCTCCATCTACGATCGGGTCCTCCATGGCTTTACCAGCTTTCACATAGTCAACCGTTGTACGATCGGTTCCGTTGTCTGAATTGACATCGACGAACAATTTTGGGTCGGCAACTTTAACAACCATGTTGTCAAACATTCCACCACCTTTAGCTTGGTCTTCCGGCATGGTCACGGTCTCATCAGGGCACTCTCCATGAGTACCATCACCCGATTTTTTTCTCACGAATTCAACAATAACGAAATCTTCTCCAACTGAAGATGCGTCATCATCTTCATCGCTACCTTCAGACGCGTCATCTTCAACCACCATTCCATCGACCAGCCCAACAGTCGAAATGTCCATTGCATGAAAAGATGGATCAACCACATAAGTCTGATCAGCTGCATCGATTCCGGAGCTCTCTTGAGTATCGTTTGTCGACAAGATCACACCAGTGGGATATCTTTTTCGCTGAAGAGTATCATTTTTGCCTTTGTTTCTTCGTTCATCAGTGGCATCAAGTAAAGAAGACGAATAATTCTTAAAAATTGAGCCTTTGATATTGCATGAAACCATATGTAGCTTTTTCTCTTTCTGATCTCTGTTGTAATTGAATGAAATATCATGATCTTCAGATTTATTTTCATTAAATGAGAAATTCAAATCTTGTTCAAAATGTGCAGAAAAAGAAACAGCATTCACATCTTGAACATTTTCAGTAGATAAATCTTGAAGAAGAGGTTGCTGATCCATCATAACACCATCATTAGACAGTAAAATGGAATCACAACCTGGAGTATCATTATCCATGGTGAAATCAGACCAAACACACCACAAAAACCCAATAACACTTAGAGAGAACAGTTGAGAGTTTCAGTTTTACATGTGACTTTTGGTTCAATAAGTGCATCTCTTATCCACGTTTGTGAGTGAATAAGGTGCCTAATCAGATTCATCAATGGTTGAAATCGTTATGTGTTGTAGGGTGCATTAGTTGCCGACAAAGATAATGGGTTTTCTCGAGTTAGCAAGATGCTATCACTAATTTATCCAATACTTTTCAAGTATTGCATCTCCTTTGACCAAATTGATCTGAAAGAGCGAAAGTTTGAATGTACGAAAGAAAAGAGAAGACTTTTTAAAAAAAAAGGTTGTTATGACACATCTAAAATTAGATGACATGCATTTTGGTGTTGTTTGTTTTTTTGTCTGCAGATCTTCTTGACTTCTTTTGTCTGTGCCATGTAGACAACACATTAGCCCTTGCAGACTGTTAGTTTTTTAGAAGACCGCAGACCTAAAAAGGTTTACGCACCCTCTTCTTGGAGCAGACTTGGATCAAGCACTTATTAAGTCTTCTAACCTCTTCTAACAAAACATAATACACTTTTAATCCTAAAAAAACTGTTTTTTTCATCTACATCGGGCATGCACAATAGCTCCGCTTCCTCCCGCTAATTGCTTTTTATTTAAAAAATATCATTCTCCAATTACATAAACTTTAAAATATATTATGTATTTTTTGAACAACTAGATACAAGATGATGTCTAAACCAATTCGATCTTTATGAAATCAATAAAAGCATTTTTATCAATATATATTGCGTAAATAATATCTTTATTGCCTGTCGTTTTATAATTGATATAATAATATGATTAATTAGAAAATTAAAAACTTTTATTTTTAAATATCTATCATGTTCATTTAGAAATTTTAATTTTAAAATGTGAAACTTGGATGTTATTTTGAAAAGTTGGTATAATATTAGTCTCATAATTTATTCAAAACCACAAAATTAATTATATTTTTTAAATATTTTCAATATTGTGCTTAAGTTTGTATTTTATTATGGTATTATATGTCTCATATAAAATTATTTCAATATTTGAACTGAATTTTCAATTTGAAGTAAAGATCAATGATTATATACATAAAGAGATACAAATTTAAAGACGACGTTTAAACAATTCTGAAATCTGAAATAAACTTAGATTGGGTATAAAGACTAAATTTGTAATTTAGTCAATTATATAAGTGGAGTGTGTAATTTTTCATAACAATATACCTTTATTATTTGAAACAAAAAATCTTATTCAATTTACTTATATTTCAGTTTATTTTTACAGTTAGCAGACTTTAAAAAATAAACAGTCTTTTTTTTACAGATTGCAGACGTTTGATCAACGTCTTTTTCTGCAGATGTGGTCCGCAGACTGTATACATTTTACCTCTTTAAAAACAAACAACATCTTTTTTTTGATAACCGAGGACCCCACCTGACCCATCCCTTGGATGACCCTGATGAAGCAACCTCGGGGCCAACGCATACCTGGCAGCAGGGTGGTTCGGGTCAATCACCTACGGGGTAGAGAGGTGGCCAGTGGCCATCCCCTGATTGAAACCTAACACTCCCTATGGGGAAAGGGAGGGAGTGGGATTAGAACTTGGAACCTCTTTATGGGAGAAGAGAAAGAGTCCAAAGCCTTATCCACTAGGCCATCAGGGTGATGGTTTAAAAACAACAACATCTTTAATGCAATGAGTTTCGGTAATCACTTATGTATATTCTCAGTTCAAGGAACATGAGAAAAAAAATGTCCAACACATTATCAATTTGAAAATATAAAGTTACTCTTGTACCGTGTAATACTCCAACTTTTTACCGATCAGAAAAGTATGAAACATGTTTTCGATAAAAAAATAAGCCTTAAAAAAAAGGAATGGTGGTCCAATGAAAATTTTAAAATACAAGGGATCTTTTAAAAAAAATCCTACAAAACCAACAACAGAAAATAATAGTTAAAATAGAATTTTTAAAAATATCAATAGATTTTTTAAAACATAAAAAAACTCGATGGTGTGTCCCATGACGACATGGAAAAGGCGAATCTGAGTCGTCGTTTTTCACTTGGTAATTCTCCCAATTCCTTTTCTGTTTGCCCTAATGTTAATTGGCTTCATGAACTTGCCTTATCTGTTTTTTACGAAATTATGTACATGAACTTGCCCTATCATGTCTGCACAATATTCTAGAACTTACTCCTGTAACTGTATTCTTTTCCTTTTACGTAATCATAGTTAATCAATCTCGCTGTCAATTTTCTTCAAATCAAAATGCTGATTGATATTCTGGTCTTCTTCTTTGAATGAGTAATGATTTACTATATGCGTGTTAACCAGATCTTAATTCTAAAACCCACCTGATTTTTCCTATTATTTACTGTTGGGAAAGTAAAATCTAAGCAATGAATAGAGGAAAAACATAGAGATGCTAAAATTATGGGTGAAAGACTATGTCGGTCATTGTAGTCCCCAATGACCAAGACGTAAAAAGATGTGCAATAATATTGCGTTATACAATATGGAAATTGTCTATTATTGGGCTGGAAACATCAACCTTTTTAAAGTTAAATAATAAAAATTTTATTTTTCTACAAGTTAGTTTCATAGACGTATAAACTTCATAATCAACTTTGTTGTTTTGTGTTGACTTCAAAGTCTTTGAATAAGAAGTTGAGGTATCAGTCATTTGCGTGTGGCTGTCAAGGACTCAAGTCTTCCAAGGTCATATTCTAAGAGATACAGAAATAGTCCCTGCAGTTCACAAAACATTGCAAGTTCGGTCCAGCTTTTAGAACATTCTCAATATAGTCCTAAAATTTGCATTTCGTTACAAATTAACTAACAGTCTAACACTGTTAAAAATAAAACATGAAATGCTTATAAATGCCCATTTTTACCCCTTTATTTGTTTTTGCATTAAATTATCATTTTGTATTTGGTATTATCATTAAAAACAAAAAATTATAAATCTTTTTTCTATAACCATCTTATTTGTCACTTTGTTTAACCCTAAGATCAAGGAAGAAATTGTTCCCCTCCACTATTTACCCTCTGTTAAAGACTTGTGGTCAAGTACATGTATGAGTTAAGGGCAACACTGGTCATTGTGGTCCAGGGCATAAATAAATGTATGTTAATATTATGCATGAAATACAATATGAACTTTTAGACTTAGAGTTATAAAATGTATATTTTATTGGGCTGGAAACATCACCCTTGTTAAAGTCATATACTCAAAAATTCCTTTTTTCCTGCAAGCTAGTTTCATAATTATAGCAAGCTAGTTTCATAATTATAGCATTGTGTTGACTTAAAGTCTTTGAATGAAAACATAGGCCTAAGACATTTGCATGTGCTAAGGGGACAAAGAATATAAGTTTGTGGATTTTAATCTTTCATTGACTTCCAAGTCTTCCAAGGTTGCTTTCTTTATATACTTTTAATAAATGCATTGTATCCAACAATCTCTGAAGTGATAATTAGCAAACCAGTCGATTAGATTATTCATGAAAAGACTGAAATACCCTTTATACTTCCTCTTTGAAACTTCCCTATCTTTTATACTCTCCTGTTTTTTAACTGTCTAACTTTTATTCATGAAAACACCAAAATACCCTTGTTTCCTTCTTCTATCATATGTGTGAATAATTGGAGGATTCGTAACACACAACCACAATGCATTTGACAGACTACCTTTTTATAAAAACATAAATGAAAATTTGAATATAAAGTTACAGAATTTATGCTTATGGGCCCTGACACATCAACTATGTTAATCATTAACAAAAAAGTTATAATTTATCTTTGATTTCTCGAAAATGTAAATGCTTGTTTGTCAAATTTTGTGTTTTATTCAATTCATATATATATATATATATATATATATATATATATATATATATATATATATATATATATATATATATATATATATATATATATATATATATATTAAATTCTGGTAAAATAGAATTACGTATGCAATGGGGACTAGACTTGACTGTAATGAAGAGAAAAAGAAATTTAGGCTATAGGAGTAGGACCACAATAATACAAGTCTATCTTTGAAAAAGTAAGTCTTTGAATGGAAAGTTGAGGACTAAAACATTTACTTGTGAAATTGGGAGTTAAGGAATCTTATTTTGCATTGACTTCTAAGTCTTCTAAGGTCACTTTCTATTTCTTGTTTTACAGATGCATTGATCACCGTTTTCTTCAAACCAAACAACACGTTATGCTCTTGGAAGAATGGAATCACAAGGAAATGAAGAAAGTAATTTAATGAGTATGACAATAAGATAGATCATTGTCATTTTGCTATTATGTTTGGTTGGTTTATAGGATCAAAGTTAATTATTCAGGCAGGTTGTTTAGTTTGTATCTATAGATGTTCAATTAAATTATATTGAATAAATAACAACACTGTCATCAATGTTGATTTGAAATTATTGACAATTGTGACACCCCATTTCTACTGTTTGCAAATACTATGGTTTTTCGTATAAATACATGAATACAAAAATACGGTTTATCAAAAACCGTTAATTTACATGTTTAAAACAGTGGGTGTACAAATCCATATCAAAACTAACCATAGTAAGCAAGAAAGGATCAAACCTTGAGTCCAAGATAGGAGCTAACTCAAGCTCCATTCCAGCTAAACTTCATCCCATTTATAGCAACTTATTTAACCTGGAATACATAGCAAAACATAGAATACGTAAGACAATAATGTCTCGTGAGTTACATGAGTTTTAGACTCAAACCTTTAACTTCTTTTCCAACTTTTTATAAAACTTATTAAAATAAAACTTCTGTCAAAACTTTATAGAAATATCATGCTATAACTCTTTACTTCTCGAAATCATTTCATAACATACTTTACAAAAATAACATCTTTCAAAACTTATAGTAGTATCATACTATAATTCTTTACTTTTCAAATTCACTTCATAATATACTTTTCAAAACTAGCTTCTTTCTTACTTTCTTTGACTGGTTTTATAAGCTTGCTGGATTTTTATACTTAAGGCTTTAATCACCATAAGTGATACCCCAAGTCTCTATGGCTAGAAAGAACGGATCAATCCTCACCATAGAAGTGCTGAGGCGATCTACTTCGCGATGGGGCTTTTTCCCCAGTAGACCCATTACCTAACCCGGGTAGGTTAGAACATAGTTCCCGTACTAACGCTGCTTGCTACAATTACCAGTCATACAAAAAAAACTTGCTGCTTGATTGAACATTTCTCATAAACATATAACTTGTGGCTAAATGCCAAACTACATCATTTTATATCTTTATGGCTAGATGCCAAATACATAACTTTCGTTTCACATAAATCATATGTTCAAAACATGTCTTTATAACATTTTAGGCTTAATGCCAAATCATACTTTCCAAACATCTTGTGGCTATATGCCCTTTCATACTTGAAAACATATAAAATTTGTAACCAAAACATACTTCTTAAACATTTTATGGTTATATGCCTATCCATACTTTCAAACATGTATAACTTGTATTCAAAATATACTTTCACATAATTGGTTCATAGACCAAAACATACTTTCACATAATTGGTTCATAGACCAAAGCATAACTTAAAATATAACATTATACTTTCACAAACGAGTTAGAGATAATACTCTTGCATATAATTTCACATATAGAAATTTTATAAGAAATCTTAAAAATACTTACTTGCCATGGACCCCATAATGGGTAAAAATACTGCATGTACTCACATCATGTATTGCTAGAAGATTGACTACACGTTCCTTGTATTTATACTCTTTTGTGATTAAATAATCAATTGGCATGAACCTATAATTAACATGTTATACATTAACATTCATGCTAACTGATTCTATAACTCATTAGAGTCCTTATAATACTATCTTCGATCATAATAAGTATATAACTTTAAAATGACCAACTTTAGTTAAACCGTATTTTATACGTATTTTACTACAGTACCCTCGGAGGGTCGTATTTCGATTCCGACAATTTTTCATGAAGTTTCATAACATATTAGACCTATGTTTAAAATTTGAGGTCAAACGGACAAGTATAAGACCAAAACTCAAAATCAATTTGGACTTGGCAGAAGACAAATTTCGAAACTGCATTTTTCTTCTGGCGCGAGATCGCGTCCCTACGGGGGTGCAGATCGCGACCCTACGGGGTCTGCAGCAACCAGAAATGGTGATTTTTATGGTATAAATTCCCATTTTCCTCATTTTAAGCCCTTAATTCACGACTTAATCACTAAGGTTTGTTCCATGACTAAAATTATTCATTTACTTCAAGTTTTTAACCATTAAAATCATAGATTTAAATCATTTTCCAAACATTTTCGTTTTTGCATTTTATTGTACAAAAACCGAAATTGTCCAATATTAATCATTTCTACTGACTTATTTCAACAATTTCCACATATGGAACTCATTAAAACCCCTTGGAATTTATTTGTTCATATAAAATTGATTTCCAAGGCTTTTAAACAAAATTCAAATTTTTCAACAATAGCAACATACTTTGATGATTTTTAAGATATGTTCTTAATACTTGACTTAATTGGTTTAGAATCATTCTAGGACTAAAATAACAACTCCTTTATACATCTAAACCATAGTTTCTTCAATTTCATCACTTTTGATTGAAATCATTCCCAAAAACTCATTTTTACTCAAAAAAAATCATTTTAATGAATTTCCAAGAAGGGAATTGATTTCTCATGTCTTTTATGACACTTTAGGCTTATTAGATCATTTACAATCAGTTTCAAGCTCATAATTTGATTTATTCTCATAAAATCCCGTTTTTGACAATTTTCACCAAAACTGCAAATTTTTGAAATCAATCACTTAGAAATGTATTTATACATCTTAAGTGATTATTAGAACCTAACAAAACAAT
This sequence comes from Cichorium intybus, assembly GCA_023525715.1. NCBI lineage: Eukaryota > Viridiplantae > Streptophyta > Magnoliopsida > Asterales > Asteraceae > Cichorium > Cichorium intybus. Next base: position 54,137,519 of record CM042010.1, on the reverse strand, counting down.
AAAAATCACTTTCAATTTCACAAACCCATTTCTAGGGTTCTTGAGCTAAAATTCTCATTTCTTAATCTTTAACACTTTCAATGGTTAAACTAGGTTTAGGTAGTGATTAAGGCACAAGTTAAGGCTAGGAATCATAGGATAATCCTCCTCTAGCCACTGAATTTTCGAAGCTACAGTAACTCATTCAAGAAAAATGGGTTAAACAACCATAAAACAAGATTACTAACCTTCTTTGGCTTGAAATTATGAATTGGAAACTTAAATCTTCAATTCCCATTGATAACTTCAAGAACCGATCCTTAGCTCTCTCTCTCGTTCTCTCTAGATTTTTCTGAATTTATGAGAATTATTGATATATTTTCTCATTTTTATATTTTCCATATTTACAGTTTTAGTCCCTGAACTTTCATTCCTTAGACTTTTGACACAAATATTAACTTTGGCCACATGAAGCTAAAATTCTTACATTTTTAGTCCAAGCTAGAATTATACTTTTATAATAATTCTTGTATATGGTCAAATTACCAAATTACCCTTCTCATGGTAAAATGACTAATTTACCCTTAAAAACTTACTTTCTCATAAAATATACATAAAACTTTAAATTATACACACATTGTTTTACATATTTATATTATTAAATTTGGGTCGTTACAACAATGATAGACAATTTATCATAGAACATACTTTTTTAATCTGATGATTTAGTTTCTATCATTTCCTATCATCGGATTTTCTTTCCATTGACTCAAACAAGAAAGAACAAATCAGTGTTGTATTTTTATTTTTCTTACCGGTTCAATAGTGGGTTTTATAAAAACTATTAAGAACAAAGACGGATGAAAATCTGATTTCAGTTAGTAAATAATTGAAGGGAACTTATTACAAAATTAATTACAAAAATAAAACAGTTGAATTCATATTTTGTTATTAACTTCATTCATATTTTGTTATTAACTTGCATTCTGTTTGTTAAAAATCTTTCTGAAGTCTGATATATTATTATAGATTGATCAACAAATTTAATATGTGTATTGTATCAGGTGCCAACATTCTTAAAAGCTAGCTCTGGAATTTGAGGGACTTGGTGTTAGCTTCCAGAAGGCAAAATTCATTTTAATTGGAAAGGTAATTTCTTGGATAAATTGCAAGATATATTAAAGCTATTATATTCTAAATCCGCTTATTAGTGGGCATTGATAAATTTTTCATTTTGATTAATACTCGACATGATTGTTGTTAATCCACAAATTTAGCTATTTCAAACATTCTCATTTTTGTAGGTTTTGGTTTACAACTATACGGGTTGAATGCAATAAATAGCGACTTGCTTTCATTGATTTGTTCATTATAACTTCATACTTTCATTTCTTCGGTTACAAAATTGTTTGAAAAATCTACCCAGTTTCAGCAACATCCTCCAAATACAAAGCAATTTTTGTTGTTATGATTGGGTAGTTTTACAAAGTATAATGTCTTAATCAGAATATATTTTGAAAGTATAGTGCTATAATTGGGTATATTTTCTAAACTAGAATGGCATAATAAGAAAAATATTGCAAATACACACATAAATGAAAATTATCGTGTTGTTCAATTCATGCTTATGAAAAATTAGACTTGAATTATAAAACATGTCTTTTATTGGGCTGGAAATAATCAAAAAATCTTTTCCTGCAAGTTAGTTATATAAACTTCTAAACGTAAAAATCATGTTTATAGCTTTGTGTTTACTTTAAATTCTTTATGAAAAGTTGAGGGCTAAGACATTTACATGTGTTGTGGGGACTAAAGAAATATAAGTTTTTGGATATGAATCTTCCATTGACTTCCAAGTCTTCAAAGGTTGCTTTCTACAGACTTGAAGTTTATATTTATTATTTCTAACAATAATGATAATAATTAGTAGAAACCAGAAAATAACAAATTAAAAAGGAAAACAGAGGTAAAATGTCATTTTACAAGGGTTTAACAACTTATTTCCAACAGTGTTAGAAAAAAGGACTGAATCTGTAACAAAATGCGAACATAGGGGTGATTTTTGGAAAATGTTAAAAATTGGACCATACTTGCGAGTTCTTGTAAACCACAAGGTCCGTTTCTGTAATTTACTGATAAATTAATAAATAACAACATTATGATTTATTAAATTTCAACGGTAGTTCTGATAGAGAGATGACACCAAATAGATTGAACAAATATTGATTCACCATTTCAAAGCTTCTTTTAATTTGATTTTATTGATGATAATAAATATCACCAAATAGGCAATTGTAGGCCACATTGAATTGCCTATGTAATGGGGACTGGGCTTGGCCATTAACCACTCGTTTTGATGAAGAAAAAAACAAAATTAGGTTAGGACCACATACAAGAATCTCCAAGTCTTCCATGGCTTTATAAATCAAGCAGTTCCTTCATCATAGCAACTCATCACTTCATCTTAATAACTATCTTTCTACTTCACTTTTTTTTTCCAATCTCTAAACTGCTTTAGGGTTGATAATGGGAAATCAAAGGGGTTTGGGGCACCATCTCATTTTTTTATGTGGCTTTTTGTTTGCAGCCACATACACTTGTTTGGGTGATGGAAATACCAGTGTCATATGCTCTAAGAAAGAGCGACTTGCTCTTCTCAAGTTCAAAGAGAGTGTTGAAGATCCTTCTGGAATGTTGTCATCATGGGTTGGCAACGATTGTTGCCTGTGGGAAGGAATCCATTGTGATGGTGACAATGGAAAGGTAGAAAGCCTTCATCTCAGAGGATGTTTGGGATCTGAAGAAAGGTTTGTTCGGAGGTGCTATTTAGATGGTAATGAGTTGAGCTCTTCTTTGGCAAAGTTGAGGCATCTGAAACACTTGGACTTAAGTAGGAATGATTTTGAATTGAGTCATACTCCTGAGTTCATTGGATCCTTCAAACACCTCACCTACCTCAATCTCTCTGAAAGTAGGTTTGAAGGTATTATTGTAACACCCGGCTTATTAACAAAAACACCCCAAAAAAAATTTTTCCATTTTTCAAACCAAATATTTTACAAACAAAACACAAGTAGGGGTATTAGTTAATACAATACGAGTACAAGTGTATCACGAAGTACAATACATAATATTATACGTCTTTAAGCCGGGCTGTCACTTCAATCACTAAGTCCTCAGTCACGGACTTTATCTTTTCCCTTCGCGGGATCACGCTCACCTGCAGGGACATATCAAATAAACTGTGAGCTATAAAGCCCAATGAGTAATCAAATTAAATACAACATGTATAAGAATAAAATTCTCTATACAAATTTATCTATGTATTATCAATCAAATATGGCTCACGGGTAATCCCGCTGTTGCCTAAAATATGTGGCTCACGGGTAAGCCCGCTATTGCCTAGACTCACGGCTGGTTCCGGTCTTGTCTATATAAGTTTTATTGACTCACGGCTGGTTCCGGTCTTGTCAGTAGAGGTTTGACTCACAGCTCCGTTCTTATCTACTAAAGACTCACGGCTTATCTGGTATTGTCATATTATTGATTGATATTGACTCACAGCTTATCTGGTCTTGTCATATCAAATCAAACATCTGTCATATTTCGTCCCCAAAACTATATTTCAATCCGCAGCTGCTCAACTAACATTATCACATCAAACACGAGTGAGATTACTCACCTGAAGGTTTGCTACAACTAGCGTTTGTTGTTCTTTGCCTTGAAATTAAGTCCGTAGGATTTTGTCCCGTACCTATAATTCCATTTATTATCAAAATGATTATAGGTTAATAACCATTCTAATTAACTCTAATACAATAGAGTTCAATATAAAATCGTTATAAACAATGCCTAGTTAATAAACTTTCCGTTTACTAACTTTATATGAATTTTACTATTCACCGAGGCATTCGAATCGGTCTACAGTGCCCCCGAGGGGTCGAAAACTCGATATGAAAATTTTCCCAAACTTTTTAGACCATAACGAGCCTATGGTTCAAATTTGAGCTAAATCGGACAAGCCAAGCAAAAGTTAGCGTTTTTGATCCCCTGCCTGGCCCCTGCCTGGGGGGCGCACTGCGCCTAGGAGGGGGCGCACTGCGCCTGGGCGCACCCCGCCTGGCTCTGGGGCGCACTGCGCCTAACGGCAGTGCAGGTTCCCTGGCCAGTCGCGATTTATGCACTGTAGCTTGCAGATTTGGTCCATTAAGTCCTTATTTCTGCTCTTAATCGCTTGGGGTTTGTTCCTAGGCTTAAACCTTACATATTAACAAGGTTTTTAACCATCAAAACACCCTAAATCCATCATATGAAGAATTAGGGTTCTTAATTCTAACAACCCCAAACCTTCAATTTCACCAAATATAACAACTTACTTCCATTTTCTTTAGTTAAGTCCTTGTTATAATGACTTAATGGAAGTATCTAACCATTTTAACCACATGATCATGGCTGCAATTGCAGTTTTTGAGTCCTACACAACTTATCAAGATTAACAATCAAGAACATGAAGAAACTTACCTCCAAAGCTTCCAATTATACCCCTTTGAAGCCAAAATCAAGTTGCAAGCTCCAAATCTTCAAGAACTCTTCACAATTTTTGCAGAAATCGTTCAAGGATTTCAGTCCCGTAACCCCCAAAATCTGCACACAAGTCTTTCTTATATACTTCCAGAAATTGCATTTTGGTCCCTAAAGTTGTATATTTTGAACTTTTGCCACAATTTACACAATTTTTGACAAAAATCAACTTTAATAACATTTTAAGTCCAAGACTCAAAATATTATTACGAAACAAGTCCTTTTCTGTCAAAAAGACCAAATTACCCTTTTGAGGTAAAATGACCATTTCGCCCTTTATATTATAATTATATATATTAAACATGTTTCGGCGTTACAATTATTCCTCCCCACATTGGAAATCTTTCTAATTTAAAGGTTTTTGATCTCAGTTCAACTGAAGAGCAAGATCTGATGGTAGACGATACGGCATGGACTTCCGGCCTTTCATCACTTGAGCATCTCGACTTGATTTCCTTAGATCTTAGCCGAGTGCAGAACTTGGACATGGTGTTTTCCACGATTCCTTCTTTGAAAAAGTTAAGTTTGTCAGGTTGTCAAATTTCCGATGCTGATGTTGGTCCTTTTCTTAATTCTACTCGAATACTTCCCAACATCAAACACCTCGATCTTAGCTTCAATCCTTTCAGAGGTCCGGTCCCTGGATTTTTTCAAAGCATCTCATCCCTTTCGTTCTTGGATCTTTCATTATTTAATCTTGGTTTGGCATGGAACTTTGCAAACCTTCTAAGCTTGATTCCTTCTATATCAGAGCTGCATTTATCAGATTGTGGGCTTGATAACACTCATCTCTCTTCCCCTCTTCTTAATTTCAGCACACTTTCTAACATCCAACACTTGGATCTCAGCGACAATTCAATTCAAGGCACATTTCCATCTATTTTCACAAACATGACATCCCTAAGAGTCCTTGACCTCTCAGGAAACAGGCTGAATTCATCAGTTCTTGTTATGCCTAACCTTCTACTTCTTGATCTTTCCCTTAACCAGTTTACGCAGATTGGGGATATTGGAATCTGGAGACAGTGTCAGCTGAAACAATTGCATGCATCACGCAATGATTTTGAAATAGAAATGATTGATTCACCAAAAAACGAATCAGAGTGCCCTCAATATGCTTTGGAATGGTTGGATCTAAGTCAGTGTTCAAATGTTACAATTCCAGAACCCCTTGGAAGACTAACAAATTTGAGAGGGATAGATCTATCGAGCAGCAGATTAACAGGCCCGATCCCTGAATCTCTTGGAAGACTAACATATTTACAAGTGTTAGATCTTTCTCATAACCAGTTAACCGGTCCCATTCCTACATTCCTCGGGAATCTTTCCAAACTTGACCTTTCTCTTAATCAGTTGAATGGTTCAGTTCCGGAATCCATTGGAAATCTAGCAGCTTTAACATATTTGGATCTAAGTTCCAATTGGTTAACGGGTCCCATCCCAACATCAATTGGCCAACTTGCCAAACTCCATTCTTTAGATTTCTCCAACAATTCTTTAGAAGGAGTAGTTTTTTAAGCCCATTTTGCTAACCTTTCAATGTTGAAGGAGTTGGATGCTTCTTTTAACACCAAGTTGAAATTCAATGTTTCTCCTGACTGGATACCTCCATTCCAGTTGGTATCTATTGACCTTAGTTCTTGCAATATTGGAACTGAATTTCCACAGTGGCTTCGAAGTCAAAGGAAACTTAATAATTTAGTGTTGTCAAATGCTGCCATTTCGGGACCGCTGCCCACTTGGTTGCAGAAGATGCCCATCATTTCTGTCTTAGATCTGTCTCACAACCAACTCAACGGACCTTTAAAAAACCTTCCTAATGGGGAAATTTATGGTGGGTATAGAGTCATTTTTAGTGTATTATTTCTGGAAAATAATGCTTTCAATGAGTCAATTCCAAGGTCATTATGCAGAAGGACAGATCTGGCATATCTTGATCTTTCTAGAAATATGTTAACCGGTAAAATTCCCAAGTGTCTTGAGAACCTGCAACAGTTGGATATGATGATACTTAGCTCAAATCAGCTATCCGGTGTCATTCCAAGTTTGGTAGCTCTTAGTTCCTTGACTTGGTTACAATTGAATGATAACAACTTTGTTGGTGAATTTCCTCGAGATATGAGGAAATTACAAGAATTAAGAATCTTAGATGTGGGTGATAATCAATTGTCTGGAAACATACCGGAGTGGGTCGGAGAAAAACTTACGGAGTTGGTAGTTTTGAGGTTACACAATAACAGCTTTACCGGAAGAATTCCAGAGTCTTTGTGCAAAGCTTCAAATCTTCAAATATTGGATGTTGCACACAACAACTTAAAGGGACATGTCCCTCGTTGTCTAGGAGAGTTGAATGCCATGGTTAGTAATAGCGGATCCAGTATCTTTGTCTTTGACCACGAAGATGAGAATGCCAATGTTGATCAGGTCATGAAAGGGGTTGAACTTAAATATACAAAAACTTTGGGTATGATTTTTAATATGGACCTTTCAAGCAATAAACTTGTCGGTGAAATACCGGTTGAGCTAACTGCACTTGTCATGTTGGTGGGTCTCAACTTGTCTAATAATCATCTGAGTGGGGGTATTCCAGACAGCATTGGAAAGATGATGAAGTTAGAATCTCTCGATTTATCTAGAAACGAGTTGACCGGGGCGATCCCTCCAAGCATGGCAGCTTTGACCTTTTTGAGCCATTTGAATTTGTCACATAACAACTTGTCGGGACGAATTTCAACAGGAAGCCAACTGCAGACTCTTATAGATCCATCGATATATTCTGGGAACAAAGATCTGTGTGGAGCTCCCTTGCCTAACAATTGCTCAAATCCGAAAGACACAACAACAACAACAAACACGAAGAAACAAAGAGCAGCTGATGAGCAGACGGAGGTATGGTTGTTTTACGTGGACATAATTTGTGGTTTTGCAACAGGCTTTTGGGGTATTATTGGAGTTCTGTTGTTCAAGAGACAGTGGAGACAGAAGCTTTTCATGTTTGCTGAGGAAATGATGGACAATATATATGTTGCAGTCATGGTAAGAGTTGCCAAGATCAAGAGACGAAGAGAAGCAGCATAGATACCACTATGGTGCTTTTTATATTAGTATTAGTATTTTATATTTCTAGTTCTGATGCTGTTTAAGGTGTCAAATTTGAAATATTTGTTGGATTCGGTATTTATACAAGAACAAGTTAGTTTGATTGCTATGGATTTCAACATCAAATACTGCTTATGCTCACAGAAAGTCCTGTTTTTCATGTACATGGCTCCAAATAAGAACCAGGTAATCGACTCATCATGTATTTCTTGGTTAAACTTTTTGTGGTTCTGCTTGGGACACTTGATCTCCTAACATTTGATGGTATTTTTCAGATGGTACAAGAAAGAATCATATCAAGGGACAAGATTTAAACAGATTACTTAAGAAAATAAAGGTGGTACCGGTCATCACACTTAACTGCAGCTAAAATCTCAAATGTTACCGCCCTTGATGCAAAACGCCAACATTCAATCTAGACTCCATAGAACCTATAACACCAAGAGTTCCAGGTCTGAAATAAAAGCTTCTGAAAGTCAAATGTTAAAGACTCGTCATAAAAATCAACCTGAAGAACAGTCAATGGTCAAGCAGCTAGAACAATAGGATGTAGGATTTTGATGGTTAAAAAAAGTAGTTACATATGTACTTTCTTTTCTCTATAGACTTGTATATGCTTGAAGATGGCTTTGATTCATTTATGCGGATAGTGATTGTAAGCATGACGTGTAGTTTTGTGTTTGTATATACTTTTTTGCATTTCGTCTTTTTGGGAAACAAGAATAGATTGTTTTGAAACCATGGTGATTTCTAAAAAAAATCACAATATTTTGGAACTATGGCATGTTTCATATTGTTTAACATGTATAGATGGGGACTGAGACTTATGTTAATGGGACAATTGTAACCGTTTATCCTACCCAAAAATATATACTCATTCTTCATCTCTAGCGACCTTAGATCAACCAACAGCAAAAAACATTAACAAACTTGAAACTGAGTGGACTTAAGCAAGCCTTTTACAAGTTTAGAGATCTCAAGTACCTGGTTATGAAATCACATTCAGTTGTATGTTGTCATGATGTGAAAATATGATGTCTATAAATTCACTTAGGGCTAATAACATAAAAACCACTATAGTTTGGTCAAAATTCGGTTTAAGCACTATATATTTTTTTTTTCTAAAAAAACCACTCGTACTTTCAAAAAAATTCGTAAAAACCACTCATATTTTCAAAAAGATACATTGCGACCACTATAACAAATAAAAGTCTAAATTTTATGCCGCCAACTCGGAACACTTCTTACCATCGTCGCATTCAAAATTTAGTTGATTCAGTTGGATATTCTATGCATTCACAACGTGGCCAAAAAGCTGCACTTACGAAGACGAAAATCACATTTAGACAACTTTATGTATCATTTTCACTGCAATGAAGTGTCAATATTTGCTTCAAATGTCGATATGAAAGTTTTCACATAATATTTCGATGAAAATAATCCTTAAAAATTATAAAATAAAATGAACAGTGGTCAACATGGAATTTTTTGAAAGTATGGGTGGTTTTTATGGAACAAAAAAAAATATAGTGGTTAAACCAGAATTTTAGACAAACTACAGTGGTTTTTATGTTATTAACCCATTCACTTAATATGTTTTATAAAAAACATATATCAAGTATGTATATAGTATGCTACATGTATACATGAGGATTATTATTATTATTATACTGTTTTGCAAAAAATTATGCAAGCCATATTTTTACGATTATGCATGTAGTATGTGATAGTGGCAGATTCAAGATTTTCATTTTTCTGTATCGGTGACTAGATCATTATATGATAGGTCGGGTTAACATATTTAAATCGGGTTGGTCGAGTTCCCTTCTAAGCTTTTTGTGATTGCAACTCCTAAACATTTTCTTAGGATCGTTTGCCACATACATTTTTAAGGGGCCAAAGAGAAAATCTATCACCTAAATCATGTTTCCTTCTAAGATTATTTGCTGAAGATAGTAGTGATTCTAGAATTGGATAAAGAAATATAACTTCATTTGGCCTAGAATATTATTTGGTTTCAGATCTGATTATTTCATGAAATAATAAACATGCTACAAAACACACCAATTGGGACCTAGATAATCAAGTTATAAAATTAGCATAATGTACACTCTTTATCAACATATAAACGTTTAAAATTTCGTTCTCAACATATTTTATACCTAATATTTCATGAAAAATGATGAATTACTTGTCTCTGGTTGTAGCTAAAATATCAAGCAAAACAAAATTAGTATTTGGACGACATTGCAATAATAAGATTAGAATTTTGGAAAGTTGCATGTTGTAATAAGAAGAAATGAAAGTAGGATGCTATAATAAACAAATCAATGGAAGTACGTTGCTACTTCTTACACTTAATCCTATAACAAATGAAGAAAAATAATTGATATATATTTACCTTCTAATGTTACCCAAATGAAGCATAATTGGCATTGATTCATCTTCATTGGTTAGAATGCATATAATTCCTAAACTCCAATGTGCTCAGCACAACAAAGAAAAAACTAAATAAAAAATCATGTTATTATTCAAAGGCACTTACCAATTGCAAAAGAATTAAAAAAATGAATCATAACATAACAAAAACCCAAATAGAGAATAAAAAAAACTTTCTTTGTTCTGAAAATTTTATAGTTCCTATTAATTTTCTTTCTTAAAATTAAAGCAAATTATAATAAGTGAAATTTAATAAAATATAAAACGTGTTGTAGTGTGCGATTTTGATGAGTAAAAGACACAAGCATATGAGTCGAAGCTTATGTTGGATTAGGTGTCTAAGCCATGACTTTACAACTATATTTATCTTGTTAATTGAAGCAAAGTCCATTTGGGTTGCCCTCACAGCTGGAGGTCAGGATAGAGTTCAGTAGAGTAAAAGGTTGATTTATTAATTGTGTAATAAATCAATAGAATTAATTAAATGGTTTATTAATATATTTAATTGTTAATATATTAATTAGAAACTATAATAATTAATTGAGATTTAATCTAGAATTAATTGGATTTAATTTAGGGATTAAATTAATTAATTAAAAGTGTGAGGACTAGTTTGTATTTATTCAATAGTTGAATAACTGGCAAAGAGAAGTCCAGGGGCCAAAAGTGGCGCCACCCTTGGAGGCTTCTCTAGGGTTGGCGAAAACCCTAATTAGGGTTTAGGGATCTGGTCCAAGTGGTCAACAGGCTTGCCCACTTGGAGGCTCCTTAGGGTTTCAGGTGTAACCCTAGAAGGCTATAAAAGGAACCCTCTGGCTCCCCATTATTCACGCCAACTTCAACCAAGATTACTCTGCTGGACTATCTTCTCCATTGTTGTGGGTATGACTTGCATCTGAGGCAGGATACTTTTGCTGCTAGCTTCAAGAACAAGATTCAAAGGTTGGTTCTTCTGATTTAATCTTTAGAAATAATTGTTGGCCTTTAGGTTTTAGTTTATTATCTTCATAGAAGAAAACATAGATCTTTCTAGGGTTGCATGTGAACCATAAGAGTTTTTGTGTTCATTGTTTGCTAGAAAACCCTTCAGTGGTATCAGAGCATAGACTGTTTTCTTGTGAATTGATATAAACTGCTTAGATGATTTTTTGCCTTCTCTTGGAATAGCCTCAATTTCGTGGCTTAGGCTAGGGTTTCCTAACCCTAGCCGCCACCCCTTGGTTCCCCCTTTATTTGCTTGATTTACTTGCCTTGATTAGGATTGTTATTTATGGTAATTGCTGATTAATTAAATAACTAGAATCCTTTATCCATATATGGTAAATCTAGAAATCTAGGGATAAATATAGGTAATTAATTGATTAATTTTGTGATGCCTATATTAGATTTAATTAGTTTAATTAATTGTTTAATTAAAAGATCAATTAAATCAGCTTAAAGAATTAATTAAATTTTCAAAAAATAGATAATAATTTGCGAAAATTATGAGATAATTAATTCTAAAATATTTTAATAAGATTAAAATATATCTTATATATTTATGATTAAAAGTTAATTGTTTATATGTAAGAAGAATTGGTTAGTCTTACCGCAAGTAGGCCTCATTCACAAAACTGTCCTATAAAGAGGGTATAAGGCGACTGACTATAAAATGTTAGTCTAATAGGTATCTACTCTTACCCACCGCTCTCCTGGTCAGTCGAGTGTCGTTAGCCGAACGGGTTTGATAGAACCGCTAAGCCTCTTAAAAGTATAATGCTATAATTGAAAGTACTAGAACCTTAAACAAAACCCAATCTAGTTACTTTAGGATAAAAATGTGAATTGGTGCTAATCCATGGAATTGCACATTGCACTTTGTGGAACGTTGGTGGAGCGTGTGTGGTTTACCGGCACACCAACTGGGGTCCGCAAAGAGTTGCAATGGGTTTCTCGATTTTGTCATTATTAACGGAGCGTGTGTGGTTAACCGGCACGTTAATTAGAGATGGCAATCGACTTCGAGAGTACCAAGCTAATTTGCATGGTTATTCACACCCGGTTTGTGATCCTCGGCATCCCAGTCACAAACAGTGGGGCACATCCGAGACTAAACATGCCATTGAACAGTTCAATGTGTCTCAATAGATCTAGGAATTTCATAAGATGAAATTGATAAGTGCATTATCTACCTTAATGACCATTATGTTGTGATTACGGCATCCCTCTTCACACCATAGTTGGGGTATTTTGGGTCCTAGCCTTAATAAATAATATATTGGGTAATTATTTAAAAGAAAAAAAAACTAAACTAATAAATTCTATTTATTGTAGATGTCTGAATCAAGTGTCTATTCTCCTCCCTCTCCTCCTTCACCCATTTCTGAGAGCATCAGAAAGCACCTGCTTAATATGGAAAGGCTGACTGGCCTTAACTGTAAGGAATGGCTTCGCAATTGGAGACTGGCTCTCGGCATTGCGGGCAAGCTTCATCTCACCGAGTATCCGATCCCGGTTCCACAGGAACAAGTCATCATAAATAGTTCTTATGATGAGGGTAACTTCTTAGTTGATGTATCCGAAGAAATTCGTGACCTCATGCTATTGACCATTGACCCCGAGTTCCGCAAGGATTTTGAATCCTTGGGGCCATATGAGTTAATGCAATTGGTTGAGGAAATGTTCCGAAAACCGGTCGAAGAGGAACGAGCTAGGATCTTCAAAGGACTTGCAGAGTGTAAGTTAAAAGAAGGAAGTAGCATCGATTCGCATGTTCTTCAGATTGAAGCATACATAGGCGAATTGTACAAACTTGGTTATACCATGAGTCAGGAGTCGAGTGTTAACACTCTACTCACTTCACTGACTAGTAAGTACGATCTGTTCATTCAGACGTACAGAAAGGAAGACCAGAAAAGGACCTTAATGGAAATGCGTCCACTGTTGACTTTATACGAGTCACTCTTGGACAGGCATAGCTCCAATGGTTCAGCTACTTCTGGATTAAGTCCAGTGGAAAGACACAGCAAGAAACGATCCAGATCGTCTGGATATGTCTTAAGGTGGGAATCCACAGAATCGGATACAGTCGCGGAAGGATTGAAAGATGCTCCAAAGTCAAAATCTTTTGAAAGCTCAGGTATATCTAAAAACCTCAAAACTCATGTTCCATGATTCCTTGATGCATAATGTGATAGTCACATTTGGCCTGTATGCAGGGAATCAGTAGGGTACGGGACATTGGCGCATAGGAGCACATTTGGATTAGATTTCCGGCTCATGCAGTTTTGAAGTTTAGTTAGATATTGAAATATTGTTATTAGCTTTTAGATGCGTATGACATTGTCCATCATATTATACATTGTTCAAGGATTTTGTTTTAATAAAATTGTCGATTTTCTTTTAACACATGTCATTTGAAATATCCTTGAAATGTTGTATGATTGTGTTGAATGCATAATTAGTAATAACTTGAATGTTGATTGCATCCAAAGTGTTTGGATTTTAGGAATTGTGTCCTTTTATGATTGTTAAGATAAATGTCATAAGAATCAATTCAACCAAAGGTCCAGTTGGACAGGACCTTGGAATCACTTGACTTAGAGTCACTTGATGAGTTGAGTTCTTAATGTGCTGAGAAATGAATCAACCAAAGATCCAGTTGGACAGGACTTTGGAATCATTTGGCTTAGAGTCAAATGATGATTAAGTTCCTTATAAAGCACATGTGGCAAGAAATGAATCACCCAAAGATCCAAAGGATAGGATTTTGGAATCATCTGACTCAGAGTCAACTGAAGATTGCAAGTCTCGAACAGAATTAACAAAGTCATAAGTTTACATAGAGATGTAAAAGAGATTGAGATTAGAAGCAACGAACACATTAGTTGCTGTGTATTGCTCGAATCTCCGAATAGAACACAATTGTTTGTACTTCACAATATTTGTCAGTCGGTATGACGAATATGACCTCGCTTATCAGAATAAGCGATTGGATTGAATCCTTGAACAGTTCAAGGATTTCAAAGGAAGTACGAGATCCACAGAACCTGAGTGACAGCATAAACTGGGGAAAATGTTTCACAGTTTATTCTCTTCCAAGAACATTAATAGTTATAATGTGTCTTAGGGAAGATGATAGAGCATTGGTCGAAACAGTTCGATCCTCAATGTATGAGATACATTGCCAATTAGTTTCCGATACATTGAATACTAAATCAGTCAGACCATATTCCAACCACATCCTTCGACTAAGTAGTTTTTGCAGACACTATCTGAAATGTAAAGCTGGGATTGTCCCACTTGTACATTAAAGGTCCAGGGTCTTGTAGTGTTCATCCGAACCTCATGACCAGCCTGAACCTAATCAGATATGTCGTTTCACTGGCTATCCCGCTGTACCTGGAAGAAAAAGAGCTCTTTTAGAAATAACTCAGTTTCTAAGGAAACAGTGGGAGTTTGGGATAGTCCTGAATGAGTTCAGGATTAGCCAAGTGAAATAACCTTTAGTCATCACTAGGATTAGAGCAGAAATTCGATTTCTGTTTTAATACTGACATAACCTTCTCTTGACCAGTAGTACTGATCACCGTCATAAGTAGTTATGATCGGGGTGACATACCGAATAGTGGTAAAACACTATAGTTGGTACGGATTTTCAATCCGACTACTTGGAAGCATTGGTGAGCCGGTTGCTGCCAATTAAGAGAACCTTAGGACGAGATACAGTCTATGTGACAGTTTGATTGATTTTGCAACTGGTCTTAAAACCAGTGGGAGTAATCATCAAAAGAAAGCAGCATGGACAGAAACGTACCTTCAGAACATCTGGTTGAATGAGACGATACTCAGAGTCAAGTAATTGACTCTGAGAGAAGTACTGTCAATAGAAGATGAAATCTGAAAAGATACTGCAAAATGTAAGTCATTAGTGGAGCGCGTGTGGATCACCGACACACTAATAAGGACTCACAAAGAATATGCCAGTATAAAGGTACATGGGCCCGGGATTTCCCCACGGGCATCTCGCAAGAAAGGATATTCAGATTCTCAAAATATGCCAAAGGATTGGATTTTGAAAAGGGGCTGAAAGATATCCATTAAGATGTCAGAAAGGTTTGGATTCTCAAAATGTGCCAAAAGTTCTGGATTTTGTGAATAGTCCATAACCGTGTCAAAGCCAGTGGGAGTGTTGCTGTTACATAATGTTTCTAGGAAACGTCTCTTTTCATTACAAAGTGTAATGACTTGGTGATAAGAGACGGATCGCTATGAAAGACTTAATAAGAGATACGACATACTCAGGTGGTTATAAACGTCTATGAGATAGATCAAAACTCTGCCAAGATGATCTTGATGAGACTCAAGATGCATAGCTCAGGAAAATAGTTTCCTATCATTGCAAGGTGTAATGATTTGGCATACAAAGAAGGTGCAGCATACTCACATAATCCATAGACATCTATCAGATAGATGTTGTCATCAGTATGGACCTGGCCATAGTAAGCATGATCTTGATAAGATTCTAGATGCATGAGAAAAGGTCTCCGAAAGGATATGGTTATTAAAAGTCGTGACACAAGGATTATAAATAATCATAAGATTCCAAAAGGGTTTGGAATAGGACTAGATCGATTCCATAAGGTTCTTGGATCGATCAGAAGTGTCATGAACATGTCTTGATGACTTAATGCTTAGAGCATACTGAGTCAGATTCAGGATATGACCTGGCTAGGGATACTTAATGGATTTTGTACATACATGAGAAATCATTGGAAAATGATTAGGGGTGAATGTTGATAACAATTTGAAAAAAGTTTTTCAAATAAGGACTTAATGGTTAAAGAATTTCGTTGGCATTCCGATGGAGCGCGTGTGGCTCACCGACACATCGTAACACCTCGAAATAATCTTAGGGTGCAGTCATGTGGACTAAAGATCCCGAGAACCATGGAAAGTCACAGTACATAGAATGGAGTTGTCAGTGAGAATGACGGTATGACCAAATTGAGATATCATCGAAAGGATATCCGATCGGATGAAGTGTATAAATGTATAACATTTGGATACACAGAAAGAGTGAAAGGTCAAGTAGACATAGATACATAACTCGAATTAAATAGTTTAAAAGGAATCTAGAAACCGATAATAGTTTATGTAAAATCCGAGTTGGTGATTACCTCGTGGAGACTTGGTAATTAGACAATAGTTGCCACCAGTCAGATTTTAAGTTTCGTTTTTGCATGTTTCACTTCCCGAATAATTTGATTATTCAAAAGGTCCACAGTCGCTCATACTTTTCGGGAGTAAGTATGAATGAAGACTGTCATGAATTGGTTTGTAGATTGTCTAAGGAGTTAGACATTGCAGTAAGACTGCTACAACGTTCATGAGTACTTAGAAATAGAGATTTGAGTATTGGATAAACCCGCGCTCAATAGATTGCTTCATGGATTACATCACGAGCAATGTTGAGACAATAATATCGTATGATCTTGAAGTGGAGACGTATGAGTTGAAATTTACGAGTCGGTTGTGCATTGATGATGCGAAACGCATCGGTAACTCGATGTTATAAAACGCATTGTTGTGTACGATTTGATAAGTAAAAGCCACAACCATATGAGTCAAAGCTTATTCGTTCCTTGACCCTGATGGGAAACAGATATTTGTAGGCCGCTCGATGATTTTGAAGTTGACTAAAGTGCTAGCCAGCCTGGACTAAATTGATGTGTTCAATTAGAAGTCCGAAAGTCATAAGCAGAATCGGAAATCGGGAAACAGAGTATCGGACAGAGATTGATCTCAATCCATGTCTCGTGTCTGAAAATATCTTGTTGGACGAAGGATCATATGATCACTTATCTTTGGACGGAACTCACTAGGTTAGAGTTCGGTAGCAGTTTCTAGGAAGCTGCAGGTTGTTTATTAATCAGAAGATAAATTAAAGTCATAGACTTATCCAAGTGGGAGACTGTTGGATTAGGTGTCTAAGCCATGACTTTACAACTATATTTATCTTGTTAATTGAAGCAAAGTCCATTTGGGTTGCCCTCATAGCTGGAGGTCAGGATAGAGTTCAGTAGAGTAAAAGGTTGATTTATTAATTGTGCAATAAATCAATAGAATTAATTAAATGGTTTATTAATATATTTAATTGTTAATATATTAATTAGAAACTATAATAATTAATTGAGATTTAATCTAGAATTAATTGGATTTAATTTAGGGATTAAATTAATTAATTAAAAGTGTGAGGACTAGTTTGTATTTATTCAATAGTTGAATAACTGGCAAAGAGAAGTCCAGGGGCCAAAAGTGGCGCCACCCTTGGAGGCTTCTCTAGGGTTGGCGAAAACCCTAATTAGGGTTTAGGGATCTGGTCCAAGTGGTCAACAGGCTTGCCCACTTGGAGGCTCCTTAGGGTTTCAGGTGTAACCCTAGGAGGCTATAAAAGGAACCCTCTGGCTCCCCATTATTCACGCCAACTTCAACCAATATTACTCTGCTGGACTATCTTCTCCATTGCTGTGGGTATGACTTGCATCTGAGGCAGGATACTTTTGCTGCTAGCTTCAAGAACAAGATTCAAAGGTTGGTTCTTCTGATTTAATCTTTAGAAATAATTGTTGGCCTTTAGGTTTTAGTTTATTATCGTCATAGAAGAAAACATAGATCTTTCTAGGGTTGCATGTGAACCATAAGAGTTTTTGTGTTCATTGTTTGCTAGAAAACCCTTCAGCTTATTCATTCCTTGATCCTGATGGGAAACAGATATCTGTAGGCCTTTCGACGATTTTGAAGTTGACTAAAGTGCTGGCCAGCCATGACTGAATTGATGTGTTCAATTAGAAGTCTTATGTTATATCCAAATCGGAAATCGGAAAACAGAGTATCGGACAGAGATTGATCTCAATCCATGTATCATGTCCGGAAATATCTTGTTGGACGGAGGATCATATGATCACTTATCTATGGACAGAACTGACTGGGTCAGAGTTCGACAGTAGTTTCTAGGAAGCTACAATTTGCTGATCAATTCAGAAACCATATGTATTATAGTTATAGACTTATCCAAGTGGGAGACTGTTGGATTAAGGTGTCTAAGCCATAACTATAATTGATACATATGTTTGAATTAATGACAGCACTGTCCTTTTGGGTGCCCTCATAACCTGGCAAAGGACAAGATTGCATAAAGAGAGAAAGATTGATATATTATGGAGATAATATATTAACTAGAAAAGAGGAATAAATGATTTATAAATATATTATGAGAATAATATATTAATTGGGAATCATATTATTTAATTAATGATTGATCAAAAATTAATTAGAATTAATTTTGGGATTAATTGGATTAATTAAAAGTACAGGGGCTGAATTGTAATTGTTCAATAGTTGAGCAATAGAAAATTAGGGTTACCTATATGGGTTTGGACGAAATCTAGGCCTAAGGCCTTGTGGATTTCTAAACCCTAAAGGTTTTTGATAGGTGTATAATTATACACCTTTTGGCACGTTTATTTACCGCATTCAACATCGTATTTTGCCTTCAAAACGTGCTATATGCATGTTTTCGGACTAATGAGTTCATTTTGGATCAAAAACCATTTGTTTGTATAAAATGGTATGTTTTGCAGGCATTTTGAGAATTGGACCATCAATCATATATCAAACGGAAGTCTCACACCAAGTACCAAACAATTCGGACGAGAAACGGAAGAACTAGACGAAAGAATGGCCCCTGTTAAGGAGCACGAGTCGTGCTCTTTCCAAGGCTACATGTGCACGAGTCGTGCACATGCTGGGAATCAATTTTAACACTCTACTTTGATAAGCACGAGTCGTGCACATGCTGGGAATCAATTTTAACACTCTACTTTGATAAGCACGAGTCGTGCGCATATATGCACGAGTCGTGCTCTTACTGGAAGCCATGTGCAGCAGGAATCTTCCAGCAAATCAACTTTTAGAGCATGGGGTTTTCACCATTTTATTAATCCGAACTGAGATCTCTTCAGGGCCATTTGAGGACTATAAATAGAGCATTTGAGAGGAGTTAACAACACACTTGAAGATACTTGAAGATATTTCAAACACTCTTTCTTATTCTTGAATTCCTAGTCATTTTCTAGCTAGTTTGAATGTCTTTCTTTGCAATTATGCAGATTTTAGCTAACATGAGTGGCTAAGTCTCATAACATTCGGCTTTTAGTCATTTATCTTTCTTGTCATTAATATTTGTGCTTGGAATGAAGTTTTGAAGTTATTAAAACTGTTTTGGTTTAGTTTTGTCATTTAAATTTTATTATCATTGTTGATGGAGCATGTGTGGTTTACCGGCACATCAATTAGAGATGATAATTAACCCGAGAGTACCAAGCTAATTTTCATGGTTATTCACATCTAGTTTGTGATCCTCGGCATCCCAGTCACAAACAGTGGGGCATATCCGAGATTAAACATGCCATTCAAAAGTTTAATGAATCTCAACAGATCTAGTAGTTTCATAAGATGAAATTGATAAGTGTTTTTCTACCTTAATGACCATTATGTTGTGATTACGGCATCCCTCTTCACACCATAGTTGGGGTATTTTGGATCCTAGCCTTATTAAATAACATATTGGGTAATTATTTAAAAGGATCAATTAAACTAATAGATTTTGTTTTTTTTTATAGATGTCAAGTGTCAATTCTCCTCCTTCTCCTCCTTCACCCATTTCTGAAAGCATCAGAATGCACCTGCCAAATATGGAAAGGCTGACTGGCCTCAACTGCAAAGAATGGCTTCGCAATTGGAGACTGGTTCTCAGCATTGCTGGCAAGCTACATCTCACCGCGTATCCGATCCCGGTCCTACCGGAACAAGTCATCATAAAAGGTTCTTATGATAAGCATAACCTCTTAGTTGATGAATCCGAAGAGATTCGTGGCCTCATGCTATTAACCATTGACCCCGAGTTCCGTAGGGATTTTGAATCCTTGGGGCCATATGAGTTAATGCAACTGGTTGAGGAAAGGTTCCAAAAACCAGTTGAAGAGGAACGAGCTAGGATCTTCAAAAGACTTGCAGAGTGTAAGCTAAAGGTAGGAAGTAGCATCAATTCGCATGTTCTTCAGATTGAAGGGTACATAGGGGAATTGTATAAACTTGGTTATTCCATGAGTCATGAGAAGAGTGTTAACATTCTACTTGCTTCACTGACTAGTGAGTACGATCTGTTCATTCAGACGTATAGAAAGGAAGACCAGAAAAAGACCTTCATGGAAATACGTCCACTGTTGACTTTATACGAGTCACTCTTGTACAGGCATAGCTCCAATGGCTCAACTACTTCTGGATTAAGTCCAGTGAAGAGACGTAACAAGAAACGGTCGAGATCGACTGGACATGTCTCAAGCTGGGAAACCACTAAATCGGATACAGTCATGGAAAAATTGGAAGATGCTCTAAATCCTTTGAAAACTCAGGTATATCTAAAAACCTCAAAACTCTTGTTCCAATATTTCTTGATACATAATGTGATAGTCACATTTTTGGTTTGTATGCAGGGAATCAATAAGGCACGGGACTCTGGCGCATAGGAGCACATTAGGATTGGATCTCCAGCTCGTGCAGTTTTAAAGTTTAGATAGATATTAAAATATTGTTATTAGTCTTTAGATGCGTTATGACATTGTCTATTATATATCACATTGTTCAAGGATTTTTTGTTTTAAATAAAATTGTCAATTTTCTCTCAACACTTGTTGTCTGATATTGTCCTTGAAATGTATATGAATGTGTTGAATGTATGTTTAAGTAATAACTTGAATGATGATCCGAAATGTTTGGATTCAATAATTGTGTCATTTATTATTGTTAATACAAATGTTATAAGAATCAATTCAACCAAGGGTCCAGGTGGACAGGACCTTGGAATCATTTGACTTAGAGTCACTTGATGAATTGAGTTCTTGATGTGTCAAGAAATGAATCAACCAAAGGTCCAGTTGGACAGGACTTTGGAATCATCTGACTTAGAGTCAGATGATGATTAAGTTCTTTATAAAAGCACATGTGGCAAGAAATGAATCACCCAAAAATCCAGAGGATAGGATTTTGGAATCAGCTGACTTAAAGTCAACTGAAGATTGCAAGTCTTGAACAAAGTTAACAAAGTCATAAGTTTACATAGATATGTAAAAGACATTGAGATTAAGAGCAACGAACACACCTGTTGCTGTGTATCGCTGGAATCTTGATAAAGAACACACTTATTTGTACTTCACGATATTTATCATTCGGTATGACAAATATGACTTCGTTTATCGGGATAAGCGATTGAATTGAAATCTTGAATAGTTCAAAGACTTCAAAGGAAGTACAAGTTCCACAGAACATGAGCAATAACATAAACTGAGAAAAAGGTTTCACAGTTCATTCTCTTCCAAGAACATTAATGGTTATGATGTGTCTTAGGGAAGCTAATGGAACATTGGTCGAAACAGTTCAATCCTCGATGTATGAGATACATTGCCAATTAGTTTCCAATAAGTTGAATACTATACCGGTCAGTCCATATAAACCATATTCCGACCATATCCTAGACTAAGTAGGTATTGCAGAAACTGTCTGAAATGTAAAGCTGGGATTATCCCACTTGTACATAGAAAGTCCAGGGTCTTGTAGTGTTCATCTGAACCTCATGACCAGCTGAACATGATCAGCATTGTCGTTTCATTTGCTATCCCACTGTAACTAAAGAGCTCTTTTAGAAAGAACTCATGGTCTAAGGAAACAGTGGGAGTTGGGACAGTCCTAAATGAGTTTAGGATTAGCCAATGAAAGAACCTTTTAGTCATCACTAGGCTTGGAGCAGAAATCAGATTTCTATTTTTCAACTGACATAATCTCCTCTTGGCCAGTAGTATTGATCACCATCATAAGTAGTTATTATCAGGGTGACATACCGATTGGTGGTAAAGCACTATAGTTGGTACGAATTTGCAATCCGACTACTTGGAAGCATTGGTGAGCCCGGTTGCTGCCAAATAAGAGGACCTTAAGGCGAGACACGATCTATGTGAAAATTTGATTGATATTACACCTGGTCCCAAAACCAGTGTGTAACATCCGTATTTTGGGCCTAGGAGTTTTGGGCTTAAACTGACAAAAAAAATCTATTTTGTAAATACAGAAAATAAATGAATAACTAAATTATATTTTATATAGTAAATAAATGAGCCAAATATAGTTTAAAATCAAATTGTAACCACATATGAGAAATTTTGTCATAAGGACTAAAAGTGTCAATTTGGCCAAACTTACCCTAAGTAGATTTGACTAGTCATAGATTTAGAAAAATTAGAAGATATATTAAAGGAATTGAGGTGGGATTTAAATTAGGTCGAATAATTCTTTAAATGTCATTAAGGACCAAAATTGTGAAGAATTTAAGTGTAAGGGACCAATTGTGCCAAATTGGGAAACTAAGGGTTACTGTTGACCTAGAGAATGACTCAGAATTAAATAATCATAATTGGGGCACAAGTGTGAAACTAGAGACTTCTAATGCAAAAGAGTTAACTATGGGTGCTGGGTGAAGAAAGACCAAACTATAAGGACTAATCTTGCCAATTGTAGAAGATGCCAAGCTTTTGATGGGGGTTTCACCCATTTCAGCTCATATTCACGTTTTTGAGAGAAGGAGAGGGAGAGAGTGGCGATTTTGAGTGATCATGGAGGATGAGATGCTAGAGCTTGAAGATTGATCAAAGTTCTTGAAGATTCCAAGCAATCTAAGGTATAAACCCACTTTCTAGCCCTAGATTTCGAGTTTAGGTTTGGGGTTTGGACCCAATCCGAGTTTTATGATGGGATTAGGTTCTTCCTATGATTCCCCAATGTTTATTTGATGTTTCTAAGTGATTGGAGTCTACATTCAATCCATGGATGCTTTAGATTCACCTAGTTGATTTATTTGGGTGTTATGAACCCTAGATTTTGGGGATTTGATGAATTATTGAGGAATATAGAAATTGATGGATGTTTATGATGGATTTGGATGAGGGGATTCATTTCTAATGATTCCCTAAGGATTTCAACCTTTGATTTGTAGTCTTAAACCATGAATCACTAGAAGATGAGAATTGAGTGTTGAAATGGGTTTTGTTCATGTAGATGATGATTGGATCTCTTGTTTAATGGATGGATGAATGAGTTTAATGTATCAATTGGGATGTATAAGTGGAGTGAGGATCATTTTCTAATGATTCCATGGAATGGAAGAAGGAATCTCCACTTGTAATCATCAATTGTAAGAATGGAATTGGGTATTCCATGATTTAAGCTTATAGAGTGAAGTTGTGATCATGGCATGTAATTGATTTATTTGACATGGTTTTGAATAGTTTAATTGAGTCTAATGATGTGTATTTTGGGAAGGAATAATGTCCTTTTGATGTCCATGAGTTTTGGGAAGAATCGGAACTTGAATCGAGTAAAAAATGAGTGAAAATGACCAAAATCGGAGCTGGAACTGGGCAAAGCACGACCCGTGCTGAAAGAGCACGACACGTGCTGTTTGGAGCAGTAAGTTACACGACCCGTGTCAGTCTCTGACCAGTTTTGGGTACTTTTTGGGTTTTGAGCTTTTCGGTTTGGGCTTGGGGTCCTTGTTTTAATGCCAATCTTTGGGAATGTTTTTAACTAAGATTTTCCTTATATTAATGAGTCAAGGACTTCATTTTGGATGGTTAAAGATGGTTCCTCCTTAGTTATAAAGAAGTAAGTACAGTGCGACTTTTAGATGAATCGAGTATGATACTTTCCATTCTTGTCTTGTAGGAAGGAGATGGGTTGTAATGACTTGGAGGTGAGACTAAGGACTTGAGCTAGCACTCAACTAAGATGATTTGATGGAAGGGATGATGTCTAGGGGCGCTTCCATATGCATCAACCTTGTGTGGAGTTAGTGTTGACTCGTCAGTTGACCTTGGGTGAGTTTACCGGGAGTACACATCCCTCTTCTAACTCTTGTGTGTGTTTTATTACATTTCCATGTATACCCTTATGTGCTAATTGTTGCATAAATTCTATGTGTGCATGGCATTAAAAGAGTTATTTCAAAGTTGTTTTACAACGAAAATATTGATGTAGTTTTGAAAGATGTTTTGATCATTCCTCCATGCATTGCATATAGGAGGGGTGGACCGTGTGAACCTTGTAACAAAGATGAGACGATTGTCCCGGATTTAGGGAAATCACGGGCTAATACCCAAACGAGTTGTTGTCCCGGATTTAGGGAAACCGTTCCCGACAATAGGGAACCGCATGAGGGACTTGCTAACCCTCATGGGGCTAGTGTGATGGCCACTAGTCCTAGTTTTGCCTATACGTGGATCGAGTGGCATGCTTCGTGCGTGTCATTCGTGAACTTAGGTAGGTGCCATTGAGGTGAGTTGGACTTTATGAGATGGACGTGGGTTTGGGATAGTTGCATCATGCATAGCATTTGCATATCATAACTATCTATTTTGAGTAAACCTTTATGATGTTTTAAATAACTTTTGAAGTGTGTGTTGAAACTATTTTGGGGTTTGTCCCGAGTGTGGTAGTTCACTACTCACTCAAAATGGGTCAACCTCGGGTAAACTCACTAGGCATTTCAATTGTCTAACTTATTTTGATGTGTACTCAGGTTGAGGAGTTTAGATGGCCTTAGAAGAGCTGGACGTTTAGAAGGCCACGGTTTGTGTGGTATCATTTAAGCTGTGTAATGGTATGAATTGTTACAACCTCGCTATTTTATAAATTTAAAATGTTTTATCTAAAATGGGACCAAACGATGTTTTCCTCACTTAAACCTAAATTATTTCTCATTAAACCCCACGTGTTTTAAAAATGGTTTTAAAGGAAATGACTTATTTGAAAATGTTGAAATTGAAGTTTCACTAAAGGATGATTTTTGGAACAATGATGACAAACCATGGGTTAAAATGATGTTTTTATGAAAAGCCTTAAGCGAGGGTGTTTCAATTTGGTATCAGAGCATGAGTTTAAGTGAACTAGGTACTAGGAGTAGTGCTTAGACTTAAACTATGATGTTTTTAAGGATGTTTGACCTCTTAAGTAGTTGGACTTTAGAACTTAGTAGTAAGTGCTTGCTTGTGACTAAGGTTTTAACCATTTAATTAGTGAATTCGGTTTGGCATGAGGAATATGCTTGGCAAGAGGATGCATGCGTGAGGATTCTTAAGTGGATATGAATTGCAACCTTGAAGAAGCAGGAGTACGTGGCAACATGAGGAACAACTTCATATGAATGACAACTTCTAAGGATGATAGAAGGCGAAGAAAGGGACAACTTTTATTAGATGAAGCTTGAAGAGTAGTGGGAGTCACCGTTATCTACTATCCCCATATGTGGGATACATACTGGTTCTAAGAAACGTCTCTTTTTATTACGAAGTGTAATGACTTGGTGTTAAGAAACGGATCGCTATGAAAGCCTTAATAGAAATACGACATACTCAGGTGGTTGTAAACGTCTATGAGATAGATCCAGACTCTGCCAATATGATCTTGATGAGATTCAAGATGCATAGACTCAGGAAAGGGTTTTCTTATCATTACAAAGTGTGATGACTTGGCATGAAAGAAATTAACAAGGTGCATCATACTCACGTAATTCAAAGTCATCTATTGGATAGATGAAATCGCCAGCATAGACCTAACCATTGTAAGCATGATCTTGATAAGATTCAAGATGCATGAGAAGAGTCTCCGAAAGGAAATAGTTTTTCGAAAATCATGACACAAGGATTATAAATAATCTTTGGATTCCGAAAGGGTTTGGAATAAGATTGGATCGGGTTCCACAAGGTTTTTGGATCGATCATAATGTCATGAACATGTCTTGATGACTTGATGCTTAGGGCATAGTAAGTTGGATTCAGGACATTGTCTGGCTGGGGATACTGGATGGATTGTTTGAACTCAAGTGAGAATTCATTGGGAAATGATTGGGGTGAAAGTGATAGGGTTAATTTGAAAGATTTTCCAAAGTGGTAATCATTAACGTCAGGACATGATGGTTAAAGAATCTTGTTGGTATTCTGATGGAGCGCGTGTGGTTCACCGTCACATCATAACACCTCTAAATAGTCTTAGGGTGCAGTCAAGTAGACTAAAAAACCCCAGAACCATAGGAAGTCACAGTACCATAATGGAGTTAGAAGAGAAATTGACAGGATAACATATTGAGATGTTATCGGATGAGTGTCCGATTGGATCATCTGTAATAAGGTGTACAAGTATAAGATACTTTGGATACATAGAAAGAGCGTAAGGTTCATATAGACATAGATGTAAAATTAGAGTTGAAAGTTTAAAAGAAATCATGAAACCGATAATAGTTTATGACAAGGTCCGACCTGGTGATTACCTTGTGAAGACTCGGTAATAAGCAAGAATAGTTGCCAGTCAGATCTTTATGTTTCGCTTTCGCATGTTTTACTTCCCGAATAATTTAATTATTCAGAAAGGTCCACAGTCGCTCATACTTTGGGAAGTAAATATTGAATCAAGACTGTCATGAATTGATCTGTAGACTGTCTAAGGAGTTAGACATAGCAATAGGATTGCTACAACATTCATGAGTACTTAGAAATAGAGATTTAAGTATTGGATAAACCCACGCTCAATAGATTGCTTCATGGATTATATCACAAGCAATGTTGAGACGATAATATCCTATGATCTTAAAGTAGAGAGATATGAGTTATAATTTACAAGGAAGTTGTTCATTGATAATACGAAAACGCATCGGTAACTCGATGTTATAAAACGTGTTGTTGTGAATGATTTGACTGGTAAAAGATATAAGCATATGAGTCGAAGCTTATTCGTCCCTTGACCCTGACGGGAAACAGATATCTGTAGGCCTCTCGATGATTTTGAAGTTGACTAAAGTGCTGGCCAGCCTGGACTAAATTGATGTGTTCAATTAGAAGTTCTAAAGTCATAAGCAGAATCGAAAATCGGGAAACAGAGTATCGGATAGAGATTGATCTCAATCCATGTCTCGTGTCTGAAAATATCTAGTTGGACGAAGGATCGTATGATCACTTATCTATGGACAGAACTGACTAGGTCAGAGTTCCGCAGCAATTTCTTGGAAGCTACAGTTTGCTGATTAATTAGAGGGTAAATTAGTAATTATAGTCATAGACTTATCCAAGTGGGAGACTGTTGGATTAGGTGTCTAAGTGATATTGCCTCATTTATACATAAATTTCGGGCAATATCAAGTGCCTAAAACACGTGTTTTTGGTATGATATCAAGATAAAAGGTACTTATACGTTTAAATTACCAAAACACAGGAAAAATGGCTTTGCGGATAAAGAAGGAGCTGAATACGAGCCTAAAATTGAACAAAAGGAGTAAAAGATCTACCGGGAAGGAAAGAGCTAAAGAGAGCGTATTCTGGGCGTTAAAACGAAGGAAAAAGTTCAACAGGAGACAGATCGCGACCCGATCTCCTTAGGGATCGCGACCCTATCTTCTGACGAATGCGTGACAAATGCTGACCAAAGGATCGCGACAAACGGCTGAAAATCGCCACCCTACGCGATCGCGACGCGACCTCCATGAGGATCGCGACCCGACCCACCAACCACAGTCCACTGAGTCGGGTAGTGGCCAGCGCAAAAGAGCATTATGTGGCAGATCGCGACGCGACCAAGACTCCATCGCGACGCGATCGTGCGCCTGGGCAGGCTATAAATTGAGGCCTTCTCCTCTTCTTTTGAACACTCACACATCAACCTTCACACATACACCTCCAGAAACACGATTCACAACATCAAACTCGGCAGTTTGCCTTCTGGTGCGGTGCGGATGGAATCGAGAGCTTGAAGAATGTTCGGCCGGGACTTCATTCGGTTTGCTTTATATATGTTTAGCATTCTACTATGATTTCCTAGGCCGTATTCTTCAGATCATGTTATATTTGTTAACTGCATTATTCATTACTTAGATTTGAATACTATCTAGTTATGATTTGATTGTTATTTATCGGATATTGAACGTTTTATATTTTATCTTGCATAATTCATTTGACTATCATATATGTTAAGGTACCTTCCTTTTGGACTTATTGTTGAGTTATTTTAGTCTAGAGGACCAATCTGACTATATGACTTTTATCATAACTGTGCTATGACCATTAGGCAGATATGACTAGTGATGGACCAAATCCTAGGGTTATGTCACGAAGGTAGAAACTTATATGTGTATGACATGTTTGTATTAGAGGACCAATCTGTACAAACCATTTGATTTTCATGACCATTGAGATCAAAAACTCGAATGAATCTTGTATGATACGAACCAATACATGATTATTTGGAAAATGTAATTGCATGACCATTGCCATTAATGACCTTATACTCATAGGATTAGGTAGTTGGACCAAAACATCTAATCATTCTAGAAATCGATATTTAACTTTCAGTATCCATTGCACTAATAGCATATCAAACATAACTAGATGGTTGAATCGAATCTAAGTATATATGTTTACTTTTATGTTTTGTAATTTATATTTATATCTCCCGTTTTTAATAAACTTTTGCGTTGTCTCTTGGCACGAGTCAATGCATTCTCAAACCTCCCCCCTTTTTAATTACTGTTTGCTTGAATAATTGTTAATTGATAATTGATTTTCTTAACTTAAAAATATCCGTTTTCCCTTGGGTTCGACAACCCGGATTTACCATTACTATACTACAACCGATTAGGTACACTTGCCTAATTGTGTTGTTCTATTCATACATGGTATTTCTCTGTTTAGAAATGTAAAACTAATGTGAAAATCATTTGCTACAATCATATATACGCTCGTGACACACCAAGTTTTTGGTGCCATTTCTGGGTATTTTATATGTATGT
The DNA here is from genome assembly GCA_023525715.1 of Cichorium intybus. Classification (NCBI taxonomy): domain Eukaryota; kingdom Viridiplantae; phylum Streptophyta; class Magnoliopsida; order Asterales; family Asteraceae; genus Cichorium; species Cichorium intybus. The sequence continues at coordinate 54,108,502 of CM042010.1, read as the reverse complement.
TTGAAAACACATCAAGTTTTTGGCGCCGTTGCCGGGGAATACGGTTTTATCTTTTTGTATAGAAAATTAAATTATTAGTTAATATTTGTGTGATTGTAAATTTGTTTGTGTGTTATGTATTTTTATTGTTTTGATTGACATATCACTAATCATAAAATAGATATTTGCACACCTTAAGCATATTTTAAGTGTAGGGTGAATATCTCGGGAAAAATGAAGTGACAAAACTTTGAAGTCTTTTCTGCTCACGCAATGCGACGTGTATGCCATCCGGACGCGACGCGTCGACAATCCGGATTACGTTGAGAAAGAGACAACTTCAATTTACGCGACACGCATGACGCTAAAACAACCGAGGCAGATGCTGGTCGTGCATAATGATACATGGTTTTTCAGGCTAAAAATCAGTCACTACTGAGAAGGGGGACGCTTCTTTACAGTGGAGGCAGCGATACTGACGACGGTCAAATGTCGCACAGCCAGAACAACACACCACAACCGCAAACCAGTAGCCACGGCTTTGAAACTTCAAGGAGCATAAAATGAGTGATATTTTTCTTTTATTGTTATTACTTTTATTTATTTAATTTTTGTGTGTTTAATTTTTGTGTGTTTATTTATGTGTAAATAATATTTGTCTGAGTGATGTGTATGCAGATTTGCTAAGATTCAATGCTGGCAGCATATTCAACAAATTCTTTTGTGTGGAAAGAGCCTCATATATGACGTCTACCGGTACCAAAGGGGAGTCTGTTCCATTTTGCTCCCTTTACTGTTTTGAATTATATATACAATTGAATTATTGTATAATATAAGAGTAGGGTAAGAACGTCATACTGCAATAATTAACTAAGCCAATTTAAATTTTTTATCTTAAACATCTATTCCAAAATTGAACGCTAAAAAGATAACTGTTAAGAAAAATGTTTTGAAAATATATTCGTAGAATACATTTAGTTTTATGTATGTATTTTTAGTTTTTCATTGTTTTATATAAAATTTAGTTCTATAGAGGACAAGTTTTCAGCTTGGTAGTTGCAAAATGTTTTGCATAAATAATGAACTAGACCCGTTGAAAATTTATCAATTGTTAAAACTGAGTTTTTACCAAAACAGATTGAGTCAGTTTCCCTACTTGCAAAATGCACGAATTATATGCTGTTACTAAAATTGAGGAAAATAAGCCTCGATAAATGAACTTAAAATGAGAAAAATTCTCAAGAAATCTGATGTACTAAAAAGCAGAAGTCAAGTAATGTTATATCATAAGATTGAGACTCAGAAAGGAAAATTCAATCAGTGGCCTTTGACATTCGAGCAAGTAGACATAAAATGGGTAGCCTTCGGGCATTTATGCACCTTATTACCTAAAACCAACTGGTTTGGGATAATATTGTCGAAAGCTCGCTACATGGGTGTCATCGAAAGTCATGGAATTTACTTAGTGGCCTTTGGAATTTGAATTAGTAGACTCTGTACAGTCGTGAGTCGAAAATTTGTAATCAAGAGTTCCATCGAAAGTCACGAGTTTCAAAGGTGTGGAAAAATGGAAATAATAACTAAACTTGATAAATTTAGTCCGGCATGATTTTTAATTTGAATATGGGAAATTTGACAAAAAGTCTTGAGGTGGAAGAATCTTTAAAGGGTGTATTCGATGTTATGTAAAAATGAGTATTTATCAATCTAAAGACTTGTCGTTTATAGAAAGAGAGTTTATGTAAAGTTTTGAAAAGTTAGAAATATGTACATAGGGCTAGGTATAATCTACTATCTTTATTCTTAATTCATTATTCTTAACATCGGTAATAAACGCTAGATCTGTGATAGCGTACGGAAAGTTGTTTGGACATAAAGTTTCTCGGCTTGGTTTTAAATTGTAGTTTGCTTGAGGACAAGCAAAGTCCAAGTGTAGGGTATTTTGATATTGCCTCATTTATACATAAATTTCGGGCAATATCAAGTGCCTAAAACACGTGTTTTTGGTATGATATCAAGATAAAAGGTACTTATACGTTTAAATTACCAAAACACAGGAAAAATGGCTTTGCGGATAAAGAAGGAGCTGAATACGAGCCTAAAATTGAACAAAAGGAGTAAAAGATCTACCGGGAAGGAAAGAGCTAAAGAGAGCGTATTCTGGGCGTTAAAACGAAGGAAAAAGTCCAACAGGAGACAGATCGCGACCCGATCTCCTTAGGGATCGCGACCCTATCTTCTGACGAATGCGTGACAAATGCTGACCAAAGGATCGCGACAAACGGCTGAAAATCGCGACCCTACGCGATCGCGACGCGACCTCCATGAGGATCGCGACCCGACCCACCAACCACAGTCCACTGAGTCGGGTAGTGGCCAGCGCAAAAGAGCATTATGTGGCAGATCGCGACGCGACCAAGACTCCATCGCGACGCGATCGTGCGCCTGGGCAGGCTATAAATTGAGGCCTTCTCCTCTTCTTTTGAACACTCACACATCAACCTTCACACATACACCTCAAGAAACACGATTCACAACATCAAACTCGGCAGTTTGCCTTCTGGTGCGGTGCGGATGGAATCGAGAGCTTGAAGAATGTTCGGCCGGGACTTCATTCGGTTTGCTTTATATATGTTTAGCATTCTACTATGATTTCCTAGGCCGTATTCTTCAGATCATGTTATATTTGTTAACTGCATTATTCATTACTTAGATTTGAATACTATCTAGTTATGATTTGATTGTTATTTATCGGATATTGAACGTTTTATATTTTATCTTGCATAATTCATTTGACTATCATATATGTTAAGGTACCTTCCTTTTGGACTTATTGCTGAGTTATTTTAGTCTAGAGGACCAATCTGACTATATGACTTTTATCATAACTGTGCTATGACCATTAGGCAGATATGACTAGTGATGGACCAAATCCTAGGGTTATGTCACGAAGGTAGAAACTTATATGTGTATGACATGTTTGTATTAGAGGACCAATCTGTACAAACCATTTGATTTTCATGACCATTGAGATCAAAAACTCGAATGAATCTTGTATGATACGAACCAATACATGATTATTTGGAAAATGTAATTGCATGACCATTGCCATTAATGACCTTATACTCATAGGATTAGGTAGTTGGACCAAAACATCTAATCATTCTAGAAATCGATATTTAACTTTCAGTATCCATTGCACTAATAGCATATCAAACATAACTAGATGGTTGAATCGAATCTAAGTATATATGTTTACTTTTATGTTTTGTAATTTATATTTATATCTCCCGTTTTTAATAAACTTTTGCGTTATCTCTTGACACGAGTCAATGCATTCTCAAACCTCCCCCCTTTTTAATTACTGTTTGCTTGAATAATTGTTAATTGATAATTGATTTTCTTAACTTAAAAATATCCGTTTTCCCTTGGGTTCGACAACCCGGATTTACCATTACTATACTACAACCGATTAGGTACACTTGCCTAATTGTGTTGTTCTATTCATACATGGTATTTCTCTGTTTAGAAATGTAAAACTAATGTGAAAATCATTTGCTACAATCATATATACGCTCGTGACACACCAAGTTTTTGGTGCCGTTTCTGGGTATTTTATATGTATGTTTGAAAACACATCACTAAGCCATGACTAATAATTAGTATTTATCTAATTAATAGTAGCATAGTCCATTTGGGTTGCCCTCATAGCAGGAGGTTTGAATTAATAAGATAATAGTTTATCTTGGTTTAAATTCAAAAGGTTTATCTCTAACGATTTATCTGGTCATCTGCTTGGGACTATAAATAGGGACCCTGAGGTACCTATTTTCTGCGCCAACTTTACCTGATCTCTCTGGAATTTTCGAGACTCTCTCCTACTCCCTATGTGTGACTTCATTTGAGGCAGGACATTTGTGCTGCTTTGCTTCCAAGAAATCCTAAAAGGTTAGTTTTTCTGATTTTATTCTTTTAGTTTTTTCTTATGAGCCTTTAAGAAATATTATATGTTCAATTAGAAGAAAACATAGATCTTTATAGGTTGCATGTGAACTTAGGATTTTTAGTTCATTGATTTGCACAAAACCCTTCAATTTTTTGTTGACTCAGATGTCTTCCAAGGTCGCATTCAATTCAAACATTCTTTTTTATATATTTACCCTCTACATTCCACATGTTTCCTCTCACACCAACACATTTCACCCCATTTTCTATCGCACGCCCCATTGCTATTGTTATTATTCTCCACCAAAATCACATTACATTTCTCCTCGCTGTCGTTGTTCTCTTCTTCTGGGTCACCGTCATTGTTGGTTGCCCCAATCATGTAAACTATTGTCACATGTTTAACCATTTTTGAAAACCACGACCGTGAGAGATAAAATCTTCATTGGATCCATGTTTGTACACGTCTCCTAGAAAACCTAATCATCATGTGCAAATCATTTCTCTTGTTTTCCACCCTTACCGATGAATTATCTCCCACCAAGCTTTATGTTGCTAAGCTTTGAAAGTTCTTTTTACTTTAAATGATTCTCTTTATATTAATGAGAGTTTTGATGGAGCCCGATAATTACCCCCATATTTATTTTATTGTATAAACGATGTCATATTTTTATAGTTTAGAGAAGTTAGGGCTTTTCTTCAAATATTATTATATTAAGGTAATAAAATATCTGGTTTTTCAGTTAACCATCCATGGTAAAAAAAACATGAACCATGACCGAACCAAAAAACCCAAAATTTTAGCTGTTTGGTTAATCAAATAGGAAAAAAATAGTTCGATTAACCTAAAAATCGAAACAATTTTATTTTCAGATATTTTGAACACCCCTACCTATGTTAACTAGATAGTTACACATTTAGAAGTTTCATTGTTGCAGGAAAACTATAATAGTTGTTACTACACCAATTTATCAACTATCATGTTCAATATTATTATTATTATTATTATTGAATATTGTGTTCAAGTTATATTAATATATTAAATATAATTATATATATATATATTAATTAGCAAAATCGTGTTTGTGAGTAGTTTTTACTATTCATTTGGTTTGCTTTTTACATAATCAAAAATACTAAATTCAGATTATAGTATAATTGATAATACATTTGATACAAATCCAAATAAGTTTCTATTTAGAAATATCAATTTTTGATTTTTTTTAATAAACTTTTATATTTACGTTTTTTCCCCTTAACTAATTTCGAATTAATTGTTTTCATCATTGTTTATTATAAAGTTATATTATTGGTATTTCGTAGTTGCGATTCCGGTCCCTTATTATATTTTAAAGTTACATTTTTCGTCTCTTATATAATTTGTCTTTCTATAGAACTGCGTTTTCCAATATACCGGGCTTCCGCAGCATCGTACGGAGAGTCCGAATACTAGTTATTTATATTTCATAAAATGTTAAATATCAAATCATAAAAAATAAAAAAAAGGGTAAAAATAGTAAAACCCTAAATAGCGACATTAGCCAAAATCCAAATCTTCAATTCCGACCTTCCACGTCAATTACGTTACGAAATCCTACCTATCGTCACCACCAGCGAGGTGAGAACATGGAAAAGGCGAAGCTTCATTACCGATTGGTCTCTCTCCTTCTCGATTCCAGAGTCATTGTTGTTCACTTGGTAAGTTTCCCGTTCCTTTTTCTGTATGACATCATTCTCATTGGTTTCGTGAACTTGCTCTATTTGTTTTTTACAAAATTCTGAACATGCTACAAAACACACAAATTGGGATCAGGATACGCTTTTGTACTTACATAAGTGGTGGTATTGTATCGTATCATCTGGTCTCTTAGGGGCTGTTTGGCTCTCCATTTAGAAAGTGCTTATGAGCTTTTCAGCTTTTTAAAAAGCTGATAAGCTAAAAAAAGTGTTTGGCTCCTCAAAAGCACTTTTTATTTTGGCTTTTCAGCAAAGGGGGAAAAGCTGTTTTCCAAAAGCTCCAAATTCTTGGCTTTTCAAAGAGAAAATAGCTTTTTACTTGCAAAATGACAATAATGCCCCCCAACAATATGTAAAAATGTCATTTTTAGTCAATTTATATATATAAAAACTTATCCAAACAATTTTTAAACCTTCTTATCAACTTATTAATTTTTCCCCACCACATAAGCTTATCCAAACACCTTTTTAAAAACTCCTTTTTAAAAAGCCATAAGCTCATAAGCACTTTTGCCCAAAAGTGCTTATGAGCTAAATAAGCTTATCCAAACAGGCTCTTATTTTGATCGGTGTATAACCACCACAGAGTATCTGTTGTTGCTACAAGCCTACAATACAAGTACATGAAATGTCTCTCTAGAACTTAAAACCGTCAACACATCAAGTGGCTTAGTCAATCTTGCAGTCAATTTTCTTCAAATCAAAATGTCCATATTCCGGTTGTCTTTGATTCTATAATAATAAGCTTCCCTGTGCCCACATAGCAGTGAAACGATTTTGCCTATTAATAATTGTCGGGAAAGTAAACAATAAGCAATGAACAGCGGGAAAACATAGCGAAGCTAAACTTTTGCCTATTCAGTTCATTAGTAGTTGCATTTTAAAGCTAATTAAAAAACTGAAAGAAATGCTAAAAGCAAGGCACTAGTACTACTATGTTGGAAACATAGAACACTAAACTGACATAAACCAACCATTAAGAAAACGTAAGAGTAATCCAACCAAAGTGCTCATTTGATCATCCAAACAACCACCCCAGTTAGTGTTGACTTGTTGTCAGTGAAAGCAAATAGTCTAAAATCTGGTACACTTGTCTACCAAATTTCAAAGTCAACACTTGCAATAACATAATGAAGAATCCTCTTTGTTGCTCTCATTGATAGATATTGAATAAACCTTGAAACTTTGCTGACTGGAAATGCAATATATGGGATAGTGTGAGTTAGGTAGTCCAATCCTCCAAGTGAGCTCTTAAAGTGTTACAGATTTGCCTAAATTAAAAGGTTCCGGACTTATTCTTCAAGACTTCAACAAGTATACACAACACAAGTATAATCATCTATAAACAACAAGAAATGTCGACTACCACCCTGCGATTTAACACCAATTGGGCGGGCCACAAACATGATTATGCAATATTTTCTAGATAGTTAACAGGAATGACAAATGCAACCCTCACAAGATCCCAATGTATCAGTTTATTGGAAGCCCCAAAACCATACTTAATTTCTATGTTAAGCTGCACTCATACATACATTAGTAAGTTATCTCCTTATGAGAATGTATAAAATAAGGTCAGAGATCTCTATACCTTTTTCAGTAGGCAGTGAATCTTGTCTATGGAGCTTTTTTTTTTTTTCACTTAATGAGCTTAAGGGGTTAAGCACTTAATCTAGACAGTTAATATGGTTGTTTCCTTTTTACTTAATCCGAACAGAATGACTTAATGGGTTAGGCAAAAAAAAAAAAAAAAAAAAAGCCTAGCTTAATGTATTAAGGCACCAATTGTTTTGCCATTCGTCCATTTTTCTTCCAACTCCTATCATGCTAAAATTGATGAATATCGTGACAATTGTTTGTTGGAATGTAATGCAAGGGTAAAATGGTCATTTATGCCAGTTGCACAGTTGATAACTTTGGCAGTGATGATTCTTTGTTGCTATATGGACAGTAGCCCATGTGCTACATCATTATGTAGATGATATTATTTCTAGTGTCCCTAAACTTGTGCTCCTAGTTAACTTCTGGAGTGATTTTTGCATTTTTCATCCATTTTGTTTTGGACATGGTCATGAAAGTATAACCGATATATATAGTAGAATGAACTTGGTATCTGGTGGTAATGAAAAGGCTTGTTTGGTTATCATGGTTATCTAAAAAGTGAACAGCTCTCTCCCAAATTGGATGCAATGATATCTCTAATTTGATGGCAACTTGTTGATTTTGGTGTATTGGACCCCTGGTGTTATTAAATTAAACAATTATGTCAATTGGGTTTGTGTTTCAGGAGACTTGTTGATGTTATTGAATGTCTCACTTGATGAGAAAATGTTGGCAACTACATATTATGGCGAATCTGAGCCTCTTTGAGGGAAGCATCATGTAAAGGTTAGCACCCCTAAATGTTGTTCTTTTATGAAATGCGGTACATATATTATATATGCAGTGATACACATACATATACACATGGAGGACCACCAATTTCCTTGTCATCTATACAAGCTTGTAAGGGACTTTGTTGCATGTTTGGTCCATGAAACTGCTAAGAACTCACTCAACTCTCAACTTGAACCAAAACACAATAATTCAATACAGAACAGTGAAAAACAGAATAAAGATTCACTCAATATCATTTAAATGATTAAGAACAAGGGATAAATTGGCATGTTGGAGAAGCCACACTCCCAAACGGAATAATCCTCTAAAACAAACAAGATATCTCTCATCAACGCTACTCAGGCAATAAATAACAATCCAAAATAATTAAAAGACTAAAATGCCCTCAGACCATGTAGCTAAAATTAATTAGCCTGCATTTCCAGTTTTGCCCTTTCTCTTGTATGCCCAAAGCCCTTCAACTACAATAGATTCCCTCATTTTGTTGATATCCCATCTTACCCCTTTCTATAGAGCTGTACGTGAGCAAATGCAAAGCAGAAATGTATAACTAAATAACAATTCTCCCTGTGTCTTCTTCATTTCTTCACCTCCTTCATCTTCATCTTAAAAAAAACCATAAATTTTAGCATAATTTAATCAGACAGTACAAATAAAATCTAAGATTAATATAAAACAAAAATAAGATCAAATCTTAATTACTGAAATCAAAACCAAAAAGTCAAAATACCTATGTAGTAACCAAATCAACAAACCTAATTCATGGGGTAGGTTGTTTAAAAGAGGGAGTGTGGATAGTGGGGCATCTTTTTGACAGTTTTCTGAGAATTAATCTCTAGTGGGAGACCTGGCTTCTTGAATTGCCAGACTTGTATCCAATCCTTTGCCTTTATTTGAATATCATTCTGTTCTGTTTCTTTTTGGAGACTTAACTGATTTCTTGGTCAGCGTGTAATCAGTAAGACCTTAGCAAACACCAAACTTCTTTATTTTAAACTCTTAAATGAAATCATAATTAACCAAAACTCACAAGTTAAACTAATGCTAAAACAAAATCAACAAACAACATCAAACCTATTTACTATTTTCAATCAAATCATCAAAGGAGAAACTCATTTGTATTAAAAGATGGAAGAACTGTAAATAGATTCATCGGATTTAGAATGAGATGATGGTTTACGGAACAATAAAGACAACTAGATTACTATATAAAAATCTTGTCGTTTTCCCTATTACTATAATAAATCAAGAGTGCAGGCCCCAAAAAGTGAAATTAAGCCCCTTGGTGTTTTCTTCCTGCAGATGAAGCCCCCTTGATGTTTTCTCATTTCCAATATTATGTTTCTTCTTTCGTACATATCACAATTTGGGCCAACTCAGCTTTCTTCTCCTTTTTCATTTTGTGTTTTAGGTTTTCTTGGTTGAGCAACAAAAGAAAAAAAAAAAAAACTTTTCACCTTCACAACAGTGGAAGAACGCAAGTGAGATGACAAAAAGGAGGACAAAAAGAATGTTAAAATTAATAGTAAAAGTTAACAGTGTTAGTGAGAAGGACCACCGCTGTAAGAAAATTTGAACTTTAGGGGCTGCTTATGCATATTTTTGAAAGTTGGACTCAAAGTGTGAATTTTAGTACATCATAGGGATCATTTCTTTAGTTTAGTCTAAAAATAAAAAAGATGAAAATGTTGAAGATAAAAGATGAACTCAGGATCATAGGAAGAAGATGGATACGAGGGGCAAAGTAGTCTTCTTACTGAATTGTAACAGAGCTTTTGTAATGCCGTCTGACCCGGGGACCAAAGATCAAGCAAAGAAGCGCTTTAGGGACCACTAGTGCAACAAATGGAACATTTGGACCGAAACCATAAATTTTAACATAACACATGGACAAAAATTGTAATTTACTCTATCCCCATGCGAACTATTTTCATTCGCTTGCATCATCGTTATGTTCTATAACATATGCATTAACAAAAAATGTTGGGTTAGAGGCAGAGACGTAAATAAATGTACGATAATATTGTGTGTAAATTACAATATGAAAATGTAGATTTAAGATTACAGAACATGTCTATTATTGGGCTGGAAACATAGTCAAATAACAAAATATTCTTTTCCTACGAGGTAGTTTCATCAGAATTTAAACATCATAATCAACTTTGTTGTTTTGTGTTGACTTCAAAGTCTTTGAATGAGAAACATGAGGCATCCGACACTTACATGTGCCATGGGGAATGATTATATGTTTGTGGAAATTATTTTCTATTGACTCCCAACTCTTGGTGACCTCTTTCTTCATACCAAACAACACGTTATGCTGGAGTCACACTAATTGAACAAAGTGATTCAATCAGGAGCACAAAATAAGATGAATCATAGTCATTTCTTTATGATGTTTGGTTGGTTTATAGGATTAAAATAAATCATCTATGCAGGCTGTTTAGTTTGTATGTATGAACGTTTAATTGAAATTAAATTAAGGGTAAGTTACAGAACTAGTCCCTGTAGCTTACAAAACCTTGCAAGGTCGGTCCATTTTACTGAAATATTCCGAATATCGTCCTTAACTTTAAGAAACAGAAAATGTTAAGAAACAGAAAGGACAAAGGAGATTCATCCCCAAATCTTAATCAAAACTTGTAATCCAAATCACAATCTTACCTGATGCGCTAATCAAAATGGCATAAAAACTTTATATATAAATACTAGTGAATATCTGATTTTAGCTAGTAATAATATAAGGGAACTTATCACAAAATAAAAATACAATCATTTCTTTAACGATAAAACGGCTACAAGGTTTAATGCATTTTAACAAATCTTGGACAATCTTTAACCCGGTTGACCTGTTTAACCCATAAGTTGTTTAATAAATATTTTACTAAAGGTGTGTGGTCAAATGCACTTACGAGTTAAGGGAAATACCGTTCATTATGATCCAAGACATAAATAAATGTATTTTAATAATGTGCAATTGTGTATAAAAGACAATATTAATTTCTAGACTTATAATTATAAAAGTTATCTTTCCTGGAGACATCAACCTTGTTAAAGTCAAACAATCAAAAGTTCCTTTTTCCTGCAAGTGAGGACTAAAAGAATATAAGCTGGTGGCTATCAATCTTTCACATACTTTTAAGTTTTAATAAATGCATTGAAGACATGAGTTGTAGAGCATGCAACAATATTTTTATTTAAATTTAATCAAATTAAGTATGGTTTGGAACTAAAACCAGCACCTCTCCCAAATGTGTCTCTGAGAATATCTTAAAGGTTTGTTGGAACGCCTTTGAGCATTCTTTTTGTTAAAACTCTTTTCTAAGTTTGATATGTTATCGATGGTTCAACAAATGTAATTTGCCTATTGTATCAGACGTGAATATTGCTAAAAGCTAGCTCACGAAAGGATAAGTATGAATGGAAAAAAAGTAACATCAAATGGAGATAGTAAAGAAACAAAGTATAAGCGATGTAAAATGTCTACTCAATGTGTGTGTATTGAGAGATATGTTTTAATTTAAAAAAAAAAAGTTTTATATGTAACGATGTAAAAAAAGTCTGCTCAATGTATGCGTATTGAAATATATGTTCTAATTATGTAAAAAGTCTACTCAATGTGTGCGTGTTGAGAGATATGTTCTAATTTGTAAAAAGAATTATATGTAAGCGATGTAAAAGGTATGCTCAATGTGTGCGTATTGAGAGATATGATCTAATTTTTATAAAGAATTATATGTAAGCGATATAAAAGGTCTGCTCAATGTGTGCGTATTGAGAGATATGCTCTAATTTTTAAAAAGAATTATATGTATGAAAATAATTAGGCATAAAAATTAAAGAGATAATGGTTAATATTCACATGCAAATCGGAAGAATAACATTATCAACATTGATCATTGATGATATCCGAACATTGATCGTTGATGATATCCGGAAACATCAATCGTACGGATCATAGATCAAGAATGATATAGTCGGATTAAGAGAAAATTAAAGATGTTAACTTGGTTACAATGGCCAAAAATAATTAAAGGCATCCTTTGAACAAATACTTTTTTGATCAATAGCAATAGAGATAATTTACAATGCGGCTTTTTTATATGCTATTTATATTTTTGCATTTTTGAACTGCATTGTGTATCTTATGAGTTGTTATTTTGCATGAATCTTTTCGTAAACAAAAAACGAAAAAAGATATAAAAGGTTTTGAAATTCTAGTAATCATTTTAGGCTTTCACCTACTATTGGTATTAGTGTGGGCCTTTGCTTTTAACTTTTAGTGGCATATTCTGAATTTTCGTTGAACGATTATAAAGTTGAAGGACTTTTTGTTAGAATTTGAAAATTTTCAGTTTTCTACATTTGATTGTTTTTTGTGGAAATCATGTTTGAAAAATACTTTTATGAATGTAGGGTACTAGCTTTTGAAATATCCATCCTTCATCCATTATAGAATTCAAAGAATGAAGAGTTCAATGAAATTTACGCTTATTAGAAAAGAATATTTTTCCTGAAAGTTACATGTGTTGTATGGACTAAAAGAATGAGTTTGTGGATCTTAGTCTTCCATTGACTCTCAAATCTTCCAAGGTTGCTTTTTTTATTTTATTGTTGTTTTGTATATGTCTTGATCACCTCTGCCTTCAAAGAAAACATGTTATGGTCTTGCCGTCTTGGAAGAATGGAGTCACACTAATTGAAATACATTATGCAATGAGCATGACAATATAAGATAGATCATTATTATGTCTAATTTCACTATCAAATTGGTTGCTTTATAGGATCAAATTAGGCAGGTTGTTTAGTTTGTATATATAGGCATCCAGTTTTGAAATTAAGTTAATAAATACAACGCAGTCATTTAAAAACAATCAAGGTTAATTCTGATAGAGAGATAAATACCAAATAAGTTGAACACGTTGATTCACCCTTTCATAGCTTCTTTTAATTTGATGCTATTATAATCATGACACGTTATTACAAAACATATTATTAAATGTGATAATTTCATTTCTGTAATTTCCTTCCTTTGAATTATTACTTCCATTGACTTAAACATGAGAAAATATATCAATGCGTCTTTTTATTTTTCATATTGGTCCAATAGTGGGTTTCATAAAAAATTGTATTACAAATATAAATGAATATTTTATTTTAGTTAGTAAACAAATTAAGGGGGCTTATTACAAAATTATTTACTTTAGTTTTATTTGAAGTTAATAACCTTAAATACGTGAATTCTAGCATGCATCACTAGCTTTATTTGAATTAAGAAAATGTAAATTTGGTTTAGAACCTAAAGTCGGTACCTCTTTTAAATGTGTCTGAAAATATTGTAAGTGTTTATTGGAATGCTTTTGAGCACTCTTTTTGTTATAGATCTTTCATTAGTCATATATTATAGATGGATCAAAAAGTTTAGTTTGTGGGCTGTATGATTATATCAGGTGTGAACATTGTTAAATGCTAGCTCTCAAATATGAAGGACTTGGTGCTAGCTTCAAGAAGTCGAAAGTTCATTTTGATTGTTGGTTATACACAAATTTAGCTATCCAAAACATTTTCATTTTGTAGGTTCGTGTTTACAACTATACGAGTTAAATGCAATAAATATCAACGTATTTTTGTTGATTTATTTATTATAGCTTCATATTTTGATTTCTTTTTATTACAAAATTATACTTTAAAAAATCTACCCATTTATCGCAATGTCATCCAAATACAAATCAGTTTTCATTGCTGTTATTGGGTAGTTTTTTCAAAGTATAATGTCTTGGTAATAATAAAATTGAAAGTACAATGCTATAACTGTGTACATTATTCAAAGTCCAATGCCTTAATGGGAAAATTATTGAAAATACAATTTTGTAGTAGACCAAATCAAATGAAAGATGCTACAATACATATATAAAATCTGAAGTGTAATGCTATAACTTTTAGCCAAAGTTTCAGGTTTTACTTGTTAAACCATTTGAAAATATATCTAATGATCCACTTCCAAGTACATGGGTTGAATTTTTCGTGTCTAAACAACTGTAATGCATTTGACATGCTACATTTAAAAAAAAAAAGATAAGATGAAATTCTGAATATTAAGTTATTATCCTTATGGGCCTTGACACATCAAATTTGTTATTTGTTAATGAAGAAAATAAAAGGTTGTTTGTCGAATATTGTGTCATATTCTGTAAAAATTTAGGCCACATACAATTGTGTATGCAATGGGAATAGGCTTTTGGCAAACCAGTTATTTTGATCAAGAGAAAACACGCAAGAATACTATTCTGTCAATGACTTCCAAGTCTTCCATGGCTTTATAAATCAGGCAGTTCATTCATCATAGCAACCCATCACTTCATCTTAACAACTCATCTTTCTACTTCAGGTTTTTTTTCCAATCTCTAAACTGCTTTAGGGTTGATAATGGGAAATCAGAGGGATGTGGGGCTCGATGTCATTTTTGTATGTGCTTTTCTGTTTGCAGCCACATTTACTTGTTTGGGTGATGGAAATAGCAATGTCAGTGTCGTTTGTTCTCAGCAAGAACGACTTGCTCTTCTCAACTTCAAACACAATGTCAAAGATCATTATGGAATGTTGTCATCATGGGTTGGCAATGGTTGTTGCCTGTGGAAAGGAATCCACTGTGACAGTGTCACTGGAAACGTGGAAAGCCTGTATCTCACGGGAGATGATGAAGTCTACTTAGATGGTAATGAGGTGAACTCTTCTTTGGCAGAGTTGAGTCATCTAAAATACTTGGACTTGAGCGGGAATGATTTCCAAAGAAGTCGGATCCCTGAGTTCATTGGATCCTTGAAACGGCTGAGCTACCTCAATCTCTCAGGTGCTGGTTTTGGAGGTATTATTCCTCCTCACATTGGAAATCTTTCTAATTTAAAGGTTCTTGATCTCAGTTCAAACTATCAGCTGATGGCAGACGATATGACATGGACTTTCGGCTTTTCATCACTTGAGCATCTGGACTTGAGTTGGGTAGATCTCGCCCGAGTGCAGAACTGGGAGATGGTGTTTTACACGATTACTTCGTTGAAAGGGTTAAGTTTGTCAAATTGTGGACTTTTCAATGCCAATCTTGGTTCTTTTCTTAATTATAGTCGAATACTTCCCAACATCAAACACCTGGATCTTGGCTTCAATTCTTTCAAAGGTCCATTCCCTAGCTTTTTTCAAAACATGTCATCCCTAACATTCCTGGATCTTTCATCCTTTAATCTTAGTTTGGCATGGAACTTTGCAAACCTTCTAAGCACGATTCCTTCTTTATCAGAGTTGCATTTGTCAGATTGTGGGCTCAGTAAGACCCATCTATCTTCCTCTCGTCTTAATTTCAGCACACTTTCAAATATCCAACACCTGGTTCTCAGCGACAATTCAATTGAAGGTAGATTTCCACCTGTTTTCACAAACATGACTTCCCTAAGGGTCCTTGGCCTCTCAGGAAACATGCTGAATTCATTGGTTCCTATTATGCCTAACCTTCTAGATCTTGATCTTTCCTATAACCAGTTAACCGGTCCCATTCCTGCATTCCTTGGAGATCTTTCCAAACTTGACCTTTCTTTTAATGAATTGAATGGTTCAATTCCAGAATCCATTGGAAATCTAGCAGCTTTAACATATTTGGATCTAAGTTACAATTGGTTAACGGGTCCCATCCCAGCATCTCTAGGAAGACTTGTTTCATTACAATCAGTACGGGTGTCTTCAAATTTGTTAAATGGGACAATTTCGGATTCAATTGGGCAACTTGCCAAACTACATTCTTTAGATTTCTTTAACAATTCTCTAGAAGGAGTAGTTTCTGAAGCCCATTTTGCTAACCTTTCAATGTTGAAGTACTTGGATATTTCTTCTAACACCAAGTTGAAGTTCAATGTTTCTCGTGACTGGATACCTGCATTCCAGTTGGTATCTATTGTCCTCAGTTCTTGCAATATTGCAGATGGATTTCCGCAGTGGCTTCGAAATCAAAGGAAACTTGATGTGTTAGACTTGTCCAATGCTACAATTCCGGGATCTCTGCCCACTTGGTTGCGGAAGATGCCCATCATTCGATACTTAGATCTCTCTCACAACAATCTCAGTGGACCTTTGACGAACCTTCCTTCAACAAAGCTTCCTAATGTTTGTGGTCGGAACTATAGGTTTTCAGTATTATTTCTGGATAATAACTTTTTCAATGAGTCGATTCCAAAGTCATTGTGCAGAAGGAAAGGTCTGGAATATCTTGATCTTTCTAGAAATAGGTTAACCGGTAAAATCCCCAAGTGTATTGAGAATCTGCTATGGTTGCATACCATGATACTAAGCTCAAATCGGCTGTCTGGTGTCATTCCAAGTTTTATAGCTCTTAATTCCTTGATTCGGTTAAATTTGAATGACAATAACCTTATTGGTGAACTTCCACGAGAATCAGGGAATTTACGAGATTTAGTTGTCTTAGATGTCGGTGATAATAAATTGTCTGGAAACATACCGGAATGGTTCGGAGCAGCACTTACATATCTGGTTGTTTTTAGGTTACACAAGAACAACTTCACTGGAAGAATTCCGGATTCTTTGTGCAAGGCTTCAAATCTTCAAATATTGGATATTGCACATAACAACTTAAAGGGGCATATCCCTCGTTGTCTACGAGAGTTGAATGCCATGGTTAATCATAGAGGATATAGGCCCGATGACTTTTACAACAACTTAATCCGCAATGATGTGAATGTTGATCAAGTCATGAAAGGTATTGATCTTGAATATACGACGACTTGGAATATGGTTCTTAACTTGGACCTTTCAAGCAATAAACTTGTTGGAGAAATACCGGTCGAGCTAACTCTACTTACCATGTTGGTGGGTCTCAATTTGTCTAATAATTATCTGAGTGGGGCTATTCCAGACAGCATTGGGAACATGATGAAGTTAGAATCTCTTGATTTATCTGGAAACGAGTTGACTGGGGTGATCCCTCCAAGCATGGCAGCTTTGACCTTTTTGAGTCATTTGAATTTGTCGCACAACAACTTGTCGGGACGAATTCCAACAGGAAATCAATTGCAGACCCTCACAGATCCATCGATATATTCTGGGAACAAAGATCTGTGTGGACCTCTGTTGCCTAACAATTGCTCAAATCCGGAAGACTCAACACCGACAACAACAAGCAACAAGAAACATGGAGCATCTGATGAGCAGAGTGAGGTATGGTTGTTTTACATGGACATAATTTGTGGTTTTGCAACAGGCTTTTGGGGTATTATTGGAGTCTTGTTGTTCAAGAAACAGTGGAGACAGAAGCTTTTCATGTTTGCTGAGGAAACAATGGAAAAGATATATGTTGCAGTTGTGATAAGAGTTGCCAAGATCAAGAGAGGAAGAGAAGAAGCTGCATAGATCCTGTGGAATCCATGGTTATTATGTTTTCATATCTCTATGGTGCTTTTTTATACTAGTATTTGTATTTTAAATCTGTATTACGTATGCTGTTAAGGTGTCAAATTTGAATTTTGTGTTGGATTTGGTATTTATACATGATGAAGTTGTTAGTTTTGATTGCTATGGATTTCAACATGAAATACTTCTTGCGCTCTCACAAAAACATGCTTTTCATGTACATGGGTCCAAATAAAAATCAGGTAACTGGCTCATTATCTACTTATTGGTTGAACTTTTGTGGTTCTGCTTGGGACACTTGATACCCTAACATTTGATGGTCTTTCTCAGATTGTACAATAAAGAATCATATTAGAGGACAAAATTAAAACAGACTGCCCAAGAATATAAAGATGGTGCTGGTCATCACACTCAGCAGCAACTAAAATATCAAATATTACAGCCCCTGATGCAGCCATTTGTTTCAACTAAAATATCAAATCTAAAGGTATAATTTGTATATATATGTTACTAAATTTGTTTCAATAAAAAAATACTTTTTATATTCTTGATTAATCAAACATCAGACAAATAAACGTAAAAAGAACATACATTCGTTCATTTTTCTAAGAAAAAAATCACTTTCAGAATCGTTATAGATTTATTACAAAAAACTCCGATCAAAAAGTTGTAGCATAAACTCTCCAAATTGGATTTTAAAATGGTAAAGCTTTAACTAAAATAACTTATCTTACTCAAACCTATTAAACTATGTATTAATAAGAAATATAATTACTTCCAACTGACAAACAAAATATCGATGCCCCTATGATTACTTCACTTTCACGAAAAATCCTCTATGAATCTAGTAAATCGGTTCCTTTTTCTTTTTTCCTACCAAGGCTATTTATAGTAGTCTTGTAACATATACAACACCAAAAAAAAAACCTTTATAAGGCCTACAAAAATCTGTACAAACGAAAACATAACGGCAAATGATAAACGTGGCTAACAATACTTGGGAGATGGGATGGTTTCTTTTTCTTTTGCAAAAATGAATTCTTGTACAAGTAGATTATGTATTTTTGTTCTTAAATCGGAAGCTTCTTAAGATCGGAACCATTGCTTGCTGAACTGATAACACACAAAAAATACACACATCGCCATCTGAATAGTAAGTAACCAATGGCACACCTAACACATTGGTGTTTTTTACTTATAATACAGACATTATACTTGAGACACTATACTGTGAAAGTTTTTCTCAATTATAGCAGTGAAAATTGCTTAGTATTTGGATGACATTAAAAAGATAGATTTTTGGAACAAAATAGTTGTAGTAAGAAGAAATAAAAGTAGGATGCTATAATAAACAAATCAATGTTGCTATTTCTTGCACTTAACCCTATAACAAATGAAGAAAAAAATTGATGCATATAATACTTTCAAATGTTTAAGTGTAACAAAAAAACGTCCTTGAACTGAAAATTTATAGTTCGCGTTAGTTTTCTTTCTTACAATTAAAATGAATTATAGCCGGTGAGATTTAATAAAAGATTAAAGAAAGCTTACTGTTCATATATTGGAAGAAGTATATAGGCTTTTCTTGTAACTCAGCTACAACCAAACACAAGTAATTCATCTAATAGTTAGGCACTAAAACAAGGCTAAATGCAAAAAATAGCAATGTACTTTAATTTTACTGTTTATTATAGCATATTACTTTAATTTCATTTTAGAACAACATTTTATTTAAAATTTTTCATATTAAGATATTCTACTTTGAGAATTCTACCTAATTATAGCCTTTCGCTATAAAAATAAATTACATGGTCTAACATTCCCCCGCAAGTTGAGGGTGGGGGAACAACCTACAAACTTAGACCGTACGAACTGAAATCTCTGAGACGGAAATCTCTGAGATGGTAAAGGCTTCGTAAAGACATCTGCGATCTGATCATTCATCACGCGTAGATATGAATTGAACATTTAGTTAACCTTTCGCTACCCGTTCATGAAAAAGTGGAAATCTACTTCGACATGTTTAGTACAAGCATGAAACACAGGATTAGCTGAGAGATAGGTAGCTCTAGATTATCACACCAAATAGTGGGAGGAAAGAGTAGGAGGAGATGTAACCAATATGCCAAGCCCATGCAAAAAGCTTTCAACCAAATCAATTTTGCAACCGTATTTACAAGAGCTTTGTACCCAGATTCAAGAGCTTTGTACCCAGATTCAGTTGAAGACCTTGAAACAATTTTTTGTTACGAGCAGTCTACCAGACAAGGTTTGATCCCAAATAGATGGTAAATCCCCCCGTAGATCATCGGTTGACTTGGTAGCCAGCCTATTTAGAGTCAGAATATCCCTGATTTGGTGAGAAGGCCGAATCTTCCAATGAGCATCTATGAAAGCTTGTAGGGAGGAGCCTGACTGGTGACAAATCAAGAGAACGAGATCGGTTATGCCTTTTAAATAATGTAAGATGTGTTTAAGAGAACAATTTACTCAGATTCACATATCAATATCATATGGTATTTTAATTATACTCCGAAATATGAATATGATTAGTTTACTTAGAATATTGTTAACACTTCAACATTTTAATCATTTATAATGAAGTTACTATGATTCATAAGTTAATTCCATTCAAATTCACACAAAAATTTATTCAAATTCACATGACAATATCATATGCCATTGTGAATGCCAACAGTAAATAACAGAATAACAGTTCAGATTCACATGTGAATCTCAACTAACGGAAATTTCGAAAAAATATCATTTTTTTGTATATGAATATGGATGTCTATTTATAAAGGATAAAAAGTTATAAGTTTCTATATATTGAGTTTCTTTTTCGATAAAAAAATAAGCCCTAAAATTTTAAAAAACGAAGTGGATTCTTTTATAATCTGGTAGATGTGTGTCCACTGTAAGATGTATAATCGTGTCGATGAGATTAGTACATTGGTATCATAGTTTATATTAGTCCCTTGTTGAACTTTTCCTTTTATATATATATATATATATATATATATATATATATATATATATATATATATATATATATATATATATATATATATATATATATGTGTGTGTGTGTGTGTGTGTGTGTGTGTGTGAATGTTCAAACAAGAATGAAAAAATACGAGAATGCGTGAACGATTGTCAACCATCTATTTTAAGTGCTAGAATGGTAATGATTAATTGAAAGAAAAAGGATAAATATGTCATTAGAATTAATTACAAGAAACAAATATTAGAAACAATAAAACATTCTACCCCTAATATTCATGAATAATCGTTTGTCGATTATCTATACATCTCCAATCATACCTTCACCACATCATCTACTGTTCATCGGTCATCAAACCTTCATCAACATTAAACAAAATTTAAAATGATCAAACATTCAAATGCATATTTTAGTTGAATCAATCGTTTTGCATCAACATGAAACAACATCTGCAACCGCCTTGTGTTTCAAGTAAGTCATATGTTCACAACCTTGTTTTTCATCAAACTTTTTCACAAGTTTCGATCTCGATGAACTCGTTTATCATTGATTAAGATATAATTTGAATCGATTTTGTTGGATTTGTATTTGTTGTCTTAAGTTCTTCACTGTTTCATCATAATATGAAGGGTTTGCCACAATTATATAAGTTAATTTGTGTTCTTGTTGTGGGCACTTCAAGTATTTGATGACATGCTCCATATAGTTTTGTTTCTATACTATGTAAGATTCACACATAGATATACCACATTAGCTTCACATGTGAATATACCACATCTATTTCACATGTGAATATACCGCATCAAATTTACATGTGAATACATCAGGTAAATTTTACATGTGAATATGTGTTTTCAGGTATAATAAAGAAGCATACCTAAAGTTGAAAAAACTGAATACAACATGTAACGTTCACATGTGAATATATACTCACACGCAAATAAGTAGGTTCACATAATATTCATGTGTGAAGCAATATGTACTTACTAAGAATATGCCTTAATAAGCATCTACTGATTCATATATGAATATTAAGTGAATATATAGATTCACATGTATGTGTGTGTTTGTGTGTGTGTGTATATATATATATATATATATATATATATATATATATATATATATATATATATATATATATATATATATATTTGTACGTGAATTAGTATGTGCTTACTAAGAATATGCATTAGTGACATTACTGATTTTAGCATAATACAGGGACCACCAATATAACAAATGAAACATTTGGATCAAAACCATAAATTTTAACATAACACATGGACGAAATTTGTAATTTCCTCTATATTAATGTTTATGATAATGTAGTATAACATATACATGAAGACAACACATTGACAAAAATTATAGGCGAAAGGCAATGTCGATCATTGTAGTCCAATAACCAAGACGTAAATAGATTACGATAATATTGCGTGTAAAATACAATATGAAAATTAATTAAGACTTACAATTATAAGATGTGTCTAATATTACTCTGGAAACATCAACCTTGTTAAATTCAAATTACCAAAAATTTCTTTTCCTGTAAGTTCGTTTCATAATCCTTTAAACGTCATAATCAACTTTGTTGTTTTGTTTTGACTTCAACTAATTTGAATGAAAACTTGAGGCATAAAATTGTTTCGTGTGTCTTGTGGAAATGAATAAGTTTGTGGATGTTATTTTCTGTTGACTCATAGGTCTTCTAAGTACGCATTCTATTCAAACATCATTTTTTACATATTTACCCTCTACATCCCACACGTTTCCTCTCACACCAACACATTTCACCCCCATTTTCTATTGCATGTCCCATTGCTACTGTTATTTCAGCACCAAAATCACATTTCATTTCTCATCATTGTTCGTTGTCTTCCTTTGGGTCTCCCCAATCATGTAAACTCTCGTCACACGTTTTCACCATTTGATAACCACGTTGCAAGAGAAAAATTCTTCATTGGATCCATGTTTGTACACGTCTACTGGGAAACCTAATCATCATGTGCAGATCATTTCTCTTGTTGTCTACCCTTACCGATGATGTTCTTTTTTTTTTACTTTAGATGCTTCTCTTTATATTAATGAGAGTCTTATGATTTATGGTGGAGGATCTTATGATTTTATAAAAGACGTGTTCTCATGCTGGTACATCATTAAGACGAGAGAAGTATGTAGATAACACAAGTCAGAAGTGACTTCTTATCATTTTTCTGTTCACGACTTTGAAATTGAAACCCGTTAATGAATATTTTCTGCAAGTGATCCAAAGTACAAATATAACACCTTTGCGTTGTGGGCATGACTTTGTATTAGGTAGTTGGTGGTCTCATAGTTTTTATAGATGTATATCTCTAGCTACCCGATTCAAAATTTTCATTTTCAAGCCCTACATAATTCGTTAACTAGAAAACTATATGACATGACTCGATAATTGGAAACTCAACACTTTGTTTTTATAACAACTAGTGAAGTTAGTTATGTATGAAGATTAATTAGAAGTTTCATTGCTATTGGAAAGCTATAATAGTTGTTTCTATATCAATTTATCAACTATTATATTCAAATTATTATTATTATCCATTAATATTATTATTATTATTATTATTATTATTATTATTGGATATAATGTTTAATTTAAGTTACATAATATATTGAATATAATTATTTATGTTTCATAAAATGTTAAATTTCAAGTCACAAAAAATAAAGATAAAATTGAAAAATTGTCCCTGTATTTGTCATTTTTATGTGGTTTTGGTCCAAAAATGTTTTGGGATAGTGATACACTATTGGTCTAATTTTAGATCTTTTATGTGATTTTGTTTCTTGTGGTTGATATTTTTTTTGTGGTTTTAGTCCACACCCGATGTGAAATGACAAATATACCCATTAAATAATTCTTTTATTTTATTATTTTTTAAATTAAAATAAATAAAAAGATTTCACCCACCCACCCTCGCTTTCTCTCTACCGGATCCTTTTCCCTCCTATTTCTACTTCTTGGCTTCTTCCTCTGTTAAATACACACAAAAACTCATCTCCATTTAGATTCATCCCCGTGATCTCAGTGTCTTCCGCCTTAATTGTAGGCTTTTATATTAGCTTTTAATTCTCACGAGTTTGTGCAGGGATTTTTTATCGGTTTTTCATGGAGTGAAAGTTGGGGTTGAAAACCTAGATTCTTTTGTCAATTTATTGCTGAGTGTTTCGCCGGAGTCCGCAGTTTTCGTTGACATTCGGTCACCGGCGTTAGCAGTTTTTCTTGATTTGACAAGATTATCTTGTTTTGGTCAAGAAAAAAAGTAATTAGATGGGATAATTTAATTAAAAACTAAAACCCTTACCATTTTTAATAAACCTTCTCTTATTGTGTTGTGTTTCGTTTAAAATGTATGTGTGTTCATCTTTTGTTTCTGGTGGTGGTAGATGATAGTGGTGGTGGCAGACAATGATGGAAGTCAATGGTGGTGGTGTGTGTATAAGTTCCCCGGTGGCTAGATTTGTAGGTCGCCGGTGGTCTCAAAAGCAAGGGAGGGGGACACAATCCTTGAGATCCATATAAGAAAGAGAGAGAATAGTAGATAGCTCGATAGAGTTGTAGATTTCTGGCCACTGCAATGGTATTGTGGGTGTTTGATTCTCAATTGCTCGACGAAGATGACAGGAGCTCCGGCGAACCCAGTCGTTCTGACGAATGTGATTTTACAATCTCGACTGACAGCCTTACGATGGTGGTGTAGGTGTTTAATTCTCAGAAAGGGAGCCATGGTGATGAGGTGGGTAGATTAACGAATGATAATGGAGAGAGAGAGGGTGTGCCCTTTTTTTCTTAATTATTTAAATTAAATACAAAAAATGTAACGTCTCAAATTCTGTAATAAATTTTTCATTTTTAAAGCGATTTAAATACATAAAAAGATTTGCCAACTAAAGCCATTCAATTTAAAACTTAGTATTTAAACATGCAAAACGTACTTATCAAAACATTTACAAACATTACCCAATGGAAGACTTATTCGTTGAAATCCTCATATGTTGTACAGTCGCGCCAGCAAGTTCCTGAAAAACAATTAGGGTAAAAGAGTAAACACAAAACTTAGTGAGTTCCCAAAAAATACCACACGATCCATCACATAAACATCGGCATAGGCTCTCGGGCTTGCCCCGATCCGTCGGTAATCATCGCGTGACTCTCGGACTTGCCCCGATCCATCCTCGACTTTAGAGCTTGCCCCGATCCGTCGGAAATCATCATGTTTCACCGGCAAACATCGTCATCAGCTTTTGCCGGCAAACATCGTCATCGGCTTTCGCTGGCAAACACGTAAAGCATAAATAATCACATTATTACACAAAGTAATAAAGACTATCTACGCATGTAATATCACCCATATTATAATGGGAAGACCCACCTAATTCGCGACCTTAAGCTAGACAGCACTCCACGCGAGTGCCCTCAGATCCCGACAATACACACTTCCTAACAAGGATAAACCCCACTTAGAACTTTCTAAATCCTGGACAGAATAATCCTATAAGACCATATCCAAAACCCTCAAGTTTGACCAAAAGTCAAACTGGTCCAAAAAGTCAATGGTCAACGGCCAAAGTCAACGAAGTCAACAGTCGAAGTTAGCGCCGCTAACTCCCTTGTTCAGCCCAAATCTCCAGTAAGTGCTTAATCCATTAAGACAGAAGCCACAACTCCCAAGGTTTGTCACAAGCAGTCCCTTAACTTATAAAAACATAACTTTAACCACCAATCTCAAGCTTATGGTGACAAATCTAGTTCCAAAAATGAAGATTAATGTAACACCCGGATTTTTAACACAAAGTACACCCGAAAATTTGCATACTAAAGTAGGGGTACATTTATATTAAACAAACGGAATACAAGTATTTATCAATAGATCTTATTCAATACATAATTTTCCTAAGATCAAGCCGGCTATTACATTTTATTACCAAATGATAATACATATTCTTCAATTCTTAATCCTCACGCATCTCCTTTACCGTTTCACCTGAAACTCAATTCAACATACTACGGGTAAGCTATTTAAGCTTAGTGGGTAACATCAACAAAAGAGTTTCATATAACTACATTTCATCATAGAGATACTGAGTAAATAGGACCCATACAGTCCAAGTAATTGAGATCCATACAATCTCATAGTATAACCCATACAGTTCAGTAGGTAGAGATCCATACAATCTCATGATAGGACCCATACAGTCCATGTGGTAGAGATCCATACAATCTCATGATAGGACCCATAGTCCATGTGGTAGAGATCCATACAATCTCATGATAGGACTCATACAGTCCTGAGTTTAACTGATATTTATACATTACATAGCAACAAGCAGACAATGTATAGCAACATGATTATGTCACTCACCTGAGTATAGTTCTTTCCGGATATTCTACGGCTTAAGACTTCTTCTTCCAACTGTTAATATCATTAAGTCTTAATTACTATAGCACCAACATATGTCATACTACTGAACAACTTAAATCCTTTATTAATTCCAATATGATACTCCATGATTTATTGTAACACCCGGCTTATTAACAAAACACCCCATAATTTTTTTTTCAAACATATATCTTACAATCCAAACCATAAGTATAGGGTATTAGTTAATATAAACAGGCACAAGTGTATCAAGGATTACAACATATTGATATTATACATCCTTTGAGCCGGGCTGCTACTTCACATTACTAAGTCCCTAGTCACGGACTTTTTCTTTCCCCTTTGCGGGATCTCGCTCCCTGCAAGGACATATCAAATAAACACTGTGAGCTATAAAGCCCAATGAGTAATCAAATCTGCAACAATATGTATAAGAATAAAATCTCTATACAAAAACAAATATGCATTGTCTCATAACATATAATCGCATATGGCTCACGGGTTTGCCCCGCTTTTGCCTAGACTCACGGCTCCGTTCTTGCCATCTCAATGACTCACGGATTATCCGGTATTGCCTTTTCAAGGTTGACTCACAGCTCCGTTCTTGTCTATCGCAGACTCACGGCTTATCTGGTATTGTCGCATTGTTGACTCACAGCTCCGTTCTTGTCTATTGCAGACTCACGGCTTATCTGGTATTGTCTTTTATTTCATCATGAAATTTATCAAATTCGTCCCTAAAACTGTTTTCATCTGCAGCTGTTCAACCAGTACATATCACATCGGATATAAGTGAGATTACTCACCTTGATGCTCGCTACAACTAGTTCCTGTTGGTTCTTGCCTCTTTGTACGCGCTACGACAATTTGTCCCGTACCTATATATTCATTTGTATACACAATGATTATAGGTTGACAATCACTTTAATTGACTCTAATGCATAAGAGTCTAATATAAGACCAATTCCAAGCATTTCCAAGCAATAACCATCGTTATAAAAATTTAATAACTTCTCGAAATACGCGTATTCTACTACAGTACTTTCGGGAGGTCGTATACGTATTCCGACAATTTTCTATGAAGTTTCACACCATATTAGACCTATGTTCAAAATTTGAGGTCAAACGGACAAGCCTAGCATCAAAATCATATTTGGAAATCTTCAACATTTTAACAGAGAGTTTCTTACATTCTGCCGCGACCACGCGTCGCGACTCAGTATGTGGTCGCGTAGCGACTGCTGAAACTCAGTCCAGTGAGTCCGATTTTTGTGCTATAAATTCCCATTTTCTCTTATTAAGCCCTTATTACACGACTTAATCACTAGGAAATGTTCCAGAATCAAAACCATTCATTTACTTCAAGTTTTAAACAATGGGATTGGTGATTCCAATCCATTTCTAAAGTTTCCCGTTTTTCACATTTTTGATCCAAAACCGAATTTATCAAGTTTTGATTGCTTCCATTGGTTTATTTCAATCAATACAACATCTGTAACTCATTATAAACCATTAGAATCAAGTTAATCACAAGAACTCACAATCTAGGGTTCTTGATCAAAATCTCAATTCCTTAACAATAACAACCTACTTCCATATTCTTGAGTTATGTTCTTAACTCATGACTTGTTGCAAATATTAAACTATTAAAACACATACTTCATGACTGAAATTACAGTTTTCAGTCCAAGCTTGAAGAACACACACCAAAAGCTTGGTAAGAACTTAATAACTTACCTCAAATGCTTGAAACTTCTAATCCCAAGCACCAATCCGTTTTCTTGCTTCAACCTTCAAGGATACTCCAGAAAATCTGCAAGGATCGTACAAGAAACCCTCTCCCGATGCTTCTCCAAAGTTCTGCACATGTGAAGAGGCTTTTCTTCTATTTATACCTCCAGAATTTACAGTTTAGCCCTTGGAGTTCCATTTCTTAAACTTTTGCCACACTTGTCAAATTTTATGACAAAAACTCATATTTACAACATTTTAAGTCCAAAACTCAAAATATTATTACAAACTAAATCCTTTTCTATCCAAAAGACCAAATTACCCTTCTAAGGTAAAATGACCAATTTACCCTTTTTATTATATTTACATATAAAGAGTATCTTGGTGTTACAAATTCTCCCCTCCTTTAAAAGATTCCGTCCTCGGAATCATACAAAAAGTTGAGGGTATTTCTCCCTCATTCCGCTTTCGGTTTCCCACGTCATGTCGGAACCTCTGTGATGTCGCCAAAGCACTTTAACCATGCTAATTTTCTTATTCCGCAACTGTCTTAGCTTTCGATCTAACACCATTTCGGGTTGTTCTGGATATCTTAACTTCTCATCTATTTCAATTTCAGCGAGAGGTACCTGCTGAGACTTGTCAAACAAAGTCTTCCTCAAATGAGACACATGAAATACATCATGTATACCATGAAGTTTATCGGGTAATTCCAGCCTATACGCTACAGCTCCAACCCTTTGGGATATGCGGAAAGGTCCAATAAAACGAGGACTCAACTTTCCTTTCTTCCCAAAACGAATTAAGCCTTTCCAAGGAGATACTTTAAGCATCACCATGTCCCCCACTTGAAATTCTAGTGGTTTTACCCGCTTATCTGCATACTGCTTCTGTCGATTTTGGGCCACTTTCAAATTTTCTCGAATTTGTCTAATCTTTTTCTCAGTCTGTGCTACAATCTCGGGCCCAGCTAACGACTTTTCCCCAACTTCAGTCCAGCAAGTCGGAGTACGACACGGTGCTCCATACAATGCTTCATACGGGGCCATTTGGATGCTGGAATGGTAACTATTATTATACGCGAATTCTACCAAAGGTAAATGATCTTCCCAGCTTCCACCAAAATCTATTACACAGGTTCTCAGCATGTCTTCCAAAGTTTGGATAGTTCTTTCACTTTGACCATCGGTCTGCGGGTGGTATGTAGTACTCATAAGTACTTTTGAACCCAATTTCTCTTGAAGACTTTGCCAGAATTTGGAAGTAAATCTACTATCTCGATCTGACACGATCGATACCGGTAACCCATGTCGGCAAATCACTTCATCTATGTAGATTTTCGCCAACTTATCAATCTTGAACTTCTCACTAATTGGTATAAATTGTGCCGATTTGGTCAATCGATCAACAATTACCCATACCGCATCGTGACCTCGCGGTGTCCGCGGCAACTTTGTTACAAAATCCATAGTAATATTGTCTCATTTCTTCTCTGGAATTGGTAACGGTTGGATTTCCCCGTACGGTTTCTGGTGGTTTGACTTTACTTGCAGACACGTCAAACACTTTTCTACGTATCTTCCAACATCTCTCTTCATTCCAAGCCACCAATACAGCGGTTTTAGCGTCCGATACATCTTGGTACTGCCCGGATAAACTGCATATCGACTATAGTGTGCATCTTCTAGAAGCAAGTTCCGCGCCTCCCCTTGTTTTGGGACCCACACACGACCTCTAAAGGTTTTCAATCGCTGTGTGTTTTCATCCAAATGCTTCAGATACCCAACCATTCGCTCGCTTTTTACATGTTCAGGCTTGCACGCTTCTTCCTGTGCCAAACGGATCTGTTCGGGTAATCGGCTTGCTACACCCATACATGCGGATGTAACTTTCAAAGGTGTTTCTTTCCGACTTAAAGCATCTGCCACCACATTCGCCTTGCCAGGATGATACAAGATTTCACAATCAAAATCTTTAAGTAGATCCATCCATCTTTGTTGCCTCATATTAAGCTCTTTTTGGTCAAACAGATATTTCAAGCTTTTATGATCCGTATAAACAACAAACTTCACGCCATACAAGTAGTGTCTCCACAACTTCAATGCCAAAATCACAGCAGCTAATTCCAGATCATGGACTGGATATTTCTTCTCGGCTTCTTTTAATTGACGGGACGCATAGGCTATCACCCGACCTTTCTGCATTAGCACACATCCGAGGCTGACTTTAGAAGCATCACTATAAATTACATATTCTTCTCCACTTTGCGGTAGTGCTAACACCGGTGCTTCACACAAGGCTTGTTTCAACCTTTGAAAAGCTTCTTGCTGTTTTTCCGCCCATTCAAATTTTTTGCCTTTCCTGGTCAACTTGGTCAACGGGGCAGCTATCGAGGAGAAATTCTCGACAAATCTTCTATAATAACCTGCCAAACCGAGAAAACTTCGTACTTCAGTCGGACTTCGAGGCGGTTCCCACTTCATCACGGCTTCAATTTTCGCTGGATCGACTTTCACCCCTTCAGCATTAATTACATGGCCAAGAAATTGAACTTCTCTTATCCAGAATTCACACTTGGAAAATTTTGCATATAATTTTTCTTGACGAAGCAACACCAACATTTGTCGCAAGTGCACTTCATGCTCGGCTTGGCTTCGCGAATACACCAAAATATCATCTATAAATACTATCACCGAAGTATCGAGGAACGGTCGACATACCCTGTTCATAAGATCCATGAATACGGTCGGAGCATTGGTTAACCCGAAAGGCATCACCAAAAACTCATAATGGCCATATCGCGTACGAAAAGCTGTCTTTGGAATATCAGATTCTCGAATCTTTAACTGATGGTACCCCGATCTCAGGTCAATTTTTGAAAAGTATGATGCCCCCTGTAGTTGATCAAACAGGTCATCAATTCTTGGTAGCGGATATTTATTCTTCACCGTGATCTTATTAAGTTTCCGGTAATCAATACACATGCGCATCGACCCGTCTTTCTTCTTAACAAACAGGATAGGGGCTCCCCAAGGTGATGTACTCGGTCTAATAAAACCTCTATCTAACAGTTCTTCCAATTGCTTTCGCAGTTCCACCATTTTTGAAGGTGCTAAACGATATGGAGCTCGAGCAACAGGAGCAGCTCCTGGAACCAGTTCAATCGTGAACTCTACTTGTCGATCTGGTGGTAACCCTGGAAGTTCATCTGGAAACACATCTGGAAATTCATTTACAACGTTTACATTCGCTACCCCTACCTTTATTGGCTTAGCCACTGCTACATAGGCCAAATAAAACATTCCCCCTTTGCTAATGCAGCTCCGAGCCTGAGCAAAGGAAATAACCGACATCCTCAACCGTGGTCTTTCACCCTGAATCTTTATCCATTTCCCATCCGGTGACAATACTGTAATGCTTTTGTTTCTACAATCCATGTTAGCATAATTCGTTGCTAACCAATCCATACCCACGATTACTCCAAATTCATTAGTAGTCATCGGCTTCAAATCTATAGGGAAAGTGGTCCCGTAGATTTTAAGCTGACAACCTTCCAGGTGTTCGGAAACCCAAACATATCTACCATCTGCTATAGCTACTTCCAAGCTTTCGTCCATAGGAGTTAGTGGTACATTCAAGCGAGACATTAGAGACTCCGATACAAAACAATGTGTAGCTCCTGGATCAAATATAACATATACAGGTATGGAATTTAGAGTGAAGATACCTGTAACCACATCTGTCTTTTCACGAGCTTCCTCAACAATCATTTGAAAGGCTCGCGAGGCTACTGGTCTTCCCCGGTTCTTCACCTCTTCCTTCTTTCCTCCATGGTCATCTCTGGATCTTTCACTAAATGCTCCAGATTTCAGCTGTGGACAGTTTGGGCGAATATGATCCGTAGCTCCGCACTGATAACATCGTCGTTCCGCCCGACACTCCCATGTAGTATGTCCCGTTTTCCCACAATTTCAGCAATTAATCGATACAGTATCAATTCGACAACTTCCTGAGTGCCTTTTTCTGCACTTCTCACACCATTTTGCTTCATCTTTTTGGCCTTTACCCTTAAAGTTAGACCCAGCTTGTTGTGACTTTTTATGAGGCGTCCACCCTTGATCCTCCGCCTTTCTTTTGGTTTCAGTTACTTTCTTTTCATCTTCTTGTCTTTTCAGTTCTGTCTCCCTTTCAGTGGCCCTATCCACCACTTGTCGGAAAGTAGACAATTTAAGTGGTTGCACTATCTCCCAGATTCGGGTCGTCAATCCCCAAACATACTTGTCAATTTTCTCTTTTCAGTGTTTACTTGATGCTCCGCAAACCTTGCCTTTTCCAGAAAGCTCAAAGTATATTCTTGGACAGATTTAGAACCCTGTTCCAAGTGCAGAAATTCATCTTCCAATTTCTTTACAGCCACTTCTGAACAATACTCTTCATTAAACTTGGTCTTGAATTGCTCCCGAGATATTGATAGGGACGAATCAGGACCCAATGACTTGATATAAATCTGCCACCAATGTAATGCATTGCTCGTCAATTGGTTTGTAGCAAACTCTACTTTGTCCCCATCAGCACATTTACTGACCCGGAACACTTTTTCAATGTGCATTATCCACTCCATTGCCTGAACTGGATTGTCTGTCCCCGAAAATTCTTTTGGTTTGCAGCCAAGGAAAGCTTTATAAGTGCATCCGACCTTCTTTTCAGAAGCTTCCCTGCCTTGCTTTTCTTTTTCTATACGGGCATGGCTTTCTCACTGACTTTCATTTTCTGGTTGCCTATCATGAATGCTTTTTGCAGCTTCTTCACTCTGGTTATGTACCAATGTAGGCATCATTTCCCTAACCACTTCCGCCACAATAGGCCATAGATTCGGTGGATTTTCCTCCACTGGTTCCCTCACTAGTTCCCTCACTGGTTCCCTTGCTCTTCGTCCATCTGAGCCTTGGGCTGGTCCGCTCCTCGATGTTCCACGCCCCGAATTTATACCAGTAGGATTACTTCTTGTATTTCTCATACTTGAAAATTTAGCAAACAGTTAGATTACATATATAATAACAAACTTATATATGTCTAACGGTCCATCATGTCTATTATCTCTCAAGGTTTAAGTCCAGGAATCTAATCTAAAGACACATAGTTCACTTAAACCACGGCTCTGGTATTGTCTTTTATTTCATCATGAAATTTATCAAATTCGTCCCCAAAACTGTTTTCATCTGCAGCTGTTCAACCAGTACATATCACATCGGATATAAGTGAGATTACTCACCTTGATGCTCGCTACAACTAGTTCCTGTTGGTTCTTGCCTCTTTGTACGCGCTACGACAATTTGTCCCGTACCTATATATTCATTTGTATACACAATGATTATAGGTTGACAATCACTTTAATTGAATCTAATGTATAAGATTCTAATATAAGACCAATTCCAAGCATTTCCAAGCAATAACCATCGTTATAAAAATTTAATAACTTCTCGAAATACGCGTATTCTACTACAGTACTTTCGGGAGGTCGTATACGTATTCCGACAATTTTCTATGAAGTTTCACACCATATTAGACCTATGTTCAAAATTTGAGGTTAAACGGACAAGCCTAGCATCAAAATCATATTTGGAAATCTTCAAAATTTTAACAGAGAGTTTCTTACATTCTGCCGCGACCACGCGTCGCGACTCAGTATGTGGTCGCGTCGCGACTGCTGAAACTCAGTCCAGTGAGTCCGATTTTTGTGCTATAAATTCCCATTTTATCTTATTAAGCCCTTATTACACGACTTAATCACTAGGAAATGTTCCAGAATCAAAACCCTTCATTTACTTCAAGTTTTAAACAATGGAATTGGTGATTCCAATCCATTTCTAAAGTTTCCCGTTTTCACATTTTTGATCCAAAACCGAATTTATCAAGTTTTGATTGCTTCCATTGGTTTATTTCAATCAATACAACATCTGGAACTCATTATAAACCATTAGAATCAAGTTAATCACAAGAACTCACAATCTAGGGTTCTTGATCAAAATCTCAATTCCTTAACAATAACAACCTACTTCCATATTCTTGAGTTATGTTCTTAACTCATGACTTATTGGAAATATTAAACTATTAAAACACATACTTCATGACTGAAATTACAGTTTTCAGTCCAAGCTTGAAGAACAGACACCAAAAGCTTGGTAAGAACTTAATAACTTACCTCAAATGCTTGAAACTTCTAATCCCAAGCACCAATTCGTTTTCTTGCTTCAACCTTCAATGATACTCCAGAAAATCTGCAAGGATCGTACAAGAAACCCTCTCCCGATGCTTCTCCAAAGTTCTGCACATGTGAAGAGGCTTTTCTTCTATTTATACCTCCATAATTTACAGTTTAGCCCCTGGAGTTCCATTTCTTAAACTTTTGCCACACTTGTCACATTTTATGACAAAAACTCATATTTATAACATTTTAAGTCCAAAACTCAAAATATTATTACAAACCAAATCCTTTTCTATCCAAAAGACCAAATTACCCTTCTAAGGTAAAATGACCAATTTACCATTTTTATTATATTTACATATAAAGAGTATCTTGGTGTTACATTTATCGAGTAAATAATGGTCAGGTAGAAGATTAGATAGGGTGGCAGGATCCTTTCAACATTTTAGCCTTTCGAAAAATCCAACAATCGGATCCCAAGTAATCGGCCTAGTCACCGTCATCGTAAGTAAATCAATCGGTATTATTTTCGGAAATTACGAATTGTTATAATAACGACGTTTTTAAGGTTTTTGTTTACTATTGTTGGAAATGAGTATAATATAA
>CM042010.1:53974064-54069064 GCA_023525715.1 Cichorium intybus | reverse complement strand
CCTAAATCTCGGTCATTAGAACCAAATCAACAAACTGAAATTCAGATTTTGTGGTATTATTGTAGTAAACACTAGAATGCTTATGTAATTGTCCAAAGCTTTAATTAGCTCCAAATCAGACTACAGTACTCATGTTTTTAAGTTTGCTAGTTTCCCCTCTATTAGCTTCCAACGGAGATGATTTTTTTTAGGTTTTGGGTGGTCATAGATTTCTGGTTGGTTTGTCCCCTTACTTTGAGTGCTCATTTATAATATCCAAAAGAATCTCACTTGTTCTTGTTCCTAAAGTTGTTGCTAGAATCATGAAAGAGGAGAGAGCCATAAAACCTTTGTATTTTATGGGATTTTTGTTTTTAGGGAATGATTATTTTGGGCCTCTTCATCATTCTGGTAATAACCTCAAGAATAAAGAAAATCGATTTCAAGCTCTCATTTAGGGTTTTATCAACGGGTCGAGACTTTTGAGTTAATTCATATGTATTTATTAATTCATATTTGGATTAAAGTTAAATATGTTATTAAAATTTGATTTTATAAAAATGAGACTAAATTACAAGAATGGTCCCTGTAGTTTGGTGAAATTTGCGATTTGAGTCCCAAGTTTCAAAAATCAGGCACAGACGGTCTTTAAGATTTTAATTTCTTGCACGATGGATCCTTTGGTATAACTCCGTTGGAAATCATTAAAACCTATAAACTACAGGGACCAAATATGTACACGAAAAGAAAATAAATAACTCAAACATCCACTATATTTCAAATACCCCCTTCCTTTGTTAACACGTGGATACTTTTTTCTTCCCGAACATCTAATTCCAAGTTACCATTCATCTCTTCAGCATTTCCTTCTCCTTCTATTAAAACCCTAAATAACACCGAACTTCTTTATTTCAAACTCTCAAATGAAATCAAAGTCAACCAAAACTCACAAGTTAAACTAATGCTAAAACAAAATCAACAAAAAAAAATCCAACATAGGATTTATAGAATGAGATGATGATTTGTGGAGCAACAAGACGACTAGGTCACTATATAAAACTCTTGTCGGTTTCCCTATTATAATCCAAACGTAAAAACCCAATTGAATTCCTACATAAATACAAACTCATCTATGCAAATCCCGCGTCTGGTAATCTCTTTTGTTCTTAAACCCAATTTTACCCTTTGTTCTTCAATTTATTTCTCTCAGACTTGTGTCTGTACACAAAATTATCAGTGCAACTGACAAACCGTTAATGCTTCCTGCACTATAACAAGGTCATCTAAAATACAACATACAAATAAAAAGTCAAGAGTGCTGGTGGGGGGTTCTATCTTTTTTGAGCAGTACCAGACCCCAAAAAGTGAAATTAAACGTTTTGATGTTTTCTTCCTGCAGATGAATCCTCGGTGATGTTTTCTCATTTCCTTTCTTATGTTTCTTCTTTCCTGCATATCACACTCCAAACAAATTTGGGCCAACTCATCTTTCTTCTCCTTTTTCATTTTGTGTTTTCGGTTTCTTTGTTGAGCAACAAAAGAAAAAAAATCTTTTCACCTTCAAAACAGTCGAAGAAGACAAGTGAGATGACAAAAAGAAGAAAAAAAAGTCTTTTTACAATGAACTTAACAGAAAGAGTTACGAGTGTTAGTGAGAAGGACCACCACCGTGATAAAAATGGAACCTTAAGGGCTGCTGATGCATATTTCTGAAACTTGGACTCAAATTGCAAATTTTACTAAAATCATAGGGACCATTTCGTTAATTTAATTTAAAAGTAAAAATGATGAATATATTGAAGATAAAAGATGAACTCAGGAACATAGGACGAAGATGGATATGAGAGGCAAAGTAGTAATTTTAGTGAATTTTAACAGAGCTTTGTAACATTGTTTGACCCGGGGACCAAAGATACGACAAAGAATCACTTTAAGGACCACGAGTGCAACAAATGAAACTTTTGGACCAAAACCATAAGTTTTAACATAACACATGGACTAAAATTGTAATTTACTCTATATTAAAATTTATCCTTATGTAGTATAACATATGCATGAAGAATTGAAGATGACACATTAGGAAAAGTTATAGGTGAAAGGCAATGGCAGTCATTGTAGTCCAATGACCAAGACGTAAATAAATGTACGATAAATATTGCGTGTAAAATACGATATGAAAATTTAGAATTAACATTATAAAACATGTCTATTGTTGGTCTGGAAACATGAGCTTGTTAAAGTCAAATAATCAAAAATTTCTTTTTCCACAAGTTAGTTTCATGGACCCATAAACTTCATAATCAACTTTGTTGTTTTGTGTTGACTTCAAAGTCTTTGTGGAAGAAGTTGAGGGATAAGAATTTTACGTGTGGAATGGGGCAATGAATATAAGTTTGTGGATGTTATTTTCTGTGGACTCTCAAGTCTTCCAAGGTCACATTCTAAGAGTTACAGAAATAGTCCCTGCACTTCACAAAACATTGGTTTTTGAAATATTCTCAGTATCGTCCTTAAATTTGCATTTTGTTACAAATTAACTAACAGTCTAACACTGTTAAAAATAAAACGTGAAATGCTTACAAATGCCCATTTTACCCCTCTGTTAAAAACTCGTGGTCAAGTACACGTACAGGTTAAAAGCAATATTGGTCATTGTGGTCCAGGACATAAATAAATGTACGTCAATACTGTGCGTAAAGTACAATGTGAACGTTTAGACTTAGAATTATAAAATTTATCTTGTATTGGGCTCGGAACATCAACCTTCTTAAAGTCATATACTCATAAATTCTTTTTTTCCTGCAAGCTAGTTTCATAATTATAGCTTTCTGTTGACTTCAAAGTCTTTGAATGAAAGCATAGCCCTAATACATTTACATGTGCTAAGGGGACAAATAATATAAGTTTGTGGATATTAATCTTTCATTGACTTCCAAGTCTTCCAAGGTTGTTTTCTATGTATACTTTTAATAAATGCATTGTATTTTTTTTTTCTTTGACACTTCCGTATCTTTTATAATCTTCTGTTTCTGTCTAACTACTTTTATTCATGAAAAGACCGAAATACCCTTGCTTCCTTCTTCTAGCATATGTGTGAATAATTGGAGGATTCGTAACACACAGCCACAATGCAGCGGACTACATTTTTATGAAAAGGTAAATTGAAATTTTGAATATAAAGTTACAGGAATTATGCCTATGGGCACTGACAAGTCAACTTTGTTAATCATTAACAAAAAATTATAATTTATCTTTAATTTCTCAGAAATGTAAATGCTTGTTTGTTGAATTTTGTGTTTTATTCAATTCATATATATATATATATATATATATATATATATATATATATATAATATATATATATATATATATATATATATATATATATATATATATATATATATATATATATATATATATATTAGATTCTGGTAAAATAGAATTGCGTATGCAATGGGGGTAGACTTGACTGTAATCAAGAGAAAAAGAAAGTTAGGCTATAGTAGTAGGACCACAATAATACAAGTCTGTCAGTGACTTCAAAGTCTTTGATTGGAAAGTTGAGGACTAAAACATTTACTTGTGAAATGGGGAGTTGAGGAATATTATTTTGCATTGACTTCCAAAGTCTTCTAAGGTCACTTTCTATTTCTTGTTTTACAGATGCATTGTTCACCATTTTCTTCAAACCAAACAACACGTTATGCTCTTGGAAGAATGGAATCACAAGGAAATGAACAAACTAATTTAATGAGTATGACAATAAGATACATCATTATCAATTTCTTCAAACCAAACAACACGTTATGTTTGGTTGGTTTATAGGATCAAATTGAATTATTCAGGCAGGTTGTTTAGTTTGTATCTCTAGATGTTCAGTTGAATTATATAAAATAAATAACAACACTGTCATCAATGTTAATTGAATTTATTGATAATGATAGAAAATTTATCATATGAGATACTTTTTTAATCTGATGATTTAGTTTGTATCATTTCCAATCATCGGATTTTCTTTCCATCGTCTTAAACAAGAAAAAACAAATCAATGTTGTATTTTTTTTCTTACTTGTTCAATAGTGGGTTTTATAAAAACTTTTATGCACAAAGACAGATGAATATCTGATTTCAGCTAGTAAATAATTTAAGGGAACTTATTTCAAATTTATTTACAAAATTAAAATAGTTGAATTCATATATTCTTATTTTAAAAATCTTTATGAAGCATGATATATTATCATAGATTGATCAAAAGATTTAATATGTGTATTGTATCAGGTGCCAACATTGTTAAAAGCTAGCTTTGGAATTTGAAGGACTTGGTGTTAGCTTCCAGAAGGCAAAATTCATTTTAATTGGAAAGGTAATTTCTTGGATAAATTGCAAGATATATTATAGCTATTATATTCTAAATCCGCTTATTAGTGGGCTTTGATAAATTCTTCATTTTGATTAATACTCGACATGATTGTTGGTAATCCACAGATTTAGCTATTTGAAACATTCTCATTTTTGTAGGTTTTTGTTTACAACTATATTGGTCAAATGCAGTAAATAGCGACTTGCTTTCATTGATCTGTTTATTATAACTTCATACTTTCATTTCTTTCGGTTAAAAAATTGTTTGAGAAATCTACCTAGTTTCAGCAACATCCTCCGAATACAAAGCATTTTTTGTTGTTATGATTGGGTAGTTTTACAAAGTATAATGTCTTAATTAGAATATATTTTGAAAGTACAGTGCTGGGTATAGTTTTTAAACTAGAATGGCATAATAAGAAAATTATTGCAAATACAATGTTGTAGTAGAACAAATGGAAGTAAGATGCTATGATACACACATAAATGAAAATTACCGTGTCATTCGTTTCATGCTTATGACAAATCGGACTAAAACTATAAAACTTGTCTTTTTTGGGCTGGGAATACTCAAAAATTCTTTTCCAGCAAGTTAGTTATTTAAACTTTTAAACGTAAAAATCAAGTTTATAGCTTTGTGTTTATTTCAAAGTCTTTGAAAGAAAAGTTGAGGACTAGACATTTACATGTGGTGTGGGGACTAAAGAAATATAAGTTTTTGGATAATAATTTTCCACTGACTTCCAAGTCATCAAAGGTTGCTTTCTATTTTGTCTTATAAATGTATTGCTGTCTTGGTTACCACTTTCATCACACCAAACAACACGTTATGGTCTTGGAAAAGTATTATCACAATGAATGAACAGTGACTTGCTTTCATTGATTAATATTGACATAATTGTTGGTAATGCACATATTTAGCTATTTGAAACATTCTCATTTTTGTAGCTTTTTGTTTACAACTATACATGTCAAATGCAATAAATAGCGACTTGCTTTCATTGATTTGTTTATTATAACTTCATAATTTCATTTCTTTCGGTTTCAAAGTTGTTTGAAAAATCTACCTAGTTTCAGCAACATCCTCCGAATACAAAGCAATTTTTGTTGTTATGATTGGGTAGAGTTTTACAAAGTATAATTTCTTAATTAGAATATATTTTGAAAGTATAATGCTATAACTGAGTGTATTTTTTAAACTAGAATGACATAATACGAACATATTGCAAATACAATGTTGTAGTAGAACAACTGAAAGTAAGATGCTATAGTACACATATAAATGAAAATTACTATGTCGTTCAATTCATGCTTATGAAAAAATAGACTTAAATTTAAAAAACTTGTCTTTTTTGGGCTGGGAATAATGAAAAGGTCTTTTCCTGCAAGTTAGTTATATAAACTTCTAAAAGTAAAAATCAAGTTAATAGCTTTGTGTTGACTTCAAATTCTTTATGAAAAGTTAAGGGCTAAGACATTTGCATGTGGAATGGGGACTAAAGAAATATAAGTTTTTGGATGTTAATTTTCCATTAACTTCCAAGTCTTCAAAGGTTGCTTTCTATTTATTGTCTTGCAAATGCATGGCTATCTTGATTACCACTTTTTCCAAACCAAACAAACCTGTAATTAGCTCCAAATCAGTCTTGAAATTTATATATATTGTTTATAACCATAATGATAATAATTAGTATAAACCAGAAAGTAACAAAATAAAAAGGAAAACAGAGATAAAATGTCATTTTACAAGGGTTTAACAACTTATTTTTAACGGTGTTAGAAAAAAGGACTAAATCTGTAACAAAATGCGAACTTAGGGGTAGTTCTTGGAAAATGTTAAAAATTGAACCAACCAAACTTGCAAGTTGTTGCAAACCACAAGGTCCGTTTCTGTAATGTACTCTTAAGTTAATAAATAACAACATTGTGTTTTGTTAAATTTCGACGGTAGTTCTTATAGAGAGATAACACCAAATAAACTGAACAAATATTGATTAATCATTTCAAAGCTTCTTTTAATTCAATTTTATAGATACTATTAAATTTTTATCATGAAACATATTATTGAATGTGATATTTTTGTCTCTTTCATTTGCTTCCATCGAATTCTTATTTTCATAGACTTGAACAAAAATTAAATAAATGTTTCTATTTATATTTTTCTTATTGGTTCAATTGTGGGTTTCATAAAAACTTTATATACAAATACATATGAATATTTGATTTTAGCTGGCTAATAATACAAGGGAACTTGTTACAAAAAAAAAATCAATTTTTTCGACGATAAAACGGTTGAAAAGACATAAAGAATTGTACTTTAGTGCATTAAAACTTTATATACAAATACAATACCGTGTCATATTTAGTTAAAATTTTGGCCACATACAATACAATTGCCTATGCAATGGGGAATACGCTTGGCCACAAACCACTTAAACACATACAATAATTTCTAAGTCTTCCATGGCTTTATAAATCAATCGGTTCCTTCATCATAGCAGCCCATCACTTCATCCATCTTTCTACTATCTTTCTACTTCAGTTTCTTTTTGCAATCTCTAAACTGCTTTAGGGTTGATAATGGGAAATCAGAGGGGTTTGGGGCACCATCTCATTTTATTATGTGGGTTTTTGTTTGCAGCCACATACACTTGTTTGGGTGATGGAAATAGCAGTGTCAGTGTCGTTTGTTCTCAACAAGAACGACTTGCTCTTCTCAAGTTCAAAGACAGTGTTGGAGATTATTCTGGAATGTTGTCATCATGGGATGGCAATGATTGTTGTCTGTGGGAAGGAATCCACTGTGACATTGTCACTGGAAATGTGGAAAGCCTCTTTCTCACGGGTGACTTTCATGTACGATACATAGATGGTCATGAGGTAAACTCTTGTTTGGCAGAGTTGAGGCATCTGAAACACTTGGACTTAAGTGGGAATCATTTTGGGTGGAGCCATATTCCTGAGTTCATTGGATCCTTCAAACATCTCACCTACCTCAATCTCTCCCATGCTCGTTTTTCAGGTATTATTCCTCCCCACATTGGGAATCTTTCTAATTTAAAGGTTCTTGATCTCAGTGAAAACATACAGCTGATGGCAGACGATATGGCATGGACTTCCGGCCTTTTGTCACTTGAGCATCTGGACTTGAGTTGGGTAAATCTTACCCGGGTGCACAACTGGGGCATGGTGTTTTACACGTTTCCTTTGTTGAATGAGTTAAGTTTGTCAGATTGTTTGCTTTCCAATGCTGATGTTGGTCCTTTTCTTAATTCTAGTCCAATACTTCCCAACATCAAACACCTCGATCTTAGTTTCAATTATTTCAAAGGTCCATTCCCTAGCTTTTTTCAAAACATGTCATCCCTGACATTCTTGGATCTTTCATTCTTTAATTTTAGTTTGGCATGGAACTTTGCAAACCAGCTAAGCACGATTCCTTCTTTATCAGAGCTGCATTTGTCAGATTGTGGGCTCGATAAGACTCATCTATCTTCCCCTCTTCATAATTTCAGCACACTTTTTAACATCCAACACTTGGATCTCAGCTACAATATAATTAAAGGAACATTTCCATCTGTTTTCACAAACATGACTTCCCTAAGAGTTCTTGACCTCTCAGGAAACATGTTGAATTCATCGGTTCCTGTTATGCCTAACCTTCTAGAGCTTTATCTTTTGGATAACGAGTTTAAGCAGATTGAGGATGTTGGAATTTGGAGACGGTGTCACCTGAAACAATTGCATGCATCAGAAAATCATTTTGAAATAGAAATGATTGATTCACTAAGAAACGAATCAGAGTGCCCCCAATATGCTTTGGAATGGTTGGATCTAAGTTTGTGTTCAAGTGGTACAATTCCAGAACCACTCGGAAGACTGGCCAATTTAAGAGGGATAGATCTATCCAGCAGCAGATTAATGGGCCCAATCCCCGAATCTCTAGGAAGATTAAGATATTTAGAAGTGTTAGATCTATCTAATAACCAGTTAACCGGTTCTATTCCTACTTTCCTGGGGAAGCTTTCCAAGCTTGACCTTTCTGTTAATCAATTGAATGGTTCAATTCCAGAATCCATTGGAAATCTAGCAACTTTAACATATTTGGATCTAAGTTCCAGTCGGTTAACGGGTCCCATCCCTGCATCGATTGGGCATCTTGCCAAACTCCATTCTTTAGATCTCTTCAACAATTCTTTAGAAGGAGTAGTTTCCGAATCCCATTTTTCTAACCTTTCAATGTTGAGGAACTTGGATATTTCTTTAAACACCAAGTTGAAATTCAATGTTTCTCGTGACTGGATACCTCCGTTCCATCTGGTATTTGTTCACCTTAGTTCTTGCACCATTGGAACCGAATTTCCGCAGTGGCTTCGAAGTCAAAGGAAACTGAATTTCCGCAGTGGCTTCGAAGTCAAAGGAAACTGGAGAGGTTAGGGTGCGTTTAGTTGCGGAAAACTGCTCTGTTTTCCGGAAAAATTTTCCAAGAAAAATGAGAAATCGGAAAACGCGTTTAGTTCGTCAATTTTTCCAAAGTTTTCCAAGAAAATGAAAATTTTTCATTTTCCAAAAATTACAAAGAATTTGGAAAATTTTGGAAAACCCAAATTTATTGTTTTCTAAATTTTTCTATTTCCAAAATTTTTCTAAACTATACAAAAACACACACACACACACTCATTCTCACCTACACCCCCTAAAATTACATCTACACCCACCCCCACACCACCACCTACCCCACCCTACCCTACACCCACGCACCCCCACCCCACCTACCACCACCCACCTCCACCCACACCCACCTCCCACCCCTACCCCCACCCAACCCATCTCCACCTACCCCCCACCACCCCCACCCCACCCAACCCTCACCCACCACCACCTCGACCTCCTACCCCCACCCCACCCA
Organism: Cichorium intybus; assembly: GCA_023525715.1. Taxonomy (NCBI): domain Eukaryota; kingdom Viridiplantae; phylum Streptophyta; class Magnoliopsida; order Asterales; family Asteraceae; genus Cichorium; species Cichorium intybus. Next base: position 54,059,817 of record CM042010.1, on the reverse strand, counting down.
CCTCCACCTCACTCCCACCCCACCCACCCACCTCCGCCTACCCCCACCCACCACCAACCCTACCCAACCCTCACTCACCACCACCCACCCCAACCTCACTCCACTTCCACCTCCTACCCCCACCCTACCCACCTCCACCTCACTCCAACCCCACCCACCTCCACCCACCCCCACCCACCACCCACCCTACCCAACCCTCACTCACCACCACCCACCCCAACCTCACTCCACCTCCACCTCCTACCCCCACCCCACCCACCCCACCCCACCTCCACCTACCCCACCACCACGCACCCCCCACCCCACCCCACCCAACCCCACCCACCACCCACCCTACCCAACCCTCACCCACCACCACCCACCACCACCTCACTCCACCTCCACATACCCCCCCACCCCACCCACCTCCACCCCACCCCACCTCCACCCAAACCTCACCCACCAACCACCCACCCCCACCTCACTCCACCTCCACCTCCACCTACCCCCACCCCACCCTACCCCACCCCACACCCATACACCCACCCTACCCACTTACCCGCACAACCCCAAATCAAAAATTGGAAAATGAAAATTGATAGAAAATAGATATCTAAACACGTTTTCTGTTTTTCTAAAATAGAAAATGAAAACGGAATCGGTTTTATCTAAACGCGTTTTCTAAATTTTCAATAGAAAACTGAAAATGAAAACTCATTTCGTTTTCCTGAAAATGAAAAATGGAAAACGGAAAACAGTTTTCCGCAACTAAACGCACCCTTAGAGTTGTCCAATGCTTCAATTTCGGGAACGCTGCCCACATGGTTGCGGAAGATGCCCATTCGTTACTTAGATCTCTCTCACAACAAACTCAGTGGCCCTTTGACAAACATTCCTGGGGCAAATTATGGTGGGAGTGGATCCTCTTTTCATGTATTATTTCTGGAAAATAACTTTTTCAATGAGTCGATTCCAAGGTCATTGTGCAGAAGGACAGATTTGGAATATCTTGATCTTTCTAGAAATATGTTAACCGGTAAAATCCCTAAGTGTCTTGAGAATTTGCAAAGTTTGGAGGCCTTGGTCCTTAGCTCAAATCGGCTGTCCGGTGTCATTTCAAATTTTGTAATTCCTGATTCGTTAAAGTGGTTAAAGCTGAATGATAATAACCTTGTTGGTGAACTTACTCTAGTATCGGGGAATTTAGAAGTGTTAGATGTGGGTAATAATAAGTTGTCTGGAAACTTACAAGAATGGATCGGAGCAAATTTGGTAGTTTTGAGGTTACACAACAACAACTTTACTGGAATTCTTCCGGAGTCTTTGTGCCAAGCTTCATATCTTCATATTTTGGATGTTGCACACAACAACTTAAAAGGGCATATTCCTCGTTGTCTAGGAGAGTTGAATAGCATGGCTAATGATAGCCAATATAGCCTGTCTTACAATCACATTAATAATGAGAATGTTGATCAGGTCATGAAAGGTCGTGATCTTGAATATACAAAAACTTGGGATATGGTTTATAACATGGACCTTTCAAGCAATAAACTTGTTGGAGAAATACCGGTTGGACTAACTACACTTACCATGTTGGTGGGTTTTGTCAAATAATTATCTCAGTGGGCATATTCCAGACAACATTGGAAACATGATGAAGTTAGAATCTCTCGATTTATCTAGAAACGAGTTGACCGGGGCAATCCCTCTAAGCATGGCAGATTTGACCTTTTTGAGTTATTTGAATTTGTCACACAACAACTTGAATGGGCGAATTCCAACAGGAAATCAATTGCAGACCCTTACGAATCCATCGATATATGCTGGGAACAAAGATCTATGTGGACCTCCATTGACCAAGAATTGCTCAAATCCAGAAGACCCAGCAACAACAAGCAAAAAGAAACCCAACGTAGTTGATGAACAACAGACTGAGGTGGTGTTGTTTTATGTTGACATAATTTGTGGTTTTGCAACAGGGTTTTGGGGTATTGTTGGAGTTTTGTTGTTCAAGAAACAATGGAGACAAAAGCTTTTCGTGTTTGCTGAGAAAACCATGGACAACATATACGTTGCATTCATGGTAAGAGTTTCCAAGATCAAGAGAGAAAGAGAAGCCGCATAGATCCTTTGGAAGCCATGGTTATTATGCCTTTTGATACCTCTATGGTGCTTTTTTATACTAGTATTTGTATTTTATATTTGTAACACGGATGCTGTTTAAAGTGTCAAATTTGAAATATTTGTTGGATTTGGTGTTTATACAAGATCAAGTTGTTAGTGTTTTATTGCTGTGGATTTCAACACAGAGTCATATTGATCATAAGCAAGTTTTCAATGTTAAAAATCATTTGATCACAACATTTGGATCCTGGATTTCTATGTAATTATGTTTTCAAAATGGTAAAAATGCGATAAGATGTTAATACATATTTATGACATAAATGCACACATGCACACACACACGCACATGCATGCATACACACACACACACACACACACACAAAAGTAGGATCAGATAGGAACTAAAAAAACGGTAGGATCCGTGAGGACAAATCTTGTCTTTATGATTGAGAAAAAAATGATGGGAACCGTGTGGACAAATCTTGTCTTTATGATCGAGAAAATTAATGGTTGAGATTCAATTTTATTTATCCTCAGATTATCGCGAGATGATATGGTGTTTTCGTAATTATTGACAAGATTTTGAAGATTTCCCTCCAGGTCGAATGTTAAATGAGTAAACTTGGGAAAAAATTTCAGAAATTCTGGTATCTCACGTGCCCCCACTTTCACCAAGTGCCACCTCTTGACACTTGTCACCCATCTATTGGTTGGTGGGTTTTTCCCACTTTGTTTTTTAGTCATTATTTTTGTTCTTTGTATAAAAATCTGTAAAATCCAAAGTTTTGATTGGCCGTTACATCAACTTGGTGTAAAAAAATGCGTTCAGGAATGGGGTACTCAAAGAAGATGTGTATATGGAGATTCCGCATGGACTAGAAACCATGGAAAACAAGGGTTTGGTTTGTAAGCTAAAAAGGTCTTTGTATAGGTTAAAACAGTCACTCGAGCTGTGAAAATCCTAGTTTGCGCGACTTACAAATGATGTGAAAAGCTATGGCTATACTCAAGCTCTGACCCACCATACCACGTTCTTCAAACATTCAGAAATCGGGCAAGTCGCGATCATGATTGTCTATGCCAATGATATAATCATAATCGGAAAGTTTGAAAAACAAATTAATGAATTGAAAAAATTGTTGAGCAAAGAATTCAAAATCAAATCTTGGTCAACTCAAGTACTTTCCTGGAATGAAAATAACACAATCAAAGAATGGGATATTCGTGTCTCAAAGGAAGTATACTCTGGATTTACTTAGCCAAACATGAATGTTAGGGTGCAAACCGGCTAGCATTCTGTTGGAATCAGTGAAGAAACTTCAAGTTGAAGGGGATCATGTCGATAAAGAAATGTATCAAAGATTGGTTAGGAAATTAATCTATCTTGCCTATACTAGACATGATATTGGGTTTGTTGGATTAGGTTTCTAAGCCCATAACTACAATTGGTATATACTTGAATTGATAGTAGCGAAGTCCTTTTGGGTTGCCGTCAGTAGTCTAACTGATATTAAGGTTAATAGAGAGAGAAAGAAATAATTGGTATATAATTGAATTGATAGTAGCGAAATCCTTATGTGATAATGAATTAATTAGAAACTAGTTTGAAATTAATTAAAATTAATTTGGGATTAATTAAAAGTCCAGGGGGCTGGATTGTAATTGTTCAATAGTTGAACAATAGTAACTTCTCGTCGAAGTAACACGCGCGGCGCGGGCAAGGAGTGTCGCGACGCGCGCGTCGCGTATTGCCGAAAAGGGTTTGAAGATAAAATGTTTTATCTCATTTGAATTCAATAAGGTTTATCCTTTATCACCCTTGAAGCTATAAATACCCCTTCCATGTCACATTATTCTCTGCCCCATTTGTTGGAAATCATATGTTCATGTAATTAGTTTCAAAACTTGAAGTTGCAACGGAAGCATAAAATCATGAACACAAATTTCACTTCCAAGAGGATCATGCTACATGCATGTAGAGATAAGATGAAGAACAAGCATAGATAAAGTTCAAGATCATAACCTTTGTTCTTGGGTTGTTTTGGACGACTTGAAGTGGCTAGGAACCAATATAGAATCCCTCTATAGTTGATCCACCCACAAGTATAAACACCTTAGATGCTAGTCTTGTTAACTTGCAAAATGAACACCTTTAATCTTTGAGCTTAAAAACGATTTTTTTTTGAATGGACCAAAGGGGTGTTCTTGGCTGATTTTTGGAGCATGAAAGTGATGGTATCTCTCTCCCAAAATGGCCGAAAATTAAAGTCACTAAGTGATGAGATGAGAAGTTTTATTTAAACAAAAGGCACCTAGTCAAATCTTGGAGACACAAAGCATCTTGTATACTTTCTATGTTCAAACTCATGCTCCTTGGAAAGACCATGAGAGGGCCGGCCATGTGGGTCAAAAGGCAAGAGATTCCATGCTTTATTATTTATAAAGAATTTTCAAAAGTTCTTATAAATAATAAACCTTCATTTCCAAATCTAATCCTTTTATTTATTCACACATATATATACTTATAACTAACATATATATATAATTATATATATGTTTATATAAATATATATATATATATATATATATCTTCTATAATGTATTATATGTATTCAAATATATATATTTTCACAAAATATAAATATTTATACATTTATACACACATGTGAAATTCATTTTAACACTTAAAATAAGAAGAGGGTTAGATACTTATCATTTAAACCATCTAACAATTAAATGATATAAATGATCATATACAGACTCATATTAATTCATCTCATATGAATCATAACTTAGAGTAATTATTAATTTCCATAAAGTAATAATTCTCTGAATAAATTGCAAGTATTATATCATTTGTCGATAAATCAAATTCATTGTATCAAATGATCAAATTGGTGTCTAACTTGTTATTGGTGTGACCCTATAGGATCATGTGTTATTAGTAATATTATTTTATGATCATCCTTGGGCATACAGAACTAACAATCTCCCACTTGCACAAGGTTGCATCATAGAATGACATTGACAGTGATAGACGTCTAGCAACACTTCACTGTCCCCAATAACACATGACTTAATGCCATTCAACAACATCCAATTCTTCAGAAAGCACGAGGCTCTAATTGATGTACAAGGTTATCTATCAATTATCCCTTTGTCACAGACATCATGTTGAACATGAGACATGGATCTTAATCATTCTCATTTTATATTCAACTTTTAATCAGGCGCCTTAGATGTCTAACTCTCAACACATAAGAGGAACAAATCCCATCTTGACTACATATGCCCCTTATGTAGTTGGTACTATACTTGAGTATGGTCTATATGGATGTCTATATTTCAAGAACAACGGTAAACCATATCAAAGCATGGCACTCCCTACACTTGAGTCCCAAATATGCATCTCAGGTCTAAGGATACAATGATAATACCTTTATTCAAGAATCACTTATGATGATGATCCATGGAGTGATCTTGAAGCGGGTCAAGTCCAATACTTGCTCACTGAAAAGTACCTATGAATTTGGTTGCAACCTTTTGCTACTTTTACCCATAAAAGTCAACCAATCCAATTCATATTATTCTTACTTCATAGTTGCTCCCACAACTATGATCGACTATGGACATTTAGAATAATTGTATTATTCAATGATTAAACATGCTAATATAGAATACAAAATTATGAACAAAACATCACGTCACATATATCACATAATTATCGTTGTTTACATAGTTTCATATTCATAAAACACTAAACACAAATCAAATCCATTCATTAGAAAAACGAAGTCCTATACCCTTAGCGTGACTTTCATGCTTAGCTTGGGGTAAAGGCTTCGTGAATGGGTCTGCCAAATTTTGATCTGTATGAACCTTGTGAATACTTATTTCACCATTCTTAACTTCATGTCTTATGTAGTTATACCTTCGGTGAATGTGTTTGGTCTTTTGATGCGATCTAGGTTCCTTTGCTTGAGCTATAGCACCTAGATTATCACAGAATATTTCTATGGGGTCCCGAATGGAAGGAACAACCCCTAGATCTTCAATGAACTTTCTCATCCAGACAGCTTCTTGAGCAGCTTCCGAAGCAGCAACATATTCTGATTCTATAGTGGATTGTGCAATCACTTCTTGTTTGGAACTCTTCCAAGACACGACTCCTCCATTTAAAATAAAGACATACCCAGATTGAGATCTCGAATCGTCCCTATCTGTTTGGAAGCTTGCGTCATGTAACCCTTTACCTTCATGTTTTCTTCCAAACCACCGTAAACTAAGAACATGTCTTTAGTTCTTCTTAAGTACTTAAGAATGTTCTTTACAACAGTCCAGTGGGCTTCACCTGGGTTCTGTTGGTACCTACTAGTCATGCTTAAGGCACATGAGACGTCGGGCCTAGTGCATAACATGGCATACATGATGGACCCAATTGCCGAAGCATATGGGACATGTTTCATCCTTTCAGGTTCAGTCCTAGTGCTTGGGCACTGAGACTTACTTAGGATGGTGCCATGTGGTATTGGCAAGAATCCTCTTTTGGAGTCTTGCATCTTGAACCTTTTCAAGATTTTATCAATATATACACTTTGGCTTAGACCAATAAGTCTCTTAGATCTATCCCTATAGATCTTTATGCCTAATACATAAGCAGCTTCTCTTAAGTCCTTCATTGAGAAACAGTTCTCAAGGAACGTTTTGACACCTTTTAAGGTTGGGATGTCATTTCCAAATAAAAGTATGTCATCTACATACAATACTAGGAATATGACTATGCTCCCACTAGCTTTCTTGTAAACACAGGAGTCATCCTCATTTTTGATGAATCCAAAATTTGTAATCTTTTCATCAAAACGGATGTTCCATGTTCGAGACGCTTGCTTCAATCCATAGATAGATCTTTTAAGCTTGCACACTTTGTTTGGATGCTTAGGATCGACAAAACCTTCAGGTTGATCCATATAGACATCTTCCAATAAGTGTCCATTGAGGAAAGCGGTCTTGACATCCATTTGCCATATCTCATAATCATAGTACGCGGCTATGGCAAAAAGTATCCTAATCGACTTGATCATTGCCACTGGTGAAAAGGTCTCATCATAGTCAATACCATGAGTTTGTGAGTATCCTTTAGCGACAAGTCTCGCCTTAAAGGTGTGTACATTTCCATCCACGTCGGTTTTCTTCTTGAAAACCCATTTGTTCCCAACGGTTTTACAATTGGTGGGAAGATTAACCAAGTCCCAAACTTGGTTATCGTACATGGATTGCATCTCTGTGTTCATGGCTTCAAGCCATTTATCAGATTCAGGATCTGACATTGCACTCTGGTAGTTGACGGGTTCATCAGAATCTATCGTATAACATTCCTCTTCCATCATAAGGTAACCATACCTTTCATGTTCAAATCGAACCCTACCAGATCTGCGAACATCTTGTGTTACAGTTTGTTCCTGATCAACTGTTTGTTCAGGTTCAACAATTTCTTGTTGAATGCTAGATCCAATTTCTTATGTATCAGGCTGTGGTTCCTGAAGTTCCTCAAGTTCCACTAGCCTCTTTTGTCAGAAACTTGTTTTCTAGGAATTCAGCTTTTCGAGAAATAAATATCTTATTCTCTATGGGATTGTAGAATTAGTATCCAAGACAATCTTTCGGATATCCTACAAAGATACACTTAGTTGAACGGGGTTCTAGTTTGTTTGAAGCTTCTTGTCTAACATAAGCTTCACAACCCCATACCTTAAGATAAGATAATGATGGAAAGCATAACCCCAAAATGTTTAGGAGACGAGCGGCTGTTTGTAAAGCATAACCCCAAAATGACAAAGGTAGAGTACTTCTACTCATCATGGATCGAACCATATCCAATAGTGTTCGGTTCCGCCTCTCAGATACACCATTATGTTGTGGTGTTCCAGGTGGAGTAAGTTGTGAAACAATTCCACAAGTCTTAAGATGATCCATAAAGTTTGTAGTTAAGTACTCACCTCCTCTACCAGAACGTAGAACTTTAATTGTTTTGTTGAGTTGATTTTCCACTTCACTTTGAAACGTTTTGAACATTTCAAACGCCTCATGTTTATGTTTAATCAAACAAACATATCCAAAACGACTAAAGTCATCAGTGAAGGTGATGAAATATCTTTCACCATATCTAGTCATTGGCTTGAAAGGACCACATACATCCGTATGTATGATTCCTAGCAAGTCCTTTGCCCTCTCGTTGGTTCCGGAGAAAGGAGCTTTAGTCATCTTGCCATGTAAACAAGATTCACATATATCAAATGAGTCATTCTCATTTGCCTTCAAAAGTCCACTCTTTTGAAGTTGGGATATGCGTTTCTTGTTTATATGTCCAAGGCGACAATGCCATAGATAAATTTGACTCAAATCACATTTGGGTCTCTTGGTGAAAGTGTGGTATAAAGAGCCATGGTTAGTCTTTTCATCAAGGTTTACTTCATAAATTCCATTTAAAGGCCTAGCCTCGAAATAGAATACATTGTTTTTAGAAACACAAATGTCATCATTTATAAAGCAAAGATTAAAACCACATTGTCTCAACTTAGCAACCGAAATAATATTCCTAGTCAAGCTAGGAACATAATAAACATTTAACAATGTCAAATACAAGCCACTAGGTAGTAATAAATCAAAACTTCCAATTGAATCCACCGCAACCCTTGCACTGTTTCCAACCCGGAGTACTACCTCGTTTGCTTTCAGTCGCCTACTCCTTTTGAACCCCTGCAACATATTACAAATGTGAGTTCCACAACCAGTATCAAATACCCATGTGTTAGGAGATAAATTATAAAGTTCTAGGTCTATCACATAGATACCTGAAGTGCCCTCACCGGCCTTCTTCTTCTTCAACTCCGCAAGATAGGTAGGGCAATTTCTCTTCCAATGCCCAACTTTGCCACATTCGAAGCACGCGTCTTCTTTGGCAACCTTTGCCTTCTTCTTTGGCGGACGGGATGGTTGGACAACTTTCTTGCACTTTCCTTTGACAACCTTTGCCTTCCCCTTGCCCTTGGAGTTGGTGGGGTGTTCGGGTCTAGTTCTCTTTGTGCCACCTTCCTTGATCATGAGAACTTGAGTGGTTTTCTTAGGCAGATTCTTTTCCGCGGTAATTAGCATCCCATGCAATTCCGGGATAGTCTTGTTCAAACCATTCATGTTATAATTCATGACGAAGGGATCAAAAGACTTTGTCAAGGAGTTTAGGATCATATCCGTTGCTAGCTCTTCGGGCATCACAACTCCAAGACGTGCCAAATGATCAATGTGACTCTTCATTTTGAGCACATAAGAGCTAACCGTCTGTCCATCCTCCATCTTGCAAGCATGGAAAGCCCGAACAGTTTCGAACCTTTCTGTCCTTGCAAGTTGTTGGAACATTTCCTTCAATTGATTAATCATGTCATAGGCCGAATGATTCTCCAAATCCTTCTGAAGGTCAGGAATCATGGTTGCCAACATGAGACATGATGCATCAATGGAATCATCCATCTTTTTAAGCCATGCATCGTGTGCAGGCTTAGGAATGGCAGGGGGCTCTTCAGGAAGTGGTTCATTGAGAACATATTCTTTCTTTTCTTGTTTGAGAACTATTCTCACACTACGGTACCAATCCAAGAAGTTGGTGTGGTTAAGTTTTTCTCCCTCAAGGAGAGACCGTAGTGAAGTTTTGTTAGGAGCCGGGTTTGTTGTGTTTGGTGCCATCTACAAAATTTTAACAAGGTTCAATTTAGTAAATTATGATATTAAGTCCTTAATAATTAATACCCTTTCTTGTTTCATAAACTTTAATTGATTAAGGTCTAGAATCCAAGTTGCAATACGAATAAGTGGTTAGGTATCCTTTATCCCGCCTATTCGAATCAACAAGGTAGGTAACGGTTTACCAATTATATCCAAATATAATTTCTAGAGGTATGGGATCCGATTATAACATTTATAAGTTTGGCATGTTTGATCCCATCTATGCCTTGGATTTCTAATGCTTAGGTGACCTTTATCACAAAAGATTTCCAAACAAATCATCCCACTTAAACGGACGTGTAGTTTTGACAACTATTGATGGTTAGGTTTCCTTTATCCCATCAATATTGCAAAACTACCTCTTGTATCACAAGAAGACTCCAAGTGGTTAGGTAACCTTTATCCCACAAGGATATTCAAGTGATACATGAGTGTCTTTAAGAGGGACGGCATTGATTTGTATTCGAAAGGGATTTGTATGTTTTACAATTCTAATTTTGAAAACATATGGTATCATGTAGATTGCATGCATCCAATGAACATGGTACCATTAAAATCTTATTTTGTTAATTGGTTCCTTAATCATAAAATCTCCATTTTATTGATTCTTTGTTTGTGGTCAAGATTACAATTAATATCCAATATTAAGTTTGAGTTTGATCATATACATGAGAACCAATTTTAATCCTAAATAATTACCATTATTACTTAGGGTTGGAGTTTGTAAGAATTCATAAAATCTCCATTTTATTTGTTTCATTTATTCTCAAAACCTGACTTTATAGGTTTTATAACAAAACCCATTTGATAAAACCAATTGTATTACATCTTATGTTATATATGTCAATTTGAAAATTACAAACTCCTTGATGATTATGTTTAATTATCTAGGTTGTCTAGCATGCAAAAACTTATTTTCATCCACAACATAAAATCATAAAACATTCAATCATCACATGCATGCATGGGTGCATAAACACAAGCCAACTAGTTTGATATTTCATGTGAGCCATATATGAAATATCAAGTCCAAACCTAGGGACAAAAAGGGGACAAAAACTCAACCAAATGGTCTTCGATTTGGCTACAATTTTGCCAAGCTTCTTATAACATCAAATGAGACTTGAACAACCATTTCTTGACACCATTGCATGAGTTTTAGAATTTCTCTTGGCCTCCATAAAAGTTGCGACAGAACAGTGGCAGCAGGAGGGTTTTCTTGTGGTTTTGTTGCTTTCTTCACTTCATTCTTGGTCATATTGATGCTTATACGTGTTAAAACTTAATGTATATACTAGATATTAAAGTTACTAACAAGTATAGCATCAAAACACCAAGATATGAATTTATTTTGAGCCTCTTAACAGGTTCGAAATCCTTAACAGCCATGGCAGGAAATTTGTGCTTTTTGTTGCAATCTTTCTTTAGCTTTATCTCCTTCACTTATTACATTTTATAAAAGATACAAAAGAATACAACTATTCTAATACTTACAAAATGAATAAAAGAAGGAAATAACTAATTATTATTACAAACCATTTGAATAAAAGAATAGATTACAACCATATCGAATTTAAACACAAAACATGCAACATATGGTCCTTGGCTTGTTTATGCACCATTTTATCACATAAAATCATAAGAAAATCAACACTTTGTTTTTCTAAGGCAACAATTATGTAACCAAATGCATGAAAACATAAAATATTGTTGGTTACATAAAATCATAGATTAAACACTTGCATGTTGCCAAAGAAGCCATGCATGAATGTTGCATTCAAGAAGATGAACATTCATGGCTTCCAAAAACCAAGTTTATCCAAATAAACTTATTATCTAAACATACAATATAGCCATGGCTCTGATACCAATTGTTGGAAATCATATGTTCATGTAATTAGTTTCAAAACTTGAAGTTGCAACGGAAGCATAAAATCATGAACACAAATTTCACTTCCAAGAGGATCATGCTACATGCATGTAGAGATAAGATGAAGAACAAGCATAGATAAAGTTCAAGATCATAACCTTTGTTCTTGGGTTGTTTTGGACGACTTGAAGTGGCTAGGAACCAATATAGAATCCCTCTATAGTTGATCCACCCACAAGTATAAACACCTTAGATGCTAGTCTTGTTAACTTGCAAAATGAACACCTTTAATCTTTGAGCTTAAAAACGATTTTTTTTAATGGACCAAAGGGGTGTTCTTGGCTGATTTTTGGAGCATGAAAGTGATGGTATCTCTCTCCCAAAATGGCCGAAAATTAAAGTCACTAAGTGATGAGATGAGAAGTTTTATTTAAACAAAAGGCACCTAGTCAAATCTTGGAGACACAAAGCATCTTGTATACTTTCTATGTTCAAACTCATGCTCCTTGGAAAGACCATGAGAGGGCCGGCCATGTGGGTCAAAAGGCAAGAGATTCCATGCTTTATTATTTATAAAGAATTGTCAAAAGTTCTTATAAATAATAAACCTTCATTTCCAAATCTAATCCTTTTATTTATTCACACATATATATACTTATAACTAACATATATATATATAATTATATATATGTTTATATAAATATATATATATCTTCTATAATGTATTATATGTATTCAAATATATATATTTTCACAAAATATAAATATTTATACATTTATACACACATGTGAAATTCATTTTAACACTTAAAATAAGAAGAGGGTTAGATACTTATCATTTAAACCATCTAACAATTAAATGATATAAATGATCATATACAGACTCATATTAATTCATCTCATATGAATCATAACTTAGAGTAATTATTAATTTCCATAAAGTAATAATTCTCTGAATAAATTGCAAGTATTATATCATTTGTCGATAAATCAAATTCATTGTATCAAATGATCAAATTGGTGTCTAACTTGTTATTGGTGTGACCCTATAGGATCATGTGTTATTAGTAATATTATTTTATGATCATCCTTGGGCATACAGAACTAACACCATTCCTGTCGTAGACAGTTCTCTGGAATTTTTTGTTCTCTCTCTCAAGCAGAATCTATAATCCTTTTCTAAGGTCTTATAGCGAGCTTTTCTTAATAAGATAACTAAGATCATAAAATTTGCTTGGACTTTTGGGTGTGAACCATTAGAGGCACGACACTTGTGGTGCTTGCTTCCGAGAGATCAACGAGACAAGGAACAAATTGTTATTTGCTATAATAACAATAAGGTATGTAATCTTGAAACCCTCTTTAGTGATTTTGATTATACCTAGGGTTTCCTTTATATGTTCTTCTTTATATGTTCAGTAGAGAAAACATAGATCCTTTAGGTTGCATGTGAAATTAAGAGTTTTAAGTTTATATGTTTGCCTATTTCCTATCAGTGGTATCAGAGCATTAGTTTTGTTTTCTATTGAATTGCTATAATTGGAGAACTTGATCAATTAGTGTTTATTGAGATTAAACTCTAAAGGCAATAAATTTCGACTTGGGCTAGGGTTTTAAAACCCTAGCCGCTTCCCCTGTTTTTTCGAAAAATTTTGTAGGGTATTTTAGGGTTTCCTATTTTGGTAATTATGATTAATAAAAAAATTGGATAACTCATGTACCCTTATTTTTGAAATTTAGAGGGTTAGGATTAGGATTAAATTATTTGATTAATTTAATTAGATAATACTTATCTGATTTAATTTATTTAATTAATTGTTAAATAAAAGACTAATATTAAATCATTTAAATTCTCGAAATTTAAACCGGGTATTTTAAAAGTTTAAAATACACCTTATATATTATTATTATTATTATTAAAAGTTAATATTTATATGTATAAGAATCAGTCAGTCAAATTGCTAGTATGCCTCGTTCACGAAGCTGATCTATAAGGGGGTATAAGAAAACTGCCTGTAAAATAGCGGTTAAATGAGTGTTTATTCTCACCCACCGCTTCCTTGATTAGTGGAGGTCGTTAGCAGAACTGGTTTGATAAGACAATTTAATCTCATTAAAAGTATAATGCTATTAAAGAAAGTACTACAACATGTTTAATAAAATCCCAAATCTAGTTACTATAGGAAAAATGTGAAAGGTTTACCAGCACACTAATGGGGACTAATAAAGAGTTGTAATGTGTATCTCATGAATTATCATTGTTGATGGAACGTGTGTGGTTTACCAACACATCAAATTGAGATGATAAATGACATTGAGGTTACCAAGCACATTTGCATGGTTATTCATATCTTGTTTGTGATCCTCGGTATCACAATAAAAAATGGAAGAGAATAATCCGAGATTAAACATGACATTGAATAGTTCAATGAATCTCAAAAGACCTAGGAATTTCAATTAATTTGATTATCTTCCGCCGTGGAATTGGTAAATCATCGTTTACCTATCTTTATAAAATTTACAATTAGATTACGACATCCCTATTCTAAGTTGTGAATTATATAGTTAATATATTAAAGATTAATTTTTGTCTAATTAAAACTATTCCTCTTTTATAGATGTCTGCTTCTGCTGATGCTTCTGCTACCCCATCCGCTCCCCACAATAACGACAATAACTTCACTTTGATCCTTTCGCTATGCTCGAAGGTGACATTGGATGGCACCAACTTCAACAACTGGATGCGAAACAGTAAGATGGCTCTTAGATTTGAGGACAAAGAGTATGTTCTCGAAAAAGAACTCATTGGAATCAATCAAGAAACAGCTACTCATGAGGAATATGCCTCAAATAAGAAACACTACGACGATGCAACCAAAGTGGCTTGCATCATGGTCGCTACTATGGTCCCTGAATTGCAAATATTTTATGAGGACTATTGGCCATACGAGATGAACAAGGACCTTATGGAAGAGTGTTAGAACTATTTAGGATCGATCACACAAGAACGCAAGCAATTTCACATAGAAAACGATATTGATCTCACACAGAGATCTTTGATTAATAATATTGGTGACTTTACAAGAACTCTAGCCGCTATATTTATACTAGGGTTGTACTACGTATATTTGGAGTATCCTTACAAATCAGGGATAACTCCAACTATAATGACTATATCTATAGAAACAAGATAATTACATGCAAATACATTAAATACATAATGAACCTAATACGCTGCAGCTGATGGTTTGCAACTGAAACAAGCCATGTAGCGTGTGATCCTCTTTTTCATTCCATTCTTCAATTCTGCATTTCATTATTCAAGAATCAGCTTCGATGATGTTTTCCATTCAATAATTTGTATTTTTGGCATTCCATTCTTTAATAATCGGTTTCATGAAAATTACTGAAACTAGAAAATTGAAAACTGTAAAGAAACAAATGTGCATAACTTAGTGGTTAAAAAGTTGTCTGCTTCGTAATACTGCTCGTCCAAAAACACAAATACTTTATAAACTCAAATGTATCGTTCGTGATACTATCCGTAAGAGCAAAATTAATTAAAAGAATGTTCTATATAGACTGTCCTGCTTTGATTTTGGCAAACACAAACATTTTATTAAGACTTCGTTTTCAGAAAAGGTGATAAAAATTATGATTTTCATCTTGATTAGGATCAAAGTAATAGCAAATTTAAATACCCACAACAAAATTTCACTGCGGAAAAAAATAGCTATGGCCTACTCACGTTTTCATGAAGCTTCTTTTGGATCTTTATTTCAATTGATATGGCAACGCAAACAATACGGCAAAACAATAAAGCTTCGATTCTCGTTTACCCGGTATGCCCGCCTCTACGGTCGTCGCCAGCGCCTCCACCTCCACCGACCACCGCTGACCTCCGTTGCCTCCGCCTCCATCAGTTGCGATTTCAAGGTTTGATTTCGGAGACATGATTTTGAGTTAGGGCACGCTCGAAGAGATTAATTATATGCAATTTGTTACCGTATTTTTAGGGATAGATTGTTATATGAAAATTAATTTAATTAATAAAATTCTCAAATTGCCCCTATCAAATGATTGGTCCAGAATTAGTCCCACAATCACACAATATTTAGAAAATGTATTTGAATATATATATATATATATATATATATATATATATATATATATATATATATATATATATATATATATAGTTAGGATATATTAAAAACCCTAAATATTGTGTGGGTGTAGGACTTATTTTGAACCATAGATCTAATCAAATCTGTAATCATCAAATCAAGGGCAAATCAGGAATTCTAAATATTTTTAATAAAATTAATTAACAGGAAATTATGAGTATGGGAGATATTTACGTTGACTGTTACAGAAATTAAAGGAAGTACTCTGTTTTGTCGATTTGAACATTTCAACCGGTGCTTCACGTATTCAACTAGTGCTTCACGTTATCAATGGATAATCAATCATATGAGTCGGACCAAGAATATGTTATCGATCAACCAGTAAGATCAGAAGAATGTTTTGATGACAATCACGATAAAGAATTTGTTTCTAATTTACACGATGAAGTCCAATCTGTTGATCTCAATCAAGGTTAGTAATTTAATTGTATTTCAAGTTCAATCAACATCGATTATGTTTCAAACTTTTTCGTTACTAAATTAGAATTTGATTGTATACGATGCAGAATTCGTTTCAAATGTACATGATGAAGACGAACCTGTTGTTCTCAATCAAGGTTAGTAATTAAATTTTATTTAAATGCCAATCAATCTCAATTTGGTTTGTAACTACTTGTTTTTCTTAGAAGTATACACGAAGGTGTGTATTCTGACAGAATAAAATTTGTGTTGAGAATGATCCATATACTTTCGATGAGTTTTTTATGTTTTAGATATCGTTAAAGCAATTAAATGTGTAGGTGTTGCTGATGATTCTGACCGAATGATATTATCATTACGTTTCTTGATTAATATCAAAATTATCATGTTCGTGTGTTTTGTCAGTTTGAATAAATATAGATCGATTTAAGATTAATTAAGTGTGTTTGGTCGATGATTATTCTGACAGCATGACATTATGTTTACAGCCATTAAGTAGCATGTGCAGTTAAGTTAATATTTTATTAGATGTCAAATCATATTCTTACAGAATGTGATATATTTTGACTGTTACCATTGCTTGTTATCATACAAGTAATGGTAACGGTCGTTGACGGTATTGATACTTTTGTTATTTTGGAGAAGCGAAAAAACATTAGCACACGGCCAACAACAGTCGTTGATACGGAGCCTGTAGTAGACGAATATCATTATGATAAACTTATGCAGGACACAGAGTTCCAGGTAATTATTTGCGTTACATTATTTTAATTTATTATACATATTTCATATTATATAACCATACTTTTTAAAATATTATTAGCTTATCCATTCCCCAAGCGAGGGCTCATTCTGCTGCTCTTGTATGCACTTTGAACATGTTGGAATCTTATGTAGACATGTCTTTTGTGTTCTCAAGTTCTATGACATAGTTGAAGGGACACCATTCCGACAGAATTGCTGCGGCGTCGAATACATAAGAGTGAAAATCATTTTCAGGCTGACAAGACTGTTATTGACATTTTTGCTGTTGTGGATCATTGTGTATCCAATTTGACCGATGATTCTGTGAGGCTACTGAAGGGTTTCTATGCAATCAATGAACACAAAATAACCTAAGGTTCACATGCAACCCTAATATTGATCTATGTTTTCTTCTATGAAGATTAGAACTAAGAACCTAAAGGATACAATTCAATTCTAAAGAAGAATCAAGAAAAACCAACCTTAGATCTTATGATCCTTTTAAGCAGCAGCAAAATTATCCTGCCTCAGATGAAAGTCACACCCAGGGGATGGAAGAATCAGTCCAGCAGAGTAAATCCAGAGAGAGGTGGCGTGAAGAATGAGGTGCCAGGGGGTTCCTTTTATAGCCTCCTAGGGTTACACCTGAAACCCTAAGGAGCCTCCAATTGGACAAGGCTTTTGACCACTTGGACCAGGCTTACCAAACCCTAATTAGGGTTTCGCCAAACCCTTGGAGGAGCCTCCAAGTTGGCGCCACTTTTGGTCCCTGGTTTTCCTGGCCAGTTATTCAACTATTGAATAAATACCAAACCAGTCCCTGCACCTTTTAATTAATTAATTTAATCTCCAAATTAAATCCAATTAATTCTAGATTAAATCTCAATTAATTAATATAGTTTCTAATTAATATATTAGCACTTAAATATATTAATAAACCATATATATATTTTCTATTGATTTATTATACAATTAATAAATCAACTATTCTCTCTACTGAACTATCTTTCCTCCACCCATGAGGGCAACCCAAATGGACTTTGCTTTTAACCATAAGATAAAAGTTCAATTACAAGTCATGGCTTAGACACCTAATCCAACAGTCTCCCACTTGGATAAGTCTATGACTTTAATTGTCTGAACTCTGACCCAGTCAGTTCTGTCCAAAGATAAGTGATCAGATGATCCTCCGTCCAACAAGATATTTTCAGACTCAAGACATGGATAAAATCAATCTGGTCTGATTCACTGTTCCTCGATTTCCGATTTGCATATGACTCTTAGACTACCAATTTAGTCCCGGTTGGCCAACCATTTTAGTCAACTTCAAAATCATCGAGAGGCCTACAGATATCTGTTTCCCGTTAGGGTCAAGGGACGAATAAACTTCGACTCATATACTTATGTCTTTTACCAGACAAATCACTCACAACAATACGTTTTATAACATCGAGTTACCGATGCGTTTTCATATTATCAATGAACAACCGTCTAATAAATCATAACTCATATGTCTTAGCTTAAAGATCAAAAGATATTATCGTCTCAACATTGCTCGTGATGTAATCCATGAAGCAATCCATTGAGCGCGGGTTTATCCAATACTCAAATCTCCATTTCCAAGTACTCACGAATGGTTCAGCAATCTAATTGCAATGTCTAACTCCTTAGACAATCTATTACCAATTCATGACAGTCTTACTTCACACTTACTCCCTTAAAGTGTAATCGACTGTGGATATTTGAATAATCCAATTATTCAGGAAGTAAAACATGCAAAATGAAACACAATGATAAAGTACTGACAAGAGTAGTAAACCATAATAAATCTCTATTATTAAATCACAAGAGTCAAATACAATACATTGTTACAAGTTTCGAACCTATCTAATTACTAAAACTTATATCATCTCTTAATCCAATGCTCCTAGCATGCTGATTATGCTTAATCCTACTCAGAGCCTTTGTCAAGGGATCTGCAGGATTATCTTCCGATGATACCCTCTTTACAAGGAGGTGACCTTCTTCTACCCTATGCCTGATGTAGTGGTACTTTCTGTCGATATGTCTGGACTTTCCATGATCTCGCGGTTCCTTTGTCAAGGCGACCGCACCTTCATTATCGCAGAACAGTTCCAAGGGCTCCTGAATACTCGGGACTACTCCAAGGTCACCGATAAAGTTCTTCAGCCAAGCCGCTTCCTTTGACGCTTCACTTGCTGCTATGTACTCTGATTCGCACGTAGAATCAGCCACTGTTTCTTGCTTGGAACTTTTCCAAGTCACTGCTCCACCGTTTAAAAGGAATACCCAGCCCGACTGAGACCGACCACTGTCTCTATCCGTCTGAAAGCTGGCATCTGTATATCCTTCAACTCTCAAGGTATCACTGCCACCGAGGATTAACACCATGTTCTTTGTCCTTCGCAGATACTTGAGTATATTTTTCACAGCTATCCAATGCGCCCTTCCAGGGTTACCCTGGTACCGACTGACCATGCTTAAGGCGAAAGCCACGTCAGGGCGAGTACACGTCATAGCGTACATGATCGATCCCACAGCCGAAGCGTATGGTACTCGACTCATCTCAGCTATTTCCTTGTCTGTACTCGGACTTTGAGTCTTACTCAGCTTCGCATTACTTTGGATAGGCAGCTCTCCCTTCTTGGAATTTTCCATACTAAACCTCTTTAGTACCTTATCCAAGTATGTACCCTGACTGAGTCCAATCAGTCTCTTCTTCCTATCTCTCAATATTCTAATCCCAAGAATATAGGCAGCCTCTCCTAGGTCCTTCATGGCGAAACATTTCCCAAGCCAAGCCTTAACATCTTGCAAGGTTGGAATATCGTTTCCCATGAGCAGTATGTCATCGACATACAGCACCAGAAAAGTGACTATACTCCCACTAGCCTTGACATATACGCAGGACTCATCCTCGCTCCTAGAGAAGCCAAACTCTTTGACTTTCTCATGGAAACAAAGATTCCAGCTGCGAGAAGCTTGCTTCAATCCGTAGATTGATCTCTCAAGCTTACACACCTTATTAGGATACTTTGCATCGACGAAACCCTCTGGCTGATTCATGTAAACATCCTCAGTCAGCTTCCCATTAAGGAAAGCGGTTTTGACGTCCATCTGCCAAATTTCATAGTCATGAAATGCAGCTATGGCCAGCATAATCCTAATAGACTTTATCTTAGCTACTGGTGAGAAGGTCTCGTCATAGTCAACCCCTGGGGTTTGAGTAAAGCCCTTCGCAACCAGTCTTGCCTTGAAAGTGTGTACCTTTCCGTCCATGTCTGTCTTCTTCTTGAAGATCCATTTGCACCCGACTGTCTTTCGACCCGGTACATTGTCAACCAAGTTCCAAACTTGATTGTCATACATGGACTTGATCTCGCTATCCATGGCCTCTTTCCACTTGGCAGACTCAGGGCCCGCCACTGCTTCCTGGTAGTTAGCTGGTTCATCCAAATTTATCAGTGTCCTATCACTGACAAAAGTGTCCCCATCCGAAGTTATATGGAACCCATAAAACTCGGGTGGCATGCTAACCCTACTAGAACGCCTAAGAGGTAAGGATACATCTGTCGGGCCAACAGGAACTTCTTCCTCATGTTGGTTGCTAGTTTCTCCTAAGGTTGCGTCATCTGATGACTCTTGAATTTCTTCCAGATCAATGGTACTCCCACTGTCCTCTTTGAATACGAGCTCTCTCTCTCGAAAGACTGCTCGTCTAGCTACAAAGACCACGTCCTCGCTCGGTCTGTAGAATAGATATCCAAAGGACTGTTTGGGATAACCAATGAAGAAACACCTTTCGCTTCTGTCTGCGAGTTTGTCTTGAGTCTCTCGTCTAACGAAAGCCTCACAACCCCAGACCTTGATATGTGCTAACGAGGGAGCTTTCCCCGTCCACATCTCATGAGGTGTTTTCGCAACCTTCTTAGTTGGGACAAGATTGAGGATATGGGCGGCAGTCTCTAAGGCATACCCCCAGAAGTGAATGGGAAGTGAAGCTCGACTCATCATGGAACGAACCATGTCCAACAGGGTTCGGTTGCGCCTCTCTGCAACACCGTTCAACTGTGGTGTCCTGGGAGGTGTCAACTGCGAAACTATTCCGCATTCCTTTAGATAGTCCAGGAACTCGATACTTAGATACTCTCCGCCTCTGTCGGATCTGAGCATCTTTATCTTCCTGCCTAATTGATTCTCTACTTCGTTCTTAAACTCTTTGAACTTTTCAAAGGTGTCCGACTTGTGCTTGATCAAGTAGATGTAACCGTATCTACTAAAATCGTCGGTAAAAGTCACGTAGAACCGCGTGCCATCCTTTGTGGTTGATCTGAATGGACCACACACATCCGTGTGAATAATGTCCAATAGACCCTCACCTCTTTCAAAAGACCCTTTGAAAGGTGATTTAGTCATCTTGCCCAACAGACAAGATTCGCATACATCGTCCGACTTGAGGTCGAATGATTCCAACACTCCATCCTTTTGGAGTTGGGCGATGCGTTTCTTGCTGATGTGCCCGAGCCGACTATGCCACAGACATGCCTTTTCCACGTCACTAGTAGAATCAATATAATTTACACTTTGTCCTAGATTGTCAACACATTTCACAGTTTCATACACACCATTACAAGGATAAGCAGTAAAATTCAAAATACCATTTTTGAAAACAGAAATAGATCCAATATTATTATCAAAAGAAAAATGAAATCCTTGTCTGAATAATGCGTGAAATGAAATAATATTTCTTGCCATTTCTGGCGAATAGCAACAATCTAATAAATCTAAACAAACTTCACTACTAAGCACTAAACTATAAACTCCAATCTTGGTAACAGGGGACGATCTCCTATTGCCCATGATCAAGTTCAGTCTACCGTGCTCCACCTCCCTGCTTTCCTTTAGGCCCTGCATATCAGAACAAATGTGAAAACCACATCCTGTATCAAGGACCCAAGAATTAGAAGATGGTGAGTTTTTAGAGATAGTGTATATACCTGCTGTCGATGGCTTTACTTTCCCATCCTTGACATCCTGCAAGTATTTGGGGCAGCTTCTCTTCCAATGGCCCTTTTCTTTGCAGTAGAAACAGTTTGCTTCATCGGGGTTGGCCACACAAGGAATTTGGGAAGTCTTGGTTCTCGAGCCATTACTGGATGACCCGGCCTGAACCTTTTCCCTCCAATTTTGTTTAGGAGGGCCCTTCCTTTTCTTTCCTCTGCCACTTCCAATGGCTAGAACGGGCTGATTAACCGAGGGTACACTTTTACCCTTCATCCCGTCTTCAGCTACTCGAAGCATGCGATGCAACTCAGTCATATTAGCCTGATTGTTGTTCAAATGATAAGCCAGCCTGAACTGGTCATAAGAACTCGGCAACGAGTTAAGCACTATGTCAACGGCCAACTGTTCCGGTACAGGCATCGCAAGCTTTCTAAGCCGCTCCACGTAACCTTGCATTCTTTGCACATGAGTGCAGATGGACTCTCCATCTTTGGGTTTGCTGTTCGTGAAGTCCTTGACCACTTCGCACCTTTCGATGCGCTCTTGCTTGCGGAACTTTTCCGCTAGCTCCTTGTGCATCTCATAGGGCCAGTAGTCTTCGTATATTCTCTGCAATTCGGGGTTCATTGTGGCGATCATGATGCAGGCCACTTTGGTTGCATCATCAGTATGTTTTTGGTACGAGGCAATTTCCTCGGGAGTAGCAGTTTCGGGGTCGACATCGACAAGCTCGGTCTCGAGAACATACTCTTTGTTCTCATACCTCAGAGCCATCTTGATGTTTCTAATCCAGTCATTATAGTTTGTCCCGTTCAATTGAACCCTGGAACATAGTGAGAGGATTGAGGGAACACTGGAGTTTGATTGGGGAGCGGATTGATCAGCAGAAGACATCTATAAAAGAAGGTAAGTTAAATTAGATACTTGTCGGTCCTTATAATAACCCAATATAAAATAAGGCTAGGATCCAACTATAACAATTTGCAACATAGAAGAGGGATGCCGTAATCTATAAGCAAATTTTATAAAGGTAGGCGAATGACGATTCAGCCGATTCCACCGCGGAAAAATAATCTTATTATAAATGGAATTCCTAGTTTCTTATGAGATTAATTGAACTGTTCAATAGCATGTTTAATCTCGGATATGCCCCACCGTTTGTGACTGGGATGCCGAGGATCACAAACCGGGTGTGAATAACCATGCAAATTAGCTTGGTGCTCTCGGGGTCCATTATCATCTCAAATTGATGTGCCGGTAAACCACACACGCTCCATCAACAATGATAACACCCGAGACACCCATTGCCACTCTTTATGAACCCCTATTGGTGTGCCGGTAAACCACACACGCTCCACCAACATTTCATAAAGTGCAATGTGCAATTTCATGGGGTAGCATCAAATTCACATTTTCCTAAAGTAACTAGATTGGGATTTGTTTTAGGGTTCTAGTACTTTTCAATTATAGCATTATACTTTTAAGAGGCTTAGCGGTTCTATCATACCCGTTCAGCTAACGACACTCGACTGACCAGGAGAGCGGTGGGTAAGAGTAGATACCCATTAGACTAACATTTTATAGTCAGTCGCCTTATACCCTCTTTATAGGACAGTTTTGTGAATGAGGCTTACTAGCGGTAGACTAACCAATTTTCTTATATGTATTAAATTAACTTTTAATCATAAATACATATAAGATATATTTTAATCTTATTAAAATATTTTAGAATTAATTAAGTTCTAATTTTCTAAAATTATTACTAATTTTTTGAAAATATTAATTAATTCTTTAATCCGATTTAATTGGTCCTTTAATTAATCAATTAATTAAACTAATTAAATCTAGGTTACAGATTACCAAATTAATCAAATTAATTAATCTGTATTGGCCCTTAGATTTTCGAAATTCACATGCCAAATAAAAGGGTTCAAGTTATTTTAATTGATTTAGTTACCAAAAATAACAACACACAAATAAGGCAAGCAAATCAAGCAATCAAGGAAGGGACCAAGGAGGGTGGCGGCTAGGGTTAGGAAACCCTAGCCTTGGGATCGAATTTAGCCTCCTCCCAAGGGTTTATTTTCGCAAAAACCCTAAGGCACAAAACAGTTTATGCAGTTCATAATCAATCACAAGAAAACAAGCTAGCTCTGATACCACTGAAGGGTTTCTATGCAATCAATGAACACAAAATAACCTAAGGTTCACATGCAACCCTAATATTGATCTATGTTTTCTTCTATGAAGATTAGAACTAAGAACCTAAAGGATACAATTCAATTCTAAAGAAGAATCAAGAAAAACCAACCTTAGATCTTATGATCCTTTTAAGCAGCAGCAAAATTATCCTGCCTCAGATGAAAGTCACACCCAGGGGATGGAAGAATCAGTCCAGCAGAGTAAATCCAGAGAGAGGTGGCGTGAAGAATGAGGTGCCAGGGGGTTCCTTTTATAGCCTCCTAGGGTTACACCTGAAACCCTAAGGAGCCTCCAATTGGACAAGGCTTTTGACCACTTGGACCAGGCTTACCAAACCCTAATTAGGGTTTCGCCAAACCCTTGGAGGAGCCTCCAAGTTGGCGCCACTTTTGGTCCCTGGTTTTCCTGGCCAGTTATTCAACTATTGAATAAATACCAAACCAGTCCCTGCACCTTTTAATTAATTAATTTAATCTCCAAATTAAATCCAATTAATTCTAGATTAAATCTCAATTAATTAATATAGTTTCTAATTAATATATTAGCACTTAAATATATTAATAAACCATATATATATTTTCTATTGATTTATTATACAATTAATAAATCAACTATTCTCTCTACTGAACTATCTTTCCTCCACCCATGAGGGCAACCCAAATGGACTTTGCTTTTAACCATAAGATAAAAGTTCAATTACAAGTCATGGCTTAGACACCTAATCCAACAGCTACAACAATATCTTGATGAACAGAATACACTAAAGACAAAATACATTGACGAGAGTCCAACTTAAGGGATAAACAACAAAATTCTAACTTTGAAAAGATGTTAGGTGTTAAAGTTCCAGATGTTGTGTATATTCAGAATCCATCAGACATTCGAAACAAAGGTTGCGGTAGTCGTGGCAAGAGGTTAAAGAGTAAAAAAGAGATGATGGTAA
Organism: Cichorium intybus; assembly: GCA_023525715.1. NCBI lineage: Eukaryota > Viridiplantae > Streptophyta > Magnoliopsida > Asterales > Asteraceae > Cichorium > Cichorium intybus. The sequence continues at coordinate 54,034,547 of CM042010.1, read as the reverse complement.
CTGAAAACTTGAAGTCGAAGAGAGAATGCAGTGTATGTAACCAGATGGTACATCATGACAAGAGAAATTGTCCAGATAGGAAAAAAGAAGATTCGTTTTTAGTCATTTAATTAGTCAATTTTGTATTTATTTTACCAGCATACAACTTCGTCAGACATGTTTGTTTGGTCATGGTATTAGTATTATTTTATATTTATTATTATTACTTTTTCGTTACAAGTTATATGCGTTGTTGTTCTTATTTGAATGATCCAATAATTTCGACATAACCACAAAATAAACATTGTCAAATCTATGCATTGTCATATATTATGCAATTGTTGTATATTATACATTTATTAGTTTTAAGTATGCAATCCATATTATTTTACCCTGATGCATACTTCATTGATGTTGTTACATAAAACTATGACAAAATGTGTTTTATATGTCAACTTCCAATCAGTATGTTATTCAATATGTCATATAACTCATTGATTTACATGGTATATTAATAATTGTTTACTATATTCTAACAGAATGTAGTAGTCATTCTATCAGAATTCGAAGTACATTCTACCAGAATGTGTTACATTCTTTCAGAATATGACCCCTGATATTAGAATACTACTCATTATATCCAAGTTATACCCATAACATTCCTAATGGTTTTTTACATACTTAAACATAACATTCCGCATTTTCCCCAAACAACATATACGCCCTTTTCAGCTCGATATGTTATATCACTAAGAATGCCATATGTTATATCAGAATTATTACACAACACATATGTATTTCATGTAATTTGGCCATTCTAGTCGATCATGCAAAAACATTTATAACCTTAAAAAAGAAATACACGTTTCAAACGTGCTTACACTACCAAAAGAACTAATATCCAAAACAACCAATATCCAAAATATTCAAAAACAATTTGTTCATACCACTATTTTTTAATAACTACCAGAATAAACTATTTCAACCTTTCATTTTCACACTCCTTTTCCCCTTCTTTTCCTCTTTTTTGCTCTTCCGACTATTGCAGAAGTTTCGTCTTTTGTAGCACGTCAAGTTTGCCAGACGCTTCACCATCCTTTACCAACATGTCTCTATGTATATTAATAGTCGATGTCATCAGCATTGCCATGTATTTAATTCTCATTCGCATTAAAGCATTTGTCGTACTTTCAATCAATATGGGTTGCCCACGTCCCTTAGGCGTGACATTTTGTCCTTCCTTTGCAACACCTTCTAACGGTTGGGCTTCATTAACAATGTGTGGTCCTACAATAACAAGTTCAAGGTTAGTCATAATACAAGTGATTCATTCATAAAATATCTAATATTGTTTTTTAACTCATATGAACTCAAACACATAAACTTTGAGTTTATCCAAAACATAAGAATCAGATGAACATATTCTATCAGAACAACAATCTTGACAACTAACTTTCTTATTCCGGAAGACTGTCAACTTCATCCATATAATGAATACCATAACCGATAATCTGATGTTCTTCAAATAGAATGATTTACCATTATTTCTAGCTACACACTTATTCTACTAGAATGATTATATGAGAATCATTATATTACTCAATCAGAATGACTATGCGTATAATCAGTACAATTATCACAGAATGCAAAACATTCTCATAACATACTTATAGAAACAAATTAGCATAAAAAGGCTCAAATTCTACCAGAATATACAATTCCACACACAAATTCACTATATTATTAAAAAAATAAACACGACAACAAATCTAACTACTCGTTTACTTATTCCAAAACGATGTGAATTTCATCCAAATAAGGAATACCATTATTTCAAAACTCAAATACACACACAATCACTTTATTCTAGCAACGATGTTATTCTAATAGAATGCTTTACATATTCTATCAGAATCAATATGCCCTGTTTTTCCTTTTCATTCTAAATTCAACCATTCTCACAGTGCCTTAAACCCTAATCGTGTATTTACCTGACACCTGATTGCATTCTAACATTGATACTAAACAAAAACTCATACATGCAAACTGAACTCAACCAATTTTTTATCATACAACACCGATTACATCCAACATCAGAATTACACATACCTTTAGGGGGATTAACAAAATCGTCATTCTCTAAATCCAATGCCGTATCTACTGTGTTCGTGAAATAGTTTTTTAAGTTTTCCCTCAACCTTGAACTTGATCGATTGTTCTTCATACCACAAGAATATGTTTAAAATTTTGCAATTTCCAACTTCGCACTTCGAAGAGAATGATCGGGGAGCAGCTGTTTTTATGGATGCCGCTTTTCAATATTTGGAATGGGAAGAAATATTTTGAAATTGAAGAGTAGATTAGATTCAAACTGTAATTTGATTTCTTTGAATTTGAAAGGACGTTTTTTTGGGATACGTAATCACAAACCCAGGAATGAAGGAAACAATTCCTTGATACTTGCTGATTACCTTTTATGCATTTCATTAGAATACCAACAATGCCCTTAATTGATAGAGTTATTAGGTTTTAACATATTCTTTTTATTTTTAATTCTAAATGAAAATCAAATTTAATCTAGGTGATCCAACGGTCCATATAATGTCCTACATCCACTACATCCACACAATAATTAGAATCCTTAATATATCTTAACCCATATATATATATATATATATGTATATATATATATATATATATATATATATATATATATATATATATATATATATATATATATATATATATATATATATATGAATAAGTTCAAACGAGAACCATTAAAAGATTGAGAACTAAAAGAACCAATCCAAGTCACACATTATTTTGATCTAATGGTTATGGGGTTTGATCGTCTACAACGCGTTCACACTTGTTAAACTCCATATATATACAACCCTCCGATGAATTGCGTCAAGGGCCGAGATTAGTTCTCAAGGTTCTTAATTTTTTAATGGTTCTCATTTGAACCCTTCCCTATATATATATATATATATATATATATATATATATATATATATATATATATATATATATATATATATATATATATATATATATATATATATATGGTTAGGTTATAATAATAATGACAATTATTGTGTTACCTTGTAACCAAATCCTGTCCATCCAATTTTCATTCTCGTAAGAATGAAAAAACTGAAAAGTTTTCATTCTTAAAAGAATGAACTAAATTTTGTACATCAAAATAACAAGAATGTAATGAATTATTTCAATTATGACAAAATTACTGGAAAAATTACATCACAACAATAAGAATCTACAAAAATTGTAACAATTATGGAAAGAATGAAAATATTTTACATAAAACAACAATATTCTAAATGAACAGATAAGTCATTCTTAAAAGAATGTGTCTTAAATGAGTGGTCCATATTGAGTTTCAAGGTTACACAATACTTGCCAGGATATATTTGATCCTGCTATATATATATATATATATATATATATATATATATATATATATATATATATATCAATCAACGATCTTTATTTAAATTAATATTATATTTTAGTTTTATCTTTGTTTTAATTGTTTATTTTGAATCTATGAAATATTTTATTTTTTATTAATTGTTATAATAGTTATAATTAAGTTATAATCTTTATATATTTATTTAGAAAAAAAAAAATGGAAATGGAGGGCCACCATTTCCAAGTGAGGGGAGAGTTTGTCACGGGTGAGTACGCAACATTTGGCACGGGTGAGTGCTCCTTTTGCGGAACGGACACTTTTAACGTTTAGAAACCCTAAGCCTTCGTCAACCAGAAGCGAGGTGAGGAGAGGGAAAAAGGCCAAGTCTCCATCGCTGATTCATCTCTCCTTTTGGATTCCCGAGTCATCGCTGCTCACTTGGTAAGTTTTCCCTTTCTCTTTTCCGTTTGACCTAATTGATTTATATGAACTTGCTCTATTTGTTTTTCAAAAAATTCCGAACATGCAACAAAACACACAAATTGGGACAATATATACATTTAGCGTTGTTGAACATGATGCGTATATGCTTTTATGTGCAAAATTATCCTGATGCATCAAAGGAGCTGATGACTTCTGTTCTCCAACATACTTTTAATGGTAAATATATCGTCAAACACATAATCTGTTATAAGGGAGGAAATGCTTCGAAATTCAGTTATCTCCCCTGCTTCACAGTAGATGCTTTGGTACTTACATAAGTGGTTGGATTGTATAGTATCAAATAATCTCTTATTTTGATCAGTGGACGTCGACCACAGAGCATTTGTTGTTGCAACAATACAAGTACATCAAGTGTCTCTTTATTTGCTCTTGTTTTGCAGAAAATTGGAAAAGAAAGCATTAACAAAATATAAGAGGAACCCAAAGTGCTCCTTTAATCATTTAAACAACCACCCCAAATACTGTTAGTGAAACAAAGGAATCTAAAATCTGATACATTTGTCTACCAAAATTCAAAAGTCAATAATACCAATAACATGGTGAAGAATCCCATCTGCTGCTCTCATTGATTGGCAAATAAAAATTTCCATGAGCACATGGGTTCACCTTAAGCCCAAGAAAATAACTCAATAGCCCTGAGCACAGAAGATATATATATATATATATATATATATATATATATATATATATATATATATATATATATATATATATAGGGTAAAGTTCAATTGAGAACCTAAAAAAGCCTAGGAACCTAAGAACCCATTTTATGAACTTTTTTTCTACACAATATTTTTCAAAAAAAAAATATACCAAAATTTTTGTTATGATGCGTCTAGAAGATTTCAAAAAAAAAATTCAAAAAAAAATCATTTTTTTAATTTTTTTTTCATATGAGTTTAGGGTTTAGGGTTTAGGGTTTAGAAATCTCTTAGACGCTTTAAATAAAAAAATTGGATGCAAAAAAAAATCATTTATTATTATTTTTTTTTCATATGGGTTTAGGGTTTAGGGTTTAGGGTTTAGGGTTTAAGGTTTAGAAATCTCGTAGACGCTTTAAATAAAAAAATTGGATGCAATTTTTTTTGAAAAATATTGTGTATAAAAAAAGTTCCTAGGTTCCTAGGGTTTTTTAGGTTCTCTCATGATCTCGACCCTATATATATATATATATATATATATATATATATATATATATATATATATATATATATATAATGTGGTCAACAAAGGCAAGACATCCACAAAAAAAATTACTCTTATCTTGCTTCATATACTGAGTCGGCTCACTTTTACTATCCGCTTCTGCAAGTAGAAAGATATGTTGATGTACGATTCTTGCAATGCCTGCTTAAGGCCATATCAACATGGTATTTTGTATGCTATGCCTAGTTGGATCCTGTAACATTTTCGCCTTTAAGAAAATCAACCAACTCCCAGGTCTCATTCTTTTTAATAGCTGTCATCTCGTCTTTCATCGTGTCTTGTCACATGACTTTCTTCAGCATCATCATAAGAAGTAGGGTCACACATGTATAGTGCAAATGTACATGAAGCATAATTGCCCGTCAATAATAGAAGTTTTTACTTGTGTTTTGCTCTTGTTCTTCGAATCGATTGTTTGCTTGACATAATAAGCTTGCGACTTACCAGGTTAAACAACTTGTATGCTTTTGGAGAAGTAGAATTGCCATTAAAAGTACTTCCCTTTGTAAGCGAGATATTCACTGTTGCTGCATTGCCTTTTATCCGGTTCTTTTTTGGGAGATTACTTGCATTCATGATTTGCTTTTGGACATTCCAACAATGGTTGGGTTTTTCCGTTTTAAAACTGATTGGACCATAAACTTCATTATGCACTATTTCAACACAAGAAGAAGCTCTCCAGGACTTGTTTGCAGAGAATGACTTTCTACTTTGTTTCCCATAAACACAACCCTCACAAAATTCCAATGTACCAGTTTTTGGAAGCCCCAAAACCGTACTTGTTAATTTCTCTATCGAGTTGCATTCATACATTAGTAAGTTATCTCCTTATGAGAATGCATACATACAATAGACATAGGTATACACTGATTAGTACTTGTAGAACAACAAATTTACAAATAATGATATATCAAGTCGTGTATGATTAGCGAGATACATTAATGCTCCTGAAATGTGGTACATATATACATTGATACACATACGTATACACATGAAGGACCACCAATTTCCTTGTCATCTATACAAGGTTGAAAGGGGACTTTGTTGTATGTTTGGTTCGTTAAGTCAATCCTAGATAACAATTTTACGCTTGTCTTCTTTATTTCTTCACCTCCTTCATCTTCATCTTAAAAAAACCATAAAACTTGGCATAACTTAATCGGATCATACAAATAAAACTAAAATCAAATCTTAATTACTGAAATTAAAACCAAAAGGTCAAATACCTGTATAGTAACCAAATCAACAAACCTAAATCTCGGTCATTAGAACCAAATCAACAAACTCAAATTCAGATTTTGTGCTTATTATTGTAGTAAACAACATAATGATTATGGACTTGTTGGCTATTGGGAGCCATCCAAAGTTGTAATCCTCATGTTTTTAAGTTTGCTAGTTTCCCCTGTATTAGCTTCCAATGGAGCAAGAGTCATCCTGAATGTGGCTCTTTTTATTTGTGGTCACTGCTCAACGGAGATGATTTTTTTTAGGTTTTTGGTGGTCATAGATTTCTGGTTGGTTTGTCCCCTTATTTTGAGTGTTCATTTATCATATCCAAAAGAATCTCACTAGTTTTTGTTCTTAAAGTTGTTGCCAGAATGATGAAAGAGGAGAGAGCCATAAAACCTTTGTATTTTATTGGATTTTTGTTTCTAGGGAATGATTATTTTGGGTCTCTTCATCATTCTGATAATAACCTCAAGAATAAAGAAAATCGATTTCAAGCTCTCATTTAGGGCTTTATCAACAGGTCGAGATTTTTGAGTCAATTCATATGTATTTATTAATTTATATTTGGATTAAAGTTAAATATGTTACTAAAATTTGATTTTATAAAAATGAGACTAAATTACAAGATTGGTCCTGTAGTTTGGTGAAATTTGCGATTTGAGTCCCGAGTTTCAAAAATCAGGCACCAACAGTCTTTAAGATTTTAATTTCTTGCACGATGTATAACTCCGTTAGAAATTATTAAAACCTATAAACTATAGAGACCAAATATGTAAATGAAAAGAAAATAAACTGCTCAAAGACTCACTCCCGTTCAAATACCCCTTCCTGTGTTAACATGTGGATACTTTTTTCTTCCCGAACATCTAATTACAAATTACCATTCATCTCTTCACCATTTCCATCTCCCTCCATTAAAACCCTAAATAACACCAAACTTCTTTATTTTAAACTCTCAAATGAAATCAAAATCAACCAAACCTCACAAGCTAAACTAATGCTAAAACAAAATCAAAAAACATCGGACCTAATTACTATATTTAATCAAATCATCAAATGAGAAACTCATTGTATCAAAAGATGGAAGAACTGTAAATTGATTCATCGGATTTATAGAATAAGATGATGGTTTATGGAACAATAAAGACAACTAGATTACTACATAAACATTTTGTTGTTTTCCCTATTATAATCCAAACGTAAAAATCCAATTAAATTCCTACATAAACACAGACTCATCCGGTGATCTCTTTTGTTCTTTAAACCAATACTTCTTTGTTTAATACTATGTTATATTCTGTAAAAGTGTTGCTTTTATGCTCTTATGCGCAAAATGTATTCTCCAAAACACTTGCAGCTCCTAATGCTAGATATTCGTTATTACCCGAGTAAGGGAGGAAATTAATGTTTCAAAACGCAATTGTTTCTCCTACTTCACAGTAGACACTTTGGTCCTTAAACAAGTGGTTGTATTGTTTTGTATCAACTAATCTCTTATTGTGATCAATGTACATTGACTGTAGAGTATTAATTGTGGTTGCAGCAGTACAAGTACATGAAATGCCTCTCTACAACTTAAAACTGTTAACACACCAAGTGGCTTAGTCATTGGATTCGGTAAGGATTCATATCATGTCTACACAATACTCTATAACTGTCTTCTTTTCCTTTTACGTAAACATAGTTAATCAATCTTGCTATCAATTTTCTTCAAATCAAAATGCTGATATTCGGGTCTTCTTCTTTGAATGAGTAATGATTTACTATATATGCGTTAACCAGATCTTGATTCTAAAACCCACCTGATTTTTCCTATTATTTACTGTTGTGAAAGTAAAATCTAAGCAATGAACAACATAGAGATGCTAAAATTTTGCCGATTCAGTAGAGTAGTTCATTGGTAGTAAGAGTAAAGAGTAAAGATACATTTATATAGCCAAATAAATAAACTGAAAAAATGCTAAAAGCAAGACACTAACTGGTACTACTATGTTGGAAACATAGACCACTTAATTGACATAAACCAACCAGTCAAATGCAATATTGGCTAGTGTGAGTTAGGTATCCCAATCTTCCAAGTGTAGTCTTAAAAACAATGGCATACTCTCTTTGGCAAATAAAATTTCTGTCAGTACACTACACTCTACACTGGTTCACCTCAAGCGCAGAAAATTACTGAATAGCCCACACCTTAAATTTTTTGAATCACGAAAGATTTAAATTAAAAAGCAATAGACCCACATACACTGCAAAAATTAAACTAAGAATAAAACAAAATGCACACAGTTTTGCTTCTTTCAAATATGCTCTTGGAAGTAGGAGTCTGATTTGATGTACGATGCCTGTGATGCTTTCTTAAGGCCATATAAGACCTTTCTTCAATTGAAACCCTAAATAACACCAAACTTCTTTATTTCAAACTCTAAAATGAAATCAAAACTAACTAAAACTTAAAAATCAACAAACAACATCAAAACCAAACTAGTATATTGAATTAAATAATCAAATGAGAAACTCATTGTATCAAAAGATGAAGGGGATTTATAGAATCAGATGATGGTTTATGGAGCATAAAGACTACTAGATTACTATATAAAAATCTTGTCGGTTTCCCTATTATAATCCAAACCTAAAATTCCAATTAAATTCCTACATAAACACAGACTTATTATGTAAATCATGTGTCTGGTGATCTCTTTTGTTCTTCAATCTATTTCTTTCTGCAATTAAGCCCTTGAGATGTTTTCTCATTTCCTTTCTTATGTTTCTTCTTTGGTACATATCACACTCGAAACAAATTTGGTTCAACTCATCTCTCTTCTCCTTTTTCATTGTGTGTTTTTTAGTTTCTTGGTTGAGCAACAAAAGAAAAAAAACCGTTTCACCTTCAAAACACTCGAAAAAGACCGAGGAAAAGGACAAAAAGAAGAGTAATAAAGTCTTTTTACATTTAACTTAACAGAAAAAGTTTATGGTGTTAGTGAGAAGGACCACCACTGCATGAAAATTGGAACCTTAAGGGCTGCTGATGCATATCTTTGAAACTTGGACTCAAAGTGCAAATTTTACTAAATTGTAGGGACCATTATTTAATTTAGTATAAAAATAAAGCCATTGAAAATATTGAAGATAAAAGATGAACTCAGGATCATTGGAAGAAGATCGATATGAGGGGCAAATCAGTCATTTTACTGAGTTTTAATAGATATTTTGTAACGCCGTTTGACCCGGGGACCAAAGATACAACAAAGAATCGCCATAGGGACCACCAGTGCAACAAATGAAACATTTGGACCAAATCATAAATTATAATATAACACATGGAAAAAAATTGTAAATTTCTCTATCTTAAAATTTAGCCTTGTGTAGTATAACATCTATAACATATGCATGAACATGACACATTATCAAAAATTTTGGGTGAAAGACAATGTCGGCCATTGTAGTCCCCAATGACCAAGACGTAAAAAGATGTATAATAATATTGCGTGTAAAATACAATATCGAAATTTATAATTAAAATTATATATCATGTCTATTATTGGGCTGGAAACATCAACCTTTTTAAAGTTAAATAATCAAAATTTTCTTTTTCTACAAGTTAGTTTCATAGACCTATAATCTTCATAATCAACTTTGTTGTTTTGTGTTGACTTCAAAGTCTTTGAATAAGAAGTTGAGGGATAAGACATTTACGTGTGGCATGGGAAATGAATATAAGTTTGTGGATGTTATTTTCTATTGACTCGCAAGTCTTCCAAGGTCACATTCTAAGAGATACAGAAATAGTCCTTGCAGTTCACAAAACATTGCAAGTTCGGTCTAGTTTTTAAAATATTCTCAATATAGTCCTTACATTTGCATTTCGTTACAAATTAACTAACAGTCGAACACAGTTAAAAATAAAACATGAAATGCTTATAAATGCGCATTTTACCCCTTTATTTGTCTTTTTATTAAATTATTATTTTGCCATATTTGGTATTATCATTAAAAACAATAACTCATAAATCTTTTTTTTAAACCATCTTATTTGTCACTTTGTTTAACCCTAAGATCAAGGAAGAAATTGTTCCCCCTCCTCCATTTATCCTCTGTTAAAGACTTGTGGTCAAGTACATGTACGAGTTAAGGGCAATATTGCTTATTGTTGTCCAGGAGATAAATAAATGTATGTTAATATTGTGCATGAAATACAATATCAACTTTTAGACTTAGAATTATAAAATTTATCTTTTATTGGGCTGGAAACATCAACCTTGTTAAAGTCATATACTCAAAAATTACTTTTTTTCCTGCAAGCTAGTTTCATAATTACAGCATTGTGTTGACATCAAAGTCTTTGATTGAAAACATAGGCCTAAGACCTTTGCATGTGCTAAGGGGATAATAATTGTCCAAAAAGTAATGGACAAAGAATACAACTTTGTGGATGTCAATCTTTTGTTGACTTCCAAGTCTTCCAAGGCTGCTTTCTTTATATACTTTTAATAAATGCATTGTATCCAACCGTATCTGAAGTGGTAATTAGGAAATCAGTCGATTAGTTTATTCATGAAAAGACTGAAATACCCCTTATACTCATGAAAAGACCAAAATACCCTTGCTTCCTTCTTCTAGCATATGTGTGAACAATTAGAGGATTTGTAACAGACAACCACAATGCATTTGACAGACTACATTTTTATAAAAAGATACAATGAAAATTTGAATATAAAGTTACAAAATTTATGCTTATGGTGCCTGACACGTCAACTATGTTAATCATTAACAAAAAAGTTATAATTTATCTTTGATTTCTCGAAAATGTAAATGCTTGTTTGTCGAATTTTGTGTTGTATTCAATATATATATATATATATATATATATATATATAAAATTCTGGTAAAATACAATTGTGTATGTAATGGGGAGTAGACTTGACTGTAATCAAGAGAAAAAGAAAGTTAGGCTATAGGAGTAGGACCACAATAATACTAGTCTGTTGGTGACTTCAAAGTCTTTGAATGGAAACATTTACTTGTGAAATGGGGATTTGAGGAATATTATTTTGCATTGACTTCCAAGTCTTCTAAGGTCACTTTCTAACAATAATGATGATAATTAGTAGAAACCAGAAAATAACAAAATAAAAAGGAAAACAGAGGTAAAATGTCATTTTACAAGGGTTTAACAACTTATTTCTAATGATGTTAGAAAAAGGGACTGAATCTGTAACAAAATGCGAACTTAGGGGTGATTTTGGGAAAATGTAAAAAATTGGACCAAACTTGCAAGTTCATGTAAACCACAAGGTCCGTTTCTGTAATTTACTCATAAATTAATAAATAACAACATTGTGATTTATTAAATTCCAACGGTAGTTCTGATAGAGAGACCAAATAGATTGAACAAATATTGATTCACCATTTCAAAGCTTCTTTTAATTTGATTTTATTGATGATAATAAAAATTTATTATGAAACGTATTATTGAATGCGATGTTTTCGTCTCTTTTATTTCCTTCCATCAAGTTCTTATTTCCATATACTTAAACTAAAAATAAATCAATGTATTTATATTTTCTTACTGGTTCAATAGTGGGTTTCACAAAAACTTATATACAATTACACATGAATATCAGATTTTAGCTAGTAAATAACATAAGAGAACTTATTACAAAATAAAAATATAATTCTTTTACGATAAAACAGTTCACAAGGTTTAATGCATTATAATAAATTTTGGACAACTTTCGACCTAGATGACCTGTTTGACCCATTAGGAATGAAGAATTACCTTTTCTGGAAAGACTCTGAAATTTTAGATTTACAATTATAAATTTATCTTTTCTGGAAACATGAAGCTTGTTAGAGTCAAATAATTAAAAATTTCTTTTTCCTGCAAGTTAGTTTCACAATTATAGCTTTGTGTTGACTTCAAAGTCTTTGAATAAAGACATAGGCCTAGGACATTTGCATGTGCTAAGGGGCCCAAAAGAATATAAATATGTGGATATCAATCTTCCATTGACTTCCAAGTCTTCAAATGTTGCTTTCAATATATACTTTTAATAAATACAGTCACGTCTGCCATCAGCAATAGACTAGGCCAGAAAGATTTCTATTTTGTGGATACAAATTGGCTGTTGACTTCCAAGTCTTCCCTGACAATAAGTAAATACCATTACAGCTGTGAGTGTAAGCCTAAAAGGTTTCATGATATCAGTTGTCATTTTTGACAGAAAAATACAGTTTTTGTTTTCATGTAATCAACTTTCTGTAGATGTCAACACAAATGTTGCGTCTTATACACATTAAAGATTGCACTTGTAACAACTAAAATGAATAACAACCTTGAAGATATGAGTTGTAGCATGCAACAATTGTTTTATTTAAATTTAATCAATATGGTTTGGAACCTAAAAGCAATATCTCTCCCAAATGTGTCTTTGAGAATATCTTACGTGTTTATCGGAATGCCTTTTAGCAATCTTTTTGTTAAAACTCCTTCCTAAGTCTGATATGTTATTGGTGGTTTAACAAATTTAATTTGGCTATTGTATCAGGTGTGAACATTTTTAAAACTAGCTCATGAATATGAAGGACTTGATGGTAGCTTCAAGAGCGCAAAAAATCATTTTAATTGGAACGGTAATTTCTTGGATAAGTTGCAATATGTATTATGGCTTTTATGTTCTAAAGTTGCTCGTTAGTTAACTAACTGAGCGATTCTCATTTTGTAGGCTCTTGGTTAAAAGCGATAAGTTTCATTGATTTGATTATGATAACATCATACTTTCTTGTCTTCGTATTACAAAAATGTGCTCTGAAAATTACCCAGTCATATTAAAATGATCTGAATGATTTTCATTGCTATTGTTGGGTGGTTTTTTCAAAGTATGTGAGGTCTACCATGAAACTAAGTATATGGACCTCTTTGTTTTAGTTTTTTATTTAATGTTAAAACAAAATTGTACTTTAAAAAATCTCCCCAATCATCTCAATACCATCCAAATACAAATCTGTTTTCATTGCTATTATTGGGTTGTTTTTTCAAAGTATAATGTCTTGGTAATTATAAAATTTGAAAGAACAATGCTATAACTGGATGCATTTTTCAAAGTACACTACCTTAGTGAGAAAGTTATTAAATATACAATGTTTTAGTAGACCAAATCAAATGAAAGATGCTATAATACATGCATATATAAAATCTGAAAGAGTAATGCTATAAGTAGGCCCATCTAATGGTTTCACTTTTAGCCAAAGTTTTAGATTTTCCTGTGTTAAACCGTTTGGAAATGTATCAAGTACATGGGTTGAATTTGTCATGTCTAAAACAGGTGTAATGCATTTGACATGGTACTTGTTTAGAAAAATGTAAGATGATATTGTGAATATAAAGTTACAGATATTATTCTTATGGGCGGGCCTTGGCACATCAACTTTGTTATTTATTAATGAAGAATATAAAAGCTTGTTTGTTGAATATGGTGTCATATTCTGTAAAAATATTAAACACATACAATTGCCTATGCAATGGGGAATAGGCTGGCAATAAACCACTCATTTTGATGAAGAAAAAAACAAAATTAGGTTAGGACCACATACAAGAATTTCCAAGTCTTCCATGGCTTTATAAATAAAGCAGTTCCTTCATCATAGCAACCCATCACTTCATCTTAACAACTCATCTTTCTACTTCAGTTTTTTGTTTTCCAATCTCTAAACTGCTTTAGAGTTGATAATGGGAAATCAGAGGGGTTTGGGGCACCATCTCATTTTTTTATGTGGGTTTTTGTTTGCAGCCACATACACTACTTGTTTGGGTGATGTAAATAGCAGTGTGAGTGTCGTTTGTTCTCAGAAAGAACGACTTGCTCTTCTCAACTTCAAAGAGAGTGTTGAAGATCCTTCCGGAATGTTGTCATCATGGGTTGGCAATGACTGTTGCCTTTGGGAAGGAATCCACTATGACTCAACCGTTGACAACCTTTATCTCAGAGGATGTTGGGGATCTGAATGTAACACCAAGATACTCTTTTTATAAATATAATAAAAAGGGTAAAATGGTCATTTTACCTTGGAAGGGTAAATTGGTCTTTTGGACAGAAAAGTATTTGGTTTGAAATAATATTTTGAGTTTTGGACTTAAAAATGTTATAAAAACTGAATTTGAGTCGTTTTACCGAAAAAAGGTATTTTGGTCATTTGACCATGTGAAGGACCAAATATGAAAAATATTGTTGGTTGTGGCAAAAATGTAAGAAATGAAAGTTTTATTGTAATAAAACTTGATTTTGTGGTCAAAGTTCAAGAAAATGAACTTTAGGACTAAAAATGTAAAAATTTGAGGTATAAATAGGGGAGAGTTGACTCTCTCTTTGACTGGCCATTTGTGCAGCAACGGGGATGGGTTTTGGGTTTTGAGAGCAAAAACCTGGAAATCTTGAAGGATTGAAGCATGGAATTGGAATCATGGCTTGGAATTGGTGATTCCTTTGTTAATGAAGGTTAGTTTTTTTTATTTTATTATTATTATTATTATTTTTTTAGAACGGCGGATATTATAGAAGCTAGCGAGGCGCTAGAAAAAGAAGGTTACAAAAAGTATGAGGAAGGATTACATGACCAAATATTCCACGTAAAAAAAGTACAATTATTTCTATATTTAAACCAATTAAACGAAGCGATCATAATATCATCCGCCGTGTTAGACACCGAAGGAGCCACTTTCTTGAACACTAGGTTGTTGCGGGACTTCCAAATGCTCCAAACCGTAGCGTACACCACTACCATCCGAAATTTTTGAAAGTGGCGAGAAACGCCATCAGCTTCCAAAAAAGCAATAAGGCTGTCGATATTAAGCGGCAATACAGAGAACGCGTTAGACCATTTAGCAACACACCGCCAAACCGACACAGAGAAATGACAATTAAAGAAGAGATGAACAGATTCTTCCGTACTCCCAAAGCAGATCGGACAGGAACCGGAGGCAAGCACATATGGAGTGGACTGAAATCTGTAATTTCAGCCATAATCCATGATGTTTATATGATTTCTGGGCTTAAACATGTTCATGAAGCAAGAACATATGTTAAAAATAGCAAAGTAGATTGCTATTGTTGATAAATTGAATTGTTGCTTAAGAACCCTAAATCATGAATTGATGTGATTAAGGTGTTTCTAATGGTTTAAAACTTGTTATTAGTCAAGGGTTTTAGTCCTAGAACAAACCCCAATCGATTAAGGACTGGATTAAGGACTTAATGAGCCAAAACTGCTTGCTACAGTGCATAAATCGCGACTGGCCAGGAGGTCTGCCAGGGCGCAGTGCGCCCAGGACCAGGGCGGGGTGCGCCCAGGCGCAGTGCGCCCAGCCCTAGGCGCAGTGCGCCTTCAAGCAGGGGCCAGGCAGGGGATCAAAAATGCTAACTTTCGTTTGGCTTGTCCGTTTTAGCTCAAATTTGGACCATAGGCTCGTTATGGTCTGAAAAGTTTGGAAAAATTTTTATATTGAGTTTCCGACCCCTCGGGGGCACTGTAGATCGATTTGAATGCCTCGGTGAATAGTAAAATTCACATAAAGATGGTAAATGTAAAGTTTATTATCTAGGCATCGTTTATAATGATATAATATTGGACTCTTACGTATTAGAGTCAATTTAGATGATTATTAACCTATTATCATTTGGTATATAAATGGATAAATAGGTATGGGACAAAATGGTTGTGGTGCACGCAAAGGCAAGAAACAACCGGGATTTAAACGCAGCTAGCATCCAGGTGAGTAATCTCACTGATATCATATGTGATATATGATGATTGAATTGTTACAGGTTGAAACAGCTTCGAGAGACGAAAACGACAAGTGTTAAAATATGTGTAAAAGACAAGACCAGATAATCCGTGAGTCATTGCGATGACAAGAACGGAGCTGTGAGTCAATACATATATATATACACTATGAATGACAAGACCAGATAAGCCGTGAGTTTATAATAAACAAGAACGGAACTGTGAGTCAATAAAATGACAAGACCAGATAAGCTGTGAGTCTATAATAGACAAGAACGGAACTGTGAGTCAATATATCTATGTAAACTGTTATATAGACAACAGCGGGCTAACCCGTGAGTCTAGGCAACAGCGGGCTAACCCGTGAGCCACAGTTTATTCCGAGGAGTTAAACTTATATAGACAACAGCGGGCTAACCCGTGAGTCTAGGCAACAACGGGCTAACCCGTGAGCCACGGCAACAGCGGGCTAACCCGTGAGCCATATCTAACCGGTGCAGCCTATATGGCTATGATATTGTTACAGGTACATGGTGCGGCCTTTTGGCTATGATATCGGGTTATTAAACCCAGCTGATGCGGCCTGCGGGCTATGATTTATATATATCGATATTGTTTTGGTGCAGCTTATATAGCTATGACATAGGGTGCGGCTTGAACAGCCATGAAATACGATGCAGTCCATTGTGACTAAGAACCATGGAACAGAAATGGTTAAATATGATTAAATGTGCAAATAACTGACGTAGCTTAATAATTACAGGTTTTGTGATTCAGCCTGTATGGTTATAGATTAGGATGTGAAATCCTAGAAGATATTTGGCCAGCCAGTAAGGCTAGGAGTTTGGATTCGATATCCAGACAAATACATGATTGTATTTTATACGTGTTATTTGCAGGAATGATTACTCACTGAGCTTTGTAGCTCATACCGTTTGTTAAATGTCCCTGCATGTTAGCATGATCCTGATAGGGGAATAGATGGAGTCCGTGACTCGAGAAGTAGGACTCTTAGATGCTGTCAGTAGCAGCCCGGCTTCAAAGGAGACTACGGTATTTTATACTCTCCTTGATACGCTTGTACCCGTTTTTATTAAAATATACCCCTTTGTTATGGTTTTAAATGAAAAATTTTTCAGGGGTGTTTTGTTTTAAAAGCCGGGTGTTACACTGAAGATGAGGAAGATGGCTGCTACTTAATGGGTAATGAGGTGAAGTCTTCTTTGGCAGAGTTGAGGCATCTGAAACACTTGGACATAAGTGGGAATCATTTTGGAAGGAGCCCTATTCCTGAGTTCATTGGATCCTTTAAACACCTCACCTACCTCAATCTCTCAGGTGCTGGTTTTGGAGGTATTATTCCTCCCCACATTGGAAATCTTTCTAATTTAAAGGTTCTTGATCTTGGTTTGAATGGAGGGCTGATGGCAAACGATATGGCATGGACTTCCGGCCTTTCGTCACTTGAGCATCTGGACTTGAGTTCCGTATATCTTGGTCAAGTGCAGAATTGGGACATGGTGTTTTACACGTGTCCATTGTTGAAAGAGTTAAGTTTGTCAAATTGTGGACTTTCCAATGCTGATGTTGGTCCTTTTCATAATTCTAGTCGAATACTTCCCAACATCAAACACCTCAATCTTGGCTTCAATCATTTCAAAGGTCCAATCCCTGGATTTTTTCAAAACATGTCATCCTTGACACTCTTGGATCTTTCATCCTTCAATCTTAGTTTGGCATGGAACTTTGCAAACCTGCTAAGCGTGATTCCTTCTTTATCAGAGCTGCATTTATCAGATTGTGGGCTTGATAAGACTCATCTCTCTTCCCCTCTTCTTAATTTCAGCACACTTTCTAACATCCAACACTTGGATCTCAGCCATAATACAATTGAAGGCACATTTCCATCTGTTTTCACAAACATGACTTCCCTAAGAGTCCTTGACCTTTCAGGAAACATGCTGAATTCATTGGTTCCTGTTATGCCTAACCTTCTAGATCTTGATCTTTCTGCTAACCAGTTTAAGCAGATTGGGGATGTTGGAATCTGGAGACAGTGTAACCTGAAACAATTGCATGCATCAGGCAATGAATTTGAAATCGAAATGATCAATTCACCAAAAAACAGATCAGAGTGCCCCCAATATGCTTTGGTATGGTTGGATCTAAGTTCTTGTTCAAATGGTACAATTCCAGAACCCCTTGGAAGACTGGCCAATTTAAGAGAGATAGATCTATCGAGCAGCAGATTAACGGGCCCAATCCCTGAATCTCTTGGAAGACTAACATATTTACAAGTGTTAGATCTTTCTGATAACCAGTTAACCGGTCCCATTCCTACATTCCTTGGGAATCTTTCCAAACTTGACCTTTCTTATAATCAATTGAATGATTCAATTCCAGATTCCATTGGAAATCTAGCAGCTCTAACATATTTGGATCTAAGTTACAATCAGTTGATGGGTCCCATCCCAGCATCTCTAGGAAGACTTGTTTCATTACAATCAGCTTGGGTGTCTTCAAATTTGTTAAATGGGACAATTCCAGGTTCAATTGGGCAACTTGCCAAACTCCGTTCTCTAGATTTCTCTCACAATTCATTAGAAGGAGTAGTTTCTGAAGCCCATTTTGCTAACCTTTCAATGTTGAAGGAGTTGGATGCTTCTTTTAACACCGAGTTGAAATTCAATGTTTCTCGTGACTGGTTACCTCCATTCCAATTGGTAACTCTTCGACTCGGTTCTTGCAATATTGGAACTGAATTTCCACAATGGCTTCGAAGTCAAAGGAAGCTTGATGTGTTGCTGTTGTCGAATGCTACAATTTCGGGACCGCTGCCCACATGGTTGCGGAAGATGCCCATCATTCCTCATTTAGATCTCTCTCACAACAAACTCAGCGGACCTTTGACAAACCTTCCTATTGGTGCAGCTTACGTGAATGATGATCAGGTCATGAAAGGTGTTGATCTTGAACATACAACAACTTGGAGAATGGTTTATAACATGGACCTTTCAAGCAATAAACTTGTTGGAGAAATACCGGTCGGGTTAACTGCACTTACCATGTTGGTGGGTCTCAATTTGTCTAATAATCATCTCAGTGGGGGTATTCCAGACAGCATTGGAAAGATGATGAAGTTAGAATCTCTCGATTTATCTGGAAACGAGTTGACTGGAGTGATCCCTCCAAGCATGGCGGCTTTGACCTTTTTGAGTCATTTGAATTTGTCACACAACAACTTGTGGGGACGAATTCCAATAGGAAGGCAACTTCCAACCCTGAATGACCCATCAATATATGATGGGAACAAAGATCTGTGTGGACCTCCATTGCCTAACATTTGCTCAAATCTGGAAGACCCAACAACAACAACAACAACAACAAGCAAGAAGACACAGAGAGCAGCTGAAGAGCACACAAAGGTATGGTTGTTTTACATGGACATAGTTTATGGTTTTGGAACAGGGTTTTGGGGTATTATTGGAATTCTGTTGTGGAAGAAGCAGTGGAGATGGAACCTTGTCATGTTTGCTGAGGAAATGATGGACAAGATATATGTTGCAGTCATGGTAAGAGTTGCCAAGATCAAGAGAGGAAGACAAGCCATATAGATCCTCTGTAATCATTGGTTATTTTGATTTCTGATACCATTATTGTGCTTTATTATACGGATTTTGTATCTGCAATATGGATGTTGTTCAAATTTTTTGTTGGATTTGATATTTATACAAGATCAAGTAGTTAGATTAGATTGCTATGGAATTGAAATCCTTTGGAATCCGAAAAGGTGCATGAATGGTAGGATTTCAACTTTAAATACCCTGCTCTTTCACTCTTCACCTGCTTTCACAACATCCTACTGCTGCATTCTGCGTTTTTCATCAACTTGGCTCCAAGTGAGAATCACGTAATCTACTCATTATTTATTTCTTGGTTGAACCTCTTTTGTATTTATGCTGCTACATTTCAATAACTTTTTTTAAGGGATATCACTGAAGCGACCAAAACGACCACTTTTTACATATTCTTCACAAGATGACCACCTATTTTGCAAAAAAGTGATTTTGTTAAATTACTTTTGTGACCATTATATATATATATATATATATATATATATATATATATATATATATATATATATATATATATATATATATATATATAAAAACATGAGAATTCTGCAAATTTTTTTTTTTTTATGTTTTACAAAAAAATAGCTATTTTTGCCAATTTGGCGATTTTGTAAAATCGCTTTTTTTGGTCATTTTAGTGATGAGCGATAATTTTGAGGATATTAAAGCCAGTCTTTCACTATTTAAATTCTTCTTATTTATCTATTCTTACCAAACGTTCAGACACCATGAATGAGATTATTTTAACATTTGTTGGGTTTTTTCAGATGTACAAGCAGCAATCATATTACAGGACATGATTAAAACAGAGTACTTGAGAAAAGAATGGTGGTATTGGTCATCATGTTCAACCGCTGCTCTATGTAACATAGTTTTGTGTTGTGAATATTTTTTTGCATTTCTTTTTTGATTTCGGAAACAAGCATTACATTGTCTAGGGACCATGGTGACTTTTAGAGGATCAACATTGTTCTGGAACTATGAAATCTTGTCTGATGTTTGACATGTACTATACGGGGAATAAGGCCGGTGTTGGTGGAATACAATTGTAAGTTTCTGTTCTTTTAAAAGTATGGATAAGGTAGGATAGAGACTCATTCTTGATCTCTGATAACTGAAGGTCGATAAACCAACAAGAAATGGTGGCAAATTTTGGTGCTCGATACAGATATTAGAAAGGCTTATACAAGTTAAAAGACATGGTATGATGTATAGGTCCGTTTATTATGTGAAATGAAAGACGTTTTTTGAGTATGTATATGATATGGTACATGTTTTTAGTATTTTGAACGAGGAGATTATTATTATTATTATATGTTCTATAGATAGAAAATCATAAACTCCACATAAAGTTTGACTATGAGGATGTGTGTCACAGAGTTCTAAAACGTTGGGCTCGAAAGTCGAGGAGAAGGTTTAGAAAAGTCTGAGAGGCCTTGAATCACATACAATGCTTAAAAATCGTCGTTTATTTTGCCAATTTTTAAAGTTAACAATTCAACTATTTAAGTTTAATTTTATTTACAATATGAAAGTTGGGTAAGGTGATGACTTGTTTATTTCTGAGGTGTGACAGGCAGGCTATCCATCAGATCGAGTTTTTTTTAAACGTAGTATTATATATATACTTTACTTAATTCCCGTCTTTGTTTCTTTTTAGATGTGGGTGTACATTTTTTGTGTCACGCGGGTTCTTTTGGATCCATTTTTAGATCCGTTTCTTATTTTCGGATCTACTGACACCTGTTAATTCCAATTGCTAATCATTGCCAGCTGCCACCGCCGATCACTTTCATCTCTTCCAAGTCTTCGACAATTCCCAGAGTCACTCTCTACACGCGGAACCCTAGCCGAGCCACTCCAACTCTTCCATACTTCCCAGACTTCCCGTCGATGCCCTGTGACACATCCCGTTTGAAGAAGACGCAATTCCGATAGGGAGTAAGAAGTATATAGTAATTTCGATTTTGTA
Organism: Cichorium intybus; assembly: GCA_023525715.1. NCBI lineage: Eukaryota > Viridiplantae > Streptophyta > Magnoliopsida > Asterales > Asteraceae > Cichorium > Cichorium intybus. The sequence goes on along the minus strand of CM042010.1, from coordinate 54,012,805 downwards.
CTCCCCTGGTCACTCCACAACCGCCAGTCCGCCACAACAGTAGTAGCGTCGCCGGTCACTTCAGTTCCTCCCCCTCCCGTCGGCGACTCTACGTCCAACAGCGTCCACTTCCCGTCGGTAAGTCATTCGAATCCTTCAAAAACCGACCTTCCTTCACCCTCGGATTTGAAGGTTCAACCGAAAAGGTAATGCAGCTTATAAATCGAACTAAATTTCTAGGGTTTCGTATGTTGTTTATTATTTATTGTTGATTTACGTGATCTTTGATTGTAAAAGACGGAAAGATTCCGTCTTTTTTTCGCGGACTTTCATCTCAACACCTAACTATTCTTAGATAAGGGAACAATATCAGCTCGAGGAAAAATCTTCGATTTCACATCAAATTTTGCTTTTGCCGTTTTGTTGGTTTCATATTGTTGCTATGATTTCTTTCACCTTCTTAAATAGACTTCTTCGGTACAGACTTCCTCCAACGCACAATCCAGCATAAGTGTCAGCAAGTAATGGAACTTTTATTTTCTACCTCTTTATCCAGGTAAAATCCACCACTTTCTTGAACAAAGGGGAATAATGTTGAAGAATATGGGCTTAGACATTAGTTTATCATCTGATGTTGTGCGATATTTTATATTTTATAGTTCATTTTTTGTCGGTTACACATCTCAGATGATTCTTTTGAATTTTCTTGTGTATTTTTTAGGAAAAGTATGTCCATTGGTGGTCTTTGTGCTTGTTGACTTTTGATACCTTGATTCTCAATACCTATGCCGCCATGTAAGCCTTCCACTTGTGTGTATTTTTGTGTATATATGCTTGGTGATCACCTTTGGTGGTCTTTATGCTTGGTGGTCTGTGTATATTCTTATGTATCCATGTGTATTTGTATGTATCTATGTGTAAGCTTGTATATATTTGTATTTGTGAGTACCTATGTGTAGGTTTATATCGGTGTGTATCTATATATTTATATGTATTTATGTATATCTATATATGTATTTATGTATTTGTTTGTATGTATGTATGTATATGTGTGTGATTATACGTTTGTATGTGAGTGTGTTTTGACTGTTTGTTTATGTGGCAGTGTCGATCAACGTCATCAAGAGCCTCAATGGCTTTCAATTCGTCGATGCTCAGGTCTTTTTCTTATCCGTTTCTCAGGGATGCAATGCATGTTACAATATATCTCGATTGGTCAATTCTGTATATCAACTGACCAATTCCCCATCTACAACCATCACCCTGATGGCCTAGTGGATAAGGCTTATGACTCTTTCTCTTCCTCCATAAAGAGGTTCCAAGTTCTAATCCCACTCCCTCCCTTTCCCCATAGGGAGTGTTAGGTTTCAATCAGGGATGGCCACTGGCCACCTCTCTACCCCCGTAGGTGATTGACCCGGACCACCCTGCTGCCAGGTGTGCGTGGGCCCCGAGGTTGCTTCATCAGGGTCATCCAAAGGATGGGTCGGGTGGGGTCCTCGGTTATCAAAAAAAAAAAAAAAAAAAAAAAAAAAAAAAAAAATTCCCCATCTACACAAACACACAAACTATACTTCTTTACTTTGGTATAATCAAATTATTAACAGAGGTGATGAATGGTCGTATTTGTATGTGGCTATGTGCTTGATTTCCGTTTCGAATGGTGTATGGATTTGTTATATATTTTCTCATATATAAACCAGAACCTGATTTTGCTTATAGGATATTACGAAAGAGAGATGGAAACTTACTAATGAAGGCAAAACTTATGCTGCCAATGGTACTCCAAAATTCCATCTATTTATGGCCATCTCACTAGAGGGTATCTCAACAGTAGAACTTAATGTTAGTAGAAGTTAATTTGTTTTTCTTTTATGTTTTTCGTATTGGAAGATATACTCAATGAATCTATAACTTTCTTATATAGAAATTCTTGGGAGACTCCGTTTTCAAAATAGGTATCACGTAAGCAAGAAATAAAAATCGGGTTGAAATGGGAAAGTCAATCACTCAATCTCTAGAAAAGTAAAGTTATTTTCAAATATGTTGCTACTTTTGTTGTTTCTTGACGTAACGAGAACTAACATTTAAGTATTTGTGACTTAACTTAGGTTGCAAATGTTGAAGATGATGTGAAAGCTATGCTTGTAAAGATAAATGGAGAGGTGCATTTTAATTTATTATAAATATTTTTCTTCTTGTGAAATCATGTTAAATATTTAAAAATACATGTAATTTATTTCAGACTCTCAATGAAGAGGATATTGCTGCTTTGAAGGGAAGAAAACTTATTTCTTCACAGTAATATTTCTTTGTGACATCAATTTAAGTTTTGATATCCTTATGTGTTTTTACACGATTTGGGAAGGCTACTCAGTCAAAAAAAGGTCCTAATTATGCCGCCAAAAGAAGGAAGCCTGCCACTGATTTAACCCGTGAAAATCTACAAAGGTATGCAAGAATATAACAACTTTAATTAGTTAATTTAAAAGGAAAACAAACTTTGTAAAAATTGCCACATAATTTTCTATTTTCATACTTGTAATTTAATTTAATTTATTTTTGTTTGAAAAGGGTGACCGGAAGGAAATGCACTTTAAAGAGTATAGTTTCAGTGCAAAAGGTTTGCCAGTTGAAGGCGGTTGTCTTCATCCATTGTCCAAGGAAAGAATAACAATTTATCATATTATATTTTCTATTATTAATATTCATTTTGTATACATTCACTAAAAGTAGATTGCTATATCTAACAATTAAGTCATTGCATGTATGGAAAAAAGTGATTTTCCTTCTCCCCTCGCCACGTGCAAAGCACGGGTTACCCACTAGTTAAGTATAAAACAATGTTTGCTACATAAATTAAGAAAATAGTAAAAATGTTTTTTCTACAAGACGCTATTTGTTCAACCATGATTCTAAAATCACGATATTAAGATTCTATTTTGGAAAAACGCTCGCAATCACAAAATAATTATAATATTATATGTATTCCGGATCCAATCCCATCTCGTACAAAATTAGCTTTCATGTTCTAAACTATAGAGTTTCCATAAGAAAACTTATCCTTTTACCCTTGTCTTTTGCTATCCTTTACATGTATTAACATAATTTGTCAACATAAAAACAAATTTGTTAGTTAATTGCGTTTTAATATCAAATATGCTACTCCAAACATATTTTCTTTTACTTTGTGTTGACTCTACATATTAACAAATAGCTAACATGGGAAACAATAGGTTGCTTTAAATAAGTAGTCCTAAAGCACTTGTTAAAAAAGGGATATTTACAAAATGACCATATCATAGCTTAGAATAAGAGGACTCGACCAACTTTTTTACCTCTAACTTAAACTCTAACACCTTAATTCATATACCATTAGAGTACATGATTAAATCAGAGATAAACGAAACAAGATCCCATTGTTTTCCAATTACATTTATTAAAATACATCGTTTGGTGTATCATTGGATGCCATAATAGATATACAAGAGTCATGACAAGCAATACAAAGATATATAATATTATACAACAGTTTCATCAACTATTTAGCTTCTATATCTCTAAGTCACTAGAAAATCTTCTAGTGTAAAAGTCCAACCTGACTTTCTTACTACTCCTTGCCGTCACTTTCCTGAATACACAAAAGAAAGGTAAGACAATCTCTTGTGGGTACATAAATCAAACATCAACAATTCATTTTTTTAACAAGTATGGGAAGTACATTCCCTAATTGTATCGCACATTTAATCAATTGCCATTTGGGTTGATCAAACCCTTCCTACAATGGTCTTTACAATGCAAGTATCATTCCGAAAATCCACCAAGGTTGGACCTTGTCATCGATGCAAGAATAGATGTCAAAAATCCAAATCTACCAAGGCTTGACCTTATCATAGATTTATGTGCTACGGGCCCCATCCCCGCAAGGGATGTATGTCTGGACATACTCTCGGCGCAACTCAATAATTAACCTAGGATACTAGGTTCTAAACACAAGCCAATGTCATTCAACATTCAATTCACAACGTGATGTTCTATTATGACAACACACTAAGAATCTCAACACAAGCATACATCAACAATGTATATCAACGAGGGCATGTATCTGACTTAGTGTGATAACATGCACCCACCTTGGCTCTTGATTCACTAGTTTGGTCAGTTTTCTTGTCTTGAATGTCGTTTTGCTCTTGGAACCTATCATCATGATTCTATACAACGCATATTAACGCATAGTATTATGAGGTTAATATGGTGATTACTCCAATACCCTTATATTAATGAGTGATAAGTAATTATTAGGCTCATGACTTAACCCATTAAGTCAAAAGTATGGATGTCCTATAATTAATAACTTGAGATCTCATCATGACTCTTAAGCTTCAAGAATACATCTTACAATACCTCTTTCTTATTCTTGACTCTTGTTCATGATCATAGACAAGAGTTTTAATCTAAGCTTGGTGATGTATCAACCACTTATACCAAAACTTCAATCCATGATGATTTCAAGTTCACTAAGTGATTTATCATAGCTTACATGTTCTATAATCATCAAGATCAACCATATGTTCATAATCTACCCTTTGCTCAACTTATGAGAAATTAGGGTTCATAGCATTATTATCCATGAATGGAAATTAACTCAAACAAAATAGGAGATGATGAGATATTACCTTGACCTAGGCTATTTACAACAAAAACATCTTGAAATACTCTTGGAAGTCTATACAACTTCAACACGTACTAGTTTCACCAAGAATACACACATACACACACTAGTTCTTGAGAGAGTTTGAGGGAAATAGAAATTGATTTGTGAGGTTCAAACACACTGATATGAAGTGTCTTCGTCATGTCAAATGGTTACCCAATGGGCCAACCCGTTTTAAACCTAGTTGGACTAGTTAAAATAGCATACATGTGAACTGTCCAGGGATTGCGTCGCGTTCACTACACAAATGCGTCTATAATCAATTTAACGTCAAACAATTGTTCGTGCAACGCATCGCGTTCCCAACTTCATGTGTCACGTAATGGCAGTGCTATGAACAATGACAACATCATACTATACCAGGTTTTCATATTATAGCAACATATTTTTGAGACTGCATCACGTAGCCATACGAAAGAGCCGCATAATAATTGACAAAAAACTCCTAAACCGCGTTAAGCAAGTTTCCTCCAATTTTTTAATTCTTAACTCTTCAGCTAAAAATTCAGTTTCAATGTCCACAAATGTATGTAATAACATGTAACTACATACTCCAACAACAAAATTCAAAATGATATTAAATTCCTACAAAATGACCAAACTACCCTTATGGTCAAATTGTTTCATTAACATAGCTATTACAACTCTATTTCACATACTTTAGTTCATAGTTATATAGAAATTTTTTTGGTTGTCGAAACGACCATTCAGTTCGGAACATGCACCATTCCGTTTACATGTACACCATTCCCTCTAAGGAATTGTCTCTCAACCCTTACCTTAGGGATGTTTAGTTCATCAGGTTTTCCTAAAATGACAATGTTTTATGCTCATATATATGGTAATGTACTTTGTCATTAATAAGTTTTTTAAGTTTTGTCAATGGTTTCCTATATTTTAGAGTTCTATCATTAAAATATAATATTTTTGTTTTTGTGCTTGTTGAATTGCTTTCAATTTAAAAAATATGTCTATATTAGCAGTATGCGCTTGAAATGGACCATTACATATGGCTATCCCGAATGTGTTCTTCAGATTCCAGATATGTTCGTTGTATTTCAGATTGAATGTGTAAGTCTGAAATACATCTTTTTAGCTTGGGTACTCTAAGTTTACATCATATATGGATTCTTGTGTTGAAACAAACAATTAATAGTTAAAGAATGAATCTAAAAATCACCGCTTTACAAGAAAGAATCTAAAAAAAACATCGTGTGAAACGGTGTTTTTTAATTCCCCTGTGTTATAAAGACACCAAGTAAGCCTGGCAGGAAGCCTAGATTAGCCGCTTTGGAACTGCAAGTAACAAAGTACAACTACACCAAGTGTGTTGTGTTTTGTTATCTAGTTTTTAAGGTTTATGTATCAAAACGTATTGTATTTTGTTACGGTTTAAGGTTTAGGGTTTATGATGCATATTGTATTCACGCATGCACGCACGCACGCACGCAGGGACGCACGCACGCACGTATATATATACATATATATATATATATATATATATATATATATATATATATATATATATATATATATATATATATATATATATATATATATATATATATATATATATATATATATATATATATATATGACGGTGGCGCCATTCAGGATTATAATAGCGTAGTTCTTGTGTTGTCACGCAAACGGATGGCACCAATGATGCACACTGGTCCTTTAATGGAATCCTCCGAGTGGCAGAACTTCAGACCTGAGTTTACAACAACGAGAACAGGGTTAGTCGCATTCCGGGAGGCGATCCCGGGATGGCGCTCCGACGGTTAAGTTAGTATAGTGATCAGAGAGAATGAGAGATAAAAATGAAATGAGTACGAGTGTGAGTGACGATGATGATCTTACCAGGGGTATGATCATCATATATCGTTATACCTTTGTGGGGACCGCCTGTCAGTTTTGGCAGTGAATCTTTTCCTCATTGGGCAATCGTCTGTGGTCACCTGTGATTGGCTCATTCAACTGACCAGGTAGTAGCTCGTGGACCACCTGGGTTGTTCGTGGTTTGATAGGTCACACGATGACCGTTATAAGGTAATGTGTCGTCCTGACATTGGCACACGTGGTAGCCAGTCATCCAGGATTATTGAGTCAGATGACGTCTAGCCAGGCGGGCCGGATGGTCCCTGGCTACTGGCTGGCCGTATAGGAGATGGCAGGGAATCCTGCACGCACACACACACACACACACATATATATATAAATATATATATATATATATATATATATATATATATATATATATATATATATATATATATATATATATATATATATATATATATATATATACATACACACACACACAACAGTCCCGCCAGCACGCCAGCAGGATTCCCTGCCATCTTCTAGACGGCCAGCCCCAGGGACCATCCGGCCCGCCTGGCTAGACGTCATCTGACTCAGTAATCCTGGATGACTGGCTACCACGTGTGCCAATGTTAGGACGACACATTACCTTATAACGGTCATCGTGTGACCTATCAAACCACGAACAACCCAGGTGGTCCACGAGCTACTACCTGGTCAGTTGAATGAGCCAATCACAGGTGACCACAGACGATTGCCCAATGAGGAAAAGATTCACTGCCAAAACTGACAGGCGGTCCCCATAAAGGTATAATGATATATGATGATCATACCCCTGGTAAGATCATCATCGTCACTCACACTCGTACTCATTTCACTTTTATCTCTCATTCTCTCTGATCACAGTACTAACTTAACCATCGGAGTGCTATCCCGGGATCGCCTCCCGGAGTGCGACTAACCCTGTTCTCGTTGTTGTAAACTCAGGTCTGAAGTTCTGCCACTCGGAGGATTCCATTAAAGGACCAGTTTGCATCATTGGTGCCATCCGTTTGCGTGACAACACAAGAACTACGCTATCATAATCCTGAATGGCGACACCGTCAGATGATCGGCAAGGTGTTGCCCAGCGAAGCCCAATACAACCTATGACATCTCTAGATGCCCTCACACATCAAACTCCGGTGACTACGCACCACACAGTCGCACCAACAGTCGCCATGACCACTATATCACCATGGCAGCCGCCGATGCCAAACCCACTGACGCCAGTACTGACGTACTTTGTCACACCCCCGACCGATGCGGTAGAACATGCCGGGCTGTGCGACTAAGTTCTTGGATCATAGGCAATTGAATATACAGTACAAGTATAACAATAAACCAAAGGATAGTTGTATTTCATCTTGAAGTTTGAATACATGGTTCTTACAAATAATAATAGTAGAGTACATGAAATGCCTTAACAGATATAACAAAACTAAGTTTCCTGAAATCCGTGAAGATTTCCATCTTCTGAAAGTATCATTGATTTCCTGAGAATACATGTAGTTTTGAGGGTCAACACAATGTTGGTGAGAGTTACAGGTTTTCTGCTAAACACAGCACTGATACTTTTAAAATAACTAAAAGTATTCCTTTTGTAAGTATAACCATACTTGTAAATGAATTTGTAAAGAGTTGCTGAAAATCGTAAGTAATACCATACTTATAAATGAGTTGTATAGAGTTTTTGAAAACCATAAGTAATACCATACTTATAAATGATATGTACGTTTTTGAGAAAACCATCAATGCGTATAGTTGAGTCCTATAACCGAGCTATTCGACTGAAATGTACCCCCCTACAACGCTTCATGGACGTCGTAGTAATGAAAAAGATAAGTATCACCTACATCGATTTGCAAGTCGAAGTTGTAGCTAACAACCATAGGTGGGGGTGTCAACCCGTATAAATCTATACATATGTATCTCGCTCTGCTTGATTAACGGTTATAGTAGTGTGGGGTCTAAGTATTTCTACTTAGTTATGAATAGTGTCTCACTATCTAAGCCATTGATAAATGTAGGATAGACAAGTCTAATCGAGTATGTTGATAAGTATATACATAAAAGAGTACAATACTCGCTTATTGAAAACATTTTATAAAGCTATAATAACATTTATAAAACTTGATATGAAATTGGTAAATGTTTATATTGCACATGTATTCTCCCCCATAATATATAAAAAACATAGACAAAGGGGCCATAACACTCACTTTTGAAGCGTGAATTCAGCTTAGATTCGAGAATAATCGCGTTCGAGAAACACCGCGAAATAACACCAACGAAGACTTAAGCGGCAAAGGGGCAAAGGGATAGAGGAAGAAAGCTAGATGCTTGGTGAATTGGTGAAAATAAATGAAGAAGATGCATCTTATTTATAGGGTTGAAAATCATTATTCGTCACTATTCACGTCACTATTCACGAGGTAAGCGCTTACATAATCATTACGCTATGCTTTCCGATTTTATAATTAGTATTATTTTTTAGACCGGAGAATTGTTGAGCCGAGTGCACTGATTCTAGAAACCTAAACATATAATTTTTTCGAGTTGCAGAACATCGGAAAATCGCGTTTAAATATTGCGTTCATTTATCCGCAGTATCCGATTAGTTGACTTTTATAAATATTTTTACTAAAAATATTTCGAGTATGGAATCCAATAATAGACCATAGTCTGAGTCCAATAATGTTCTCGGAATTTCCATATGAGGTGCGCAAGTGCCTCAACGGATCGAAACGATTTACGTAGTTAAAGAAAATCAGTGTTACATTGGTTTCTTTTGGCTTGTTTTCTTATAACAGTCGTAACTTTTGCATATGAGCTCCGTTTTGAATGTTAATTATATTTCCGGAATCAGGGAAACATGTACTCTGAGGTTAGATTGCTTGTTTTGTTTCACAAATGGTTAATACTTATTTTCAGTTTTTCAGACGTATTAACTAGGGTTTCAGTTTGTGCTTGAGATATTCTATTATAGGAAGTAAGATTTCATCTTGTATCTTATTTTAATCGCAATGACACTATATTTTCCAAAGTATGCATTGAAGCTCAAAAGGTTTGGTTATAAAGAGGTTTGCGGTGAATTAACTGTTTATAGTTCTAGGTATAAATTTCATGTCACATTACCTCCCCGTTAAAGGAATTTCGTCCCGAAATTATTTCATAACATAACACTTCTGCTCGATCGTGTAGAAGTCACACGGGTCGTGTTTCAGTTACTGTAGCATCCAGTAGCATCAAGTGGACTTACACGGGTCGGGTTTCGAAGCACGGGTCGGATTTTTAAAAGTTAACGATGCTAACTTTAAAGGTTAGTGTCGCTAACCTGCTTTAGTGGGGTTATTTGGACAGCTTTCCTCATTTACCCCATTTACGAACCAAAATCCTCCTAGGTTATTTTCATAGCAAAAGGTGCAAAATTTGGTCATTTTGATCAAGGATTTTGTGTAGTAAAAGTTTGTGGAGGTTGGATTTAACACCCGAAATGCGTTCTCTAGTTCTTAATTCACAAGGTTAGTTATTTTGAGTTTTAGGGTTTCAAACTCTAGATGTCCAAATCTGAAAGTATGCTTCAATTCATCTCATGTGTTGTTAGTGGATTGCTAATATATGTTGTATTGATTCCTCGTTGCGAATATTGTGATGTTTTAACGATTGATTTGGTAAAACCGTGAAATTGGGGGTTTCGGTTTGATAGCATATGATATTCACTAATTGTGATTTGTATTAGCTATTTATTTCTTAATCATTTGAGTTAAGTATTCTGGAAATGCCTGAGGATGTTTAAGATATGATATGTGATTTCATTTTACAGTTGATACTCGTAGGATGGAAGGAAGTACGTAAGATACAGGTGAACCATGAGCTCTACAGATGTTAGATGAGTAGGTTCTAATTCATTATTTATGATTAGATTACTATATAATTAAATTAACTATTCTTTGAACTATTTCCGTTATCAGAAGATATATATATATATATATATATATATATATATATATATATATATATATATATATATATATATATATATATATATATATATATATATATATATATATATATATATATATATATATATATGTATATATATATATATATATATATATATATATATATATATATATATATATATATATATATATATATATATATATATATAGAGTTAGGATCTTTTGAGAACCACAAGTCCCCCGAGAACCCGAGAACTCCCAAACCGATATTTTTTTCAAAAAACCGACCCCATAGGCCTCTAAAACGCACATATCTAAGACTTTTCGAAAAAAAAAATTCCAAAAAAAACGACTTTTTTTTTTGAAAAAAATTTGCACATGTACAAAAAAAAAACTTTGCACATGTGCAAAGTTTTTTATACGTACATTTTTTTTCAAGTTTTTTTTATGGATGTCTTTCTAACATATATTTAAGGCGTTCTGTAAAAAAAAATTTCAAAAAAAGTGTACGTATAAAAAAGTTTGTACATGTGCAAAGTTTTTTTTTTGCACATGTGCAAATTTTTTTCAAAAAAAAAAGTCGTTTTTTCGGAAATTTTTTTTTTCGAAAAGTCTTAGATATGTGCGTTTTAGAGGCCTGTGTGGTCGGTTTTTCGAAAAAAATATCGGTTTGGGAGTTCTCGGGTTCTCGGGGTGAAGTTGGTTCTCAAAAGATCCTAAGTCTATATATATATATATATATATATATATATATATATATATATATATATATATTTAAAAAAATGTCTTTTCGTTATCCCGTCCTCATCGGAGTCAAGCCGCCAATTTGGAAAAGATATCACTTAGGGTGGTGAAAAGATTGCATCTACTGTAGATATTTTGAATTTCGGTATTAAGAACGTGAGTTGTCATTTCAGTTCCTGCTGTAAGATGCTATATAAACGGGTATGTATCATCATTTGTATCTAAGATCTTTTCAGTCTCATTATTTCCTACTACTAGTTTATTCTTATATAATTTCAGATTTCCAATCGAGGCATGGAAAACAGATCTCATATGGAAAACTTGTCAGATGCTGAGCGGAATTTCCTAAGGGAAGAGGGTACCTCCCTATCGTTTAATCAGATACCTCTACTGGAGTCTGGTAATTATAATATCCTTAACTCCTTTTATTTCTTATTCATTTCTCTAGCGTTTTGATTTTGTTTTAAACTATGTAATTATAATATCCTTAACTCCTTTTATTTCTTATTCATTTCTCTAGCGTTTTGATTTTGTTTTAAACTATGTGAGGTATAGATTTTCCAGATATATTACTGTTGGATCAACTTCAAGATGATCCTGAAGTTTTTCCTCTGATGGGTATTCTCCCTGAAGATCCACTGCCTTTAAATCAAGACATCGCTGTTGGGCAATCTCAATATATACTTCCAGGTTAAGTCATTTTGTTGAGCTTTATGTTTATTTTTCTTAATTATCTAACATACGTTATACACAGATCCATTTGTAGATGACCTTAATAATGATAATCTAAGCATGAACGTGCCCATACTGCATAGTGGAGTAGGTCTAACAAATCAGGGGTTTCAAACTGACATTCAAAATCAGGATCAAATACAGCCGATCCATGATGACACTATCGAGCTCGCTTCAGAGAATCCTGAGTCCGTGGGTGGTTTTCAATATCAGGATCATTTTCAATTGATCCAAAGTAACTTAGAAAGTTTCAAGAATGGGAATTCTGGGTTTATGGTTGATTTTGGAAATCAAGAACTATTACCCATAATAGGTAACAATGAAAGTGTTAGTGATCAGGATCATACACAATTGATCCAAAATGAAAACGTTTCAACCTCGATTCCAAGAACCTTTGAAATTCATAGAAAAAGGGGTTCTGGACATGCGTTGAGTAAGGAAACAATATCCATGCATTTTGATAAGCCCATTTTGGAAGCTGCAAGGGAACTCAACGTTGGATCAACACAGTTGAAGCAACGTTGTAGGAAGTTAGGCATCAAAAGTTGGCCTCGACGATAGATTATGAGTCTACAAACTCTTATTAACCATACTCAGGTTAAGAATTGTATTTCTTTCTCCACAATTTTAATACCATGAGATTGTAATGACCGAAAGTATTTATGCAACAGGAATTGGATAATAATCCTAGTAGAGCAGACGTAATACTTGGTCTAGATTACGAGAAAAGAGCAATAGTCGAGGGTTCCAGTTCGAAGATAACTGATACCACAAAGAGATTGAGGCAAGCTGCATTTAAGGCTGTTTACAAGAAAAGAAAGGTTCAGAAGAGGGAAGAAGCTTCATCAGGGACCCATACACAGCAGCAATCTCTGCCTTCTGTCTCTGCTATGAGTAGTTTTAACCATGATTTTCTCAAGACCATAAGTGAAGAGAACCCAGAAGACTTGGCAGGTGACATAGCCCGCCTTCGGCTTTCAGATTGAATTTCTACCAATGTTAGTTTAATGGAACTGTTGGTAGGAATGATGGTAGGTTTTTGATAATAGTTATTGGTCAGGTATTATCAAAATATCAGGTTGACTGTGCAAGGATAGGGGCAGATAAAGAGTTTAAATGTATGGTTCTATAGTATTATAAAATATTCCTATAGTATTTTAGCTTCATATTCTATTTTAGAGTTTCTTTGTATATGAATATTGGTAAGTTTTTAGACTTATTGTTCACTACGATTATTCCTAAGTACATGTTAGTCACACATTGGACCAATATAGTTGATCAGGCTCTATCTATCCTAGGTATGATTACATAATTACCTAGGCCTACTCGTAGTGTTCAACTCATCTTATTACTTTTGTATTGTTCTGATTATGACACTGTTCTACTATGTATGTACTTATACTTTATAACAATATCATTGTATGTTAAAAGTATACTTTGTACGAAATGTTTTAGAGAGTTTTAGTCTCGTTGTATTTATAGTTGTATACAGTGTTCTCATCACGGGTCAGAGTATATATATAACTCCTATATATATTGTTGGTGGGGTTTGTAGTATTATTAGTTTTTGTTTTGTACCTCAAGACTATCAAATAAGGATTGGCCAGATGAGAAGTACCGGTGGGCAGGATCATTTTGGCATTAAAGCTGTTCTGAATCCAAAACCCAAGCGATAGTTCAAACTAGACACCTCATCTGTAAGTAGTCGAGAAGTAGTGTAATTAATAATAATACTTTTATTAGAAGCCTGTTGCTATAGTTGTTTTCCTCTTTCGAGAATACAAGTTCTCTATAGCCAATTTAGCTCTGATACCATTCTGTCACACCTCCGACAGAGGCGGCGGAACATGCCGGGCTGTACGACTAAGTTCTTGGATCACAGACAATTGAATATACAGTACAAGTACAACAATAAACCAAAGGATAGTTGTATTTCATCTTGAAGTTTGAATACATGGTTCTTACAAATAATAATAGTAGAGTACATGAAATGCCTTAACAGATATAACAAAACTAAGTTGCCTGAAATCCGTGAAGATTTCCATCTTCTGAAAGTCTCATTGATTTCCTGAGAATACATGTAGTTTTGAGGGTCAACACAAGGTTGGTGAGAGTTACAGGTTTTCTGCTAAACACAGCACTGATACTTTTAAAATAACTAAAAGTATTCCTTTTGTAAGTATAACCATACTTGTAAATGAATTTGTAAAGAGTTTCTGAAAATCGTAAGTAATACCATACTTATAAATGAATTGTATAGAGTTTTTGAAAACCATAAGTAATACCATACTTATAAATGATATGTACGTTTTTGAGAAAACCATCAATGCGTATAGTTGAGTCCTATAACCGAGCTATTCGACTGAAATGTACCCCCTACAATGCTTCATGGACGTCGTAGTAATGAAAAAGATAAGTATCACCTACATCGATTTGCAAGTCGAAGTTGTAGCTAACAACCATAGGTGGGGGTGTCAACCCGTATAGATCTATACATATGTATCTCGCTCTGCTTGATTAACGGTTATAGTAGTGTGGGGTCTAAGTATTTCTACTTAGTTATGAATTGTGTCTCACTATCTAAGCCATTGATAAATGTAGGATAGACAAGTCTAATCGAGTATGTTGATAAGTATATACATAAAAGAGTACAATACTCGCTTATTGAAAACATTTTATAAAGCTATAATAACATTTATAAAACTTGATATGAAATTGGTAAATGTTTATATTGCACATGTATTCTCCCCCATAATATACAAAAAACATAGACAAAGGGGCCGTAACACTCACTTTTGAAGCGTGAATTCAGCTTAGATTCGAGAATAATCGCGTTCGAGAAACACCGCGAAATAACACCAACGAAGACTTAAGCGGCAAAGGGGCAAAGGGAGAGAGGAAGAAAGCTAGATGCTTGGTGAATTGGTGAAAATAAATGAAGAAGATGCACCTTATTTATAGGGTTGAAAATCACTATTCTGTTGGAAATCCATGTTCATGTTATGAGTTTCAAAACTTGAAGTTGCAACGGAAGCATAAAATCATGAACACGAATTTCACTTCCAAGAGGATCATGCTACATGCATGTAGAGATAAAAGAAGAACAAGCATAGATTAAGTTCAAGATTATAACCTTTCTTCTTGAGCTTGATATGAACGAGTTTATGATGGCTAGGAATCAAGAAAGAATCCCTCTATAGTTGATCCACCCACAAGTATAAACACCTTAAATGCTAGTCTTGTTAACTTGCAAAATGAACACCTTTGACCCTTGAGCTTGAAAACGATTTTTCATGCAAGGAAGAGAGGTTTTTTTGGCTGATTTTGGAGAATGAATATGATCTTCTAACCATCTCAAAATGGCCGGCCAAAGGTGTTTAAAAGAAGACCAAAGTCATGCATGTTGATTAAACAAAGTGAATATATTCTACCCATGGTCAAACCTTGAGAGAAGAGAGAATATGCTAAGCTTTTCTCTACTTTTCACACATGCATCATCATGCTCATATGGCCGGCCATATGAGTGAGCTTTTAATCAATTATATATTGTTTTTATTATTTATAAACTTACATTCCAAAGTTTATAAATAATAAACTTTCATTCTTTTGTTTAATGGAATAACATTTAAACCATTAATCATGTACATAAACCTTTTGAACATATGTATATTATAGATGGTGTAAATAAATATATACACACATTATATATATATATATATATATATATATATATATATATATATATATATATATATATATATATATATATATATATATATATATATATATATATATATATATATATATATATATATATATATATATGTTGTTTTATTAATTTATCAAATAAATTAAATAAAAGGGTTTACTTAAAATTCAATTAAATCATTTAACTTCTTAAACAATTTAATTATTGTACATGATTAATTCATCATATATGAATTAGTAATCAACCTTTAATTTTGGAGTTATTATTATTTATCTCAAATAATAATAACTTACAAGATTAAATTGCAAGTTCAGTATCATTCAATGGCAAATCAAATTTTAGCACAATAAATGATCGATTGGTGTCAAACTTGTTGTTGGTGTGACCCTATAGGATCATGTATTATTAGTAATATCATTTTATGATCATCCTTGGGCATATAGAACTAACAATCTCCCACTTGCACAAGGTTGCATCATAGAATGATATCGACAGTGGTAAACGTCTAGCAACACTTCACTGCCCCCAATAACACATGACATAATGCCATTCAACAACATCAAATTCTTCAAAAGCACGAGGCTCTAATTGATGTACAAGGTTATTTATCAATTATCCCTTTGTCGCAGACATCATGTTGAACATGAGACATGGATCTTAATCATTCTCATTTTATGTTCAACTTTCAATCAGGCGCCTTAGATGTCTAACTCTCAACACATAAGAGGAACAAATCCCGTCTTGACTACATACGCCCCTCATATAGTTAGTACTATACATGAGTATGGTCTGTATGGTTGTCTATTTTTCAAGAACAACGATGAACCATATCAAAGCATAGCACTTCCTATACTTGAGTCCCAAATATGTATCTCAGGTCTAAGGATACAATGATAATACCTTTATTCAAGAATCACTTATGATGATGATCCATGAAGTGATATTGAAACGGGTCAAGTCCAATACTTGTTCACTGACAAGTACCTATGAATTTGGTTGCAACCTTTTGCTACTTTTACTCATAAAAGTCAACCAATCCAATTCATATTAGTCTTACTTCATAATTGCTCCCACAACTATGATCGACTATGGACATTTAGAATAATTAAATTATTCAAGGATTAAACATGCTAATATTTAAAACACAAAATTATGAATGAAACATCACGTCACATATATTACATAATAATTTTTGTTTACATAGTTTCATATTCATAAAACACTAAACACAAATCAAATCCATTCATTAGAAAAACGAAGTCCTATACCCTTAGCGTGACTTTCATGCTTAGCTTGGGGTAAAGGCTTCGTGAATGGGTCTGCCAAATTCTGATCTGTATGAACCTTGTGAATACTTATTTCACCATTCTTAACTTCATGTCGTATGTAGTTATACCTTCGGTGAATGTGTTTGGTCTTTTGATGTGATCTAGGTTCCTTTGCTTGAGCTATAGCACCTAGATTGTCACAGAAGATTTCTATAGGGTCCCGAATGGAAGGAACAACCCCTAGATCTTCAATGAACTTTCTCATCCAGACAGCTTCTTGAGCAGCTTCCGAAGCAGCAACATATTCTGATTCTGTAGTGGATTGTGCAATCACTTCTTGTTTGGAACTCTTCCAAGACACGGCTCCTCCATTTAAAATAAAGACATACCCAGATTGAGATCTCGAATCGTCCCTATCTGTTTGGAAGCTTGCGTCAGTGTAACCCTTTACCTTTAAGCTTTCTTCCAAACCACCGTAAACTAAGAACATGTCTTTAGTTCTTCTCAAGTACTTAAGAATGTTCTTTACAGCAGTCCAGTGGGCTTCACCTAGGTTCTGTTGATACCTACTTGTCATGCTTAAGGCACATGAGACATCGGGCCTAGTGCATAACATGGCATACATGATAGACCCAATTGCCGAAGCATATGGGACATGTTTCATCCTTTCAAGTTTAGTCCTAGTGCTTGGGCACTGAGACTTACTTAGGATGGTGCCATGTGGTATTGGCAAGAATCCTCTTTTGGAGTCTTGCATCTTGAACCTTTTCAAGATTTTATCAATATATACACTTTGGCTTAGTCCAATTAGTCTCTTAGATCTATCTCTATAGATCTTTATGCCTAATACGTAAGCAGCTTCTCCTAAGTCCTTCATTGAGAAACAGTTCTCAAGGAACGCTTTGACACCTTTTAAGGTTGGGATGTCATTTCCAAATAAAAGTATGTCATCTACATATAATACTAGGAATATGACTATGCTCCCACTAGCTTTCTTGTAAACACAGGAGTCATCCTCATTTTTGATGAATCCAAAATTTGTAATCTTTTCATCAAAACGGATGTTCCATGTTCGAGACGCTTGCTTCAATCCATAGATAGATCTTTTAAGCTTGCACACTTTGCTTGGATGCTTGGGATCGACAAAACCTTCAGGTTGATCCATATAGACATCTTCCAATAAGTGTCCATTAAGGAAAGCGGTCTTGACATCCATTTGCCATATCTCATAATCATAGTATGCGGCTATGGCAAAGAGTATCCTAATCGACTTGATCATTGCCACTGGTGAAAAGGTCTCATCATAGTCAATACCATGAGTTTGTGAGTATCCTTTAGCGACAAGTCTTGCCTTAAAAGTGTGAACATTTCCATCCACATCAGTTTTCTTCTTGAAAACCCATTTGTTTCCAACGGTCTTACAATTGGTGGGAAGATTAACCAAGTCCCAAACTTGGTTATCGTGCATGGATTGCATCTCTGTGTTCATGGCTTCAAGCCATTTATCAGATTCAGGATCTGACATTGCACTCTGGTAGTTGACGGGTTCATCAGAATCTATCGTATAACATTCCTCCTCCATCAATAGGTAACCATACCTTTCAGGTTCAAATCGAACCCTACCAGATCTGCGAACATCTTGTGTTACAATTTGTTCCTGATTAACTGTTTGTTCAGGTTCAACAATTTCTTGTTGAATGCTAGATCCAATTTCTTATGTATCAGGCTGTGGTTCTTGAAGTTCTTCAAGTTCCACAAACCTCCCACTAGCCTCTTCCGTCAGAAACTTGTTTTCTAGGAATTCAGCTTTTCGTGAAATAAATATCTTATTCTCTACGGGATTGTAGAAGTAGTATCCAAGACAATCTTTTGGATACCCTACAAAGATACACTTGATTGAACGGGGTTCTAGTTTGTTTGAAGCTTCTTGTCTAACATAAGCTTCACAACCCCATAGCTTGAGATAGGATAAAGATGGAACCCTTCCATGCCATATCTCATAAGGCGTTTTATCTACCTTCTTAATAGGTGCCATGTTTAGGAGACGAGCAGCTGTTTGTAAAGCATAACCCCAAAATGATAAAGGTAGAGTACTTCTACTCATCATGGATCGAACCATATCCAATAGTGTTCGGTTCCGCCTTTCAGATACACCATTATGTTGTGGTGTTCCAGGTGGAGTAAGTTGTGAAACAATTCCACAAGTCTTAAGATGATCCATAAAGTTTGTAGTTAAGTACTCACCTCCTCTATCAGAACGTAGAACTTTAATTGTTTTGTTGAGTTGATTTTCCAGTTCACTTTGAAACGTTTTGAACATTTCAAATGCCTCATGTTTATGTTTAATCAAATAAACATATCCAAATCGACTTAAGTCATCAGTGAAGGTGATGAAATATCTTTCACCATATCTAGTCATTGGCTTGAAAGGACCACATACATCCGTATGTATGATTCCTAACAAGTCCTTTGCCCTCTCATTGGTTCCCGAGAAAGGAGTTTTGGTCATCTTGCCATGTAAACAAGATTCACATATATCAAATGAGTCATTCTCATTTGCCTTCAAAAGTCCACTCTTTTGAAGTTGGGATATGCGTTTCTTGTTTATATGCCCAAGGCGACAATGCCATAGATAGGTTTGACTCAAATCACATTTGGGTCTCTTGGTGAAAGTGTGGTATAAAGAGCCATGGTTAGTCTTTTCATCAAGGTTTACATCATAAATTCCATTTAAAGGCCTAGCCTCAAAATAGAACACATTGTTTTTGTAAACACAAATGTCATCATTCATAAAGCAAAGATCAAATCCACATTGTCTCAACTTAGCAACCGAAATAATATTCCTAGTCAAGCTAGGAACATAATAAACATTCGTTAATGTCAAATACAAGCCACTAGGTAGTAATAACTCAAAACTTCCAATTGAATCCACCGCAACCCTTGCACTGTTTCCAACCCGGAGTACTACCTCGTTTGCTTTCAGTCGCCTACTCCTTTTGAACCCCTGCAACATATTACAAATGTGAGTTCCACAACCAGTATCAAATACCCATGTGTTAGGAGATAAATTATAAAGTTCTAGGTCTATCACATAGATACCTGAAGTGCCCTCATCGGCCTTCTTCTTCTTCAACTCCGCAAGATAGGTAGGGCAATTTCTCTTCCAATGCCCAACCTTGCCACATTCGAAGCACGCGTCTTCTTTGGCAACTTTTGCCTTCTTCTTGGGCAGACGGGATGGCTGGACAACTTTCTTGCCCTTTCCTTTGACAACCTTTGCCTTCCCCTTGCCCTTGGAGTTGGTGGGGGTGTTCGGGTCTAGTTCTCTTTGTGCCACCTTCATTGATCATGAGAACTTGAGTGGTTTTCTTAGGCAGATTCTTTTCCGCGGTAATTAGCATCCCATGCAATTCCGGGATAGTCTTGTTCAAACCATTCATGTTATAATTCATGACGAAGGGATCAAAAGACTTTGTCAAGGAGTTAAGGATCATATCCGTTGCTAGTTCTTCGGGCATCACAACTCCAAGACGTGCCAAATGATCAATGTGACTCTTCATTTTTAGCACATAAGAGCTAACCGTCTGCCCATCCTCCATCTTGTAAGCATGGAAAGCCCGAACAGTTTCGAACCTTTCCGTTCTTGCAAGTTGTTGGAACATTTCCTTTAATTGATTGATCATGTCATAGGCTGAATGATTCTCTAAGTCCTTCTGAAGGTCAGGAATCATGGTTGCCAACATGTGGCATGATGCATCAATGAAATAATCCATCTTTTTAAGCCATGCATCGTGTGCGGGCTTAGGAATGGCAGGGGGCTCTTCAGGAAGTGGTTCATTGAGAACATATTCTTTCTTTTCTTGTTTGACAACTATTCTCACACTACGGTACCAATCCAAAAAGTTGGTGTGGTTAAGTTTTTCTCCCTCAAGGAGAGATCGTAGTGAAGTTTTGTTTGGAGCCGGGTTTGTTGCATTTGGTGCCATCTACAAAATTTTAACAAGGTTCAATTTAGTAATTTATGATATTAAGTCCTTAATAATTAATACCCTTTCTTGTTTCGTAAACTTTAATTTATTAAGGTCTAGAATCCAAGTTGCAATACAAACAAGCGGTTAGGTATCCTTTATCCCGCTTATTCGAATCAACAAGGTAGGTAACGGTTTACCAATTATATCCAAATATAATTTCTAGAGTTATGGGATCCTATTATAACATTTATAAGTTTGGCATGTTTGATCCCATCTATGCCTTGGATTTCTAATGCTTAGGTGACCTTTATCACAAAAGATTTCCAAACAAATCATCCCACTTAAACGGACGTGTAGTTTTGACAACTATTAATGGTTAGGTGTCCTTTATCCAATCAATATTGCAAAATTACCTCTTGTATCACAAGAAGACTCCAAGTGGTTAGGTAACCTTTATCCCACAAGGATATACAAGTGATATATGAGTGTCTTTAAGAGGGACGACATTGATTTGTATTTCGAAAGGGATTTGTATGTTTTACAATTCTAATTTTTGAAAATATATGGTATCATATAGATTGCATGCATCCAATGAACATGGTACCATTAAAATCTTATTTTATTAATTGGTTCCTTAATAATAAAATCTCCATTTTATTGATTCTTTGTTTGTGGTCAATATTACAATTAATATCCAATATTAAGTTTGAGTTTGATCACATACATGAGAACCAATTTTTTTTAATCCTAAATAATTACCATTATTATTTAGGGTTGGAGTTTGTAAGAGTTCATAAAATCTCCATTTTATTTCTTGTTTCATTCATTTTCAAAACTTGACTTTATAGGTTTTATAACAAAACCCATTTTAATAAAACCAATTGTATTATATCTTATGTTTTATATGTCAATTTGAAAATTACAAACTCCTTGATGATTATGTTTAATTATCTAGGTTGTCTAGCATGCAAAATCTTATTTTCATCCACAACATAAAATAACAAAACATTCAATCATCACATGCATGCATGGGTGCATAAACACAAGCCAACTAATTTGATATTTCATGTGAGCCATACATGAAATATCAAGTCCAAACCTAGGGACAAAAAGGTGACAAAAACTCAACCAAATGATCTTCGATTTGGCTATAATTTTGCCAAGCTTCTTATATCATCAAATGACACTTGAACCACCATTTCTTTACACCATGGAATGACTTGTGAATTTTCCTTGACCACTCCAAAAAATTGCAACAGGAATGGGCAGCAGGAAGGAGTTTGTTGTGTTTTTGTTGCTTTCTTGACTTCATTCTTGGTCATAATGATGCTTATACTTGTCAAAACTTAATGTATATACTAGATATTAAAGTTACTAACAAGTATAGCATCAAAACACCAAGATATGAATTTTTAAACCCTTCCTTAACAGGTTCAAAATCTGGACAGCAGCTATGCAGAAAGTGTTGCTGTTGGGTGCAATCTTCTTTTGGCCTTTACTTCCTTCTCTTGTTACATTTTGTGAAAAATATAAAATACAACTATTCTAATATTTATAAAATGAATATAAGAAGGAAATAACTAATTATTATTACAAACCATTTGAATAAAAGAATAGATTACAACCATATCGAATTTAAACACAAAACATGCAACACATGGTCCTTGGCTTGTTTATGCACCATTTTATCACATAAAATCATAAGAAAATCAACACTGTGTTTTTCTAAGGCAACAATTATGTAACCAAAGGCATGCAAACATAAAATATAGTTGGTTACATAAAATCATAGATAATATACTTGCATGTTGCCAAAGAAGCCATGCATGAACATTGCATTCAAGAAGATGAACATTCATGGCTTCCAAAAACCAAGTTTATCTAAATAAACTTATTATCTAGACATGCAATATAGCCATGGCTCTGATACCAATTGTTGGAAATCCATGTTCATGTTATGAGTTTCAAAACTTGAAGTTGCAACGGAAGCATAAAATCATGAACACGAATTTCACTTCCAAGAGGATCATGCTACATGCATGTAAAGATAAAAGAAGAACAAGCATAGATTAAGTTCAAGATTATAACCTTTCTTCTTGAGCTTGATATGAACGAGTTTATGATGGCTAGGAATCAAGAAAGAATCCCTCTATAGTTGATCCACCCACAAGCATAAACACCTTAGATGCTAGTCTTGTTAACTTGCAAAATGAACACCTTTGACTCTTGAGCTTGAAAACGATTTTTCATGCAAGGAAGAGGGGTTTTTTTGGCTGATTTTGGAGAATGAATATGATCTTCTAACCATCTCAAAATGGCCGGACAAAGGTGTTTAAAAGAAGACCAAAGTCATGCATGTTGATTAAACAAAGTGAATATATTCTACCCATGGTCAAACCTTGAGAGAAGAGAGAATATGCTAAGCTTTTCTCTACTTTTCACACATGCATCATCATGCTCATATGGCCGCCCATATGAGTGAGCTTTTAATCAATTATATATTGTTTTTATTATTTATAAACTTACATTCCAAAGTTTATAAATAATAAACTTTCATTCTTGTGTTTAATGGAATAACATTTAAACCATTAATCATGTACATAAACCTTTTGAACATATGTATATTATAGATGGTGTAAATAAATATATACACACATAATATATATATATATATATATATATATATATATATATATATATATATATATATATATATATATATATATATATATATATATATATATATATATATATATATATATATATGTTCTTTTATTAATTTATCAAATAAATTAAATAAAAGGGTTTACT
Organism: Cichorium intybus; assembly: GCA_023525715.1. Classification (NCBI taxonomy): domain Eukaryota; kingdom Viridiplantae; phylum Streptophyta; class Magnoliopsida; order Asterales; family Asteraceae; genus Cichorium; species Cichorium intybus. Next base: position 53,989,046 of record CM042010.1, on the reverse strand, counting down.
TAAAATTCAATTAAATCATTTAACTTCTTAAACAATTTAATTATTGTACATGATTAATTCATCATATATGAATTAGTAATCAACCTTTAATTTTGGAGTTATTATTATTTATCTCAAATAATAATAACTTACAAGATTAAATTGCAAGTTCAGTATCATTCAATGGCAAATCAAATTTTAGCACAATAAATGATCGATTGGTGTAAAACTTGTTGTTGGTGTGACCCTATACGATCATGTATTATTAGTAATATCGTTTTATGATCATCCTTGGGCATATAGAACCAACATATTCGTCACTATTCACGTCACTATTCACGAGGTAAGCGCTTACATAATCATTACGCTATGCTTTCCGATTTTATAATTAGTATTATTTTTTAGACCGGAGAATTGTTGAGCCGAGTGCACTGATTCTAGAAACCTAAACATATAATTTTTTCGAGTTGCAGAACATCGGGAAATCACGTTTAAATATTGCGTTCATTTATCCGCAGTATCCGATTAGTTGACTTTTATAAATATTTTTACTAAAAATATTTCGAGTATGGAATCCAATAATAGACCATAGTCTGAGTCCAATAATGTTCTCAGAATTTCCATATGAGGTGCGCAAGTGCCTCAACGGATCGAAACGATTTACGTAGTTAAAGAAAATCAGTGTTACACGGGTTTCTTTTGGCTTGTTTTCTTATAACAGTCGTAACTTTTGCATATGAGCTCCGTTTTGAATGTTATTTATATTTCCGGAATCAGGGAAACATGTACTCTAAGGTTAGATTGCTTGTTTTGTTTCACAAATGGTTAATACTTATTTTCAGTTTTTCAGACGTATTAACTAGGGTTTCAGTTTGTTCTTGAGATATTCCATTATAGGAAGTAACATTTCATCTCGTATCTTATTTTAATCGCAATGACACTATATTTTCCAAAGTATGCATTGAAGCTCAAAAGGTTTGGTTATAAAGAGGTTTGCGGTGAATTAACTGTTTATAGTTCTAGGTATAAATTTCCGGGATGTCACATACTTAAACCCCCTTCTCCATGCAGGGCCATTGGCGACTCAACCACTGTTTCCACCTCCGTTTGTTGCCACTACAACGACGGGAGCATCAATGAACACCTCCATTTCACCAAACATTCCTCCAACGATTCCAATACCTTTCATCACCGGAATACCATCAACTCCTTCACCAATTCCCACCATTCCCCAAAACCTGTTTGGCAGCGCTCCTACTCCCCAACCCAGTTTGGTCCAACGCCATGCTATGTCAATAGCTATCATACTCCTCCGATAATCACACCGCCTTACATGACACCACAATACCCATTCATGCCACTTCACCCACTATTCTAGCAACAGACGTTGAATCCAATTCCTACAATAACAAACTCTCGCTCTCCTTTCATTAAAGAGCTCCTGGATTATGAAATTCCAAGCACCGCTAAACTTCCAATGTTGAAGATATACAATGGAACAACATGCCCCGACAGCCACATTGATACGTACGAGTGGCACACGACCTCGTTGAAATTAGTCCAGCGTTTCCGGTGCACGTACTTCCCGACGACGTTAGACGGAAATGCGGGTGCATGGTTCAAAAGTCTGGCGCCCAACAATATATACAATTTTGAACAATTGAAGCAATTATTCCTTACAAACTTCATGCAATTGTGGAAGTACAGGGGCGACAACCATGCTATCATGGGATGTAAGCAGTGAGAAGGTGAATCCGTTAAGGATTATTTCAAACGGTTCAACAGGGTTACCCTTGATGTACCAAGACAAGATGACTAAATGGTGACAGGCGCGTTCACCTGGGGTTTGTTACCTGGGCCATTATCCAGAAAATGTTTAGGGAAACCTCCACAGACACGGAACGAGCTAAAGGAGCGAGTGGAAAGGTTCCTTAGGCAGGAGGAGGGAACAACAGAAAAATAGCAGTACCTCAAAGCAACCACGGATACTCACCATAGAAGAAATGATCGCTACCACTCCCATAGTCGGATCCCAGATTATAACACCCCGATCTTTGATACACTTTGAGAAGTGTAATATTTTATAAAAACGTTGCGGAACAAAATGCCAACTTTTAAAAAACTTTTCTCATGACATAAAGTCATGTCTTAAAATTTTGTTCCCAACAAAAACATTTAAGTTTTAAAGTATTTAAATCACTTCGGGGGTTACAGCTTCATATCAAACTAGACCGTAGAAAGCAAGTTAGGATACAAACCGTTACATCGGCCAAAGCTCACTCATTCTAAAAATCCCAATTTCTTCGGGTCATCTAATTGCTTCTATCACTCGTGTCTAGAACCTGAGATACATGGCATAAAATAAAATACGTAAGACGAAAATGTCTCGTGAGCTACATGGGTTTGGACACAAAACATTTGTAAACATAACGTATATCATTTTCAAAACCTTTGTAATCAAATCATATCATAACACTTGCTGTTAAAATAATTATAACCGAAACATATCATCATTTTTGCTTTTAAAGCCTTTCATAAGAAGTTTGTCGTTATAAAACTTTCATTACTTAAACTTGACTGGTATTTTAACACAATTGGATTTTTATACTCAGGGCCTTAATCACTCTTGGTGATACCCCAAGTCTATACTGAGATGATAAGAACATAATCAAACCACCTCAGCATCTTATCACATGTTTTAACTGGTATGTCAACATGCTTTATTTTTATACTTATGATAATCATGCTTGGTGATATCCCAAGTCTATACTAAGATGCAAAGAACACAATCAGTCCATCTTAGCATCATGTGTTTTAGGACATCTACTTCGCGAAGGGGAAGGTACCACCCTAGTAGATTCCTCTATATTCTCCTTGTAGGAACATCATGGCCCGGGCAAAACATTTTTCCATTCATTCACATTACTTTTCATTATAATACATTGCTTGCATCAAATACCAGTCATTCATAATCATCATGAGGCTAAATGCCAAAACATTCTTTCATAAACATCATGGGCTTGAAGCCAAAACTTTCTTTCATAAACATTGTGGGCTTGAAGCCAAAACATTCTTTCATAAACTTCATAGACTAAATGCCAAAACATTCTTTCATAAACATTGTAGGCTTGAAGCCAAAACATTCTTTCATAAACTTCATAGACTAAACGCCAAAACATTCTTTCATAAACATTGTAGGCTTGAAGCCAAAACATTCTTTCATAAACTTCATAGGCTAAACGCCAAACATTCTTTCAAATCTTTATGGCTTGATGCCAAATCGTACTTTCAAAACATGGTGGCCTAAATGTTAAATCATACTTTCAAACATAGTATAAGACTTTCATAATCATATCATATGTAGATAAACTTGCATATCATTTCATATTTGAAAGTCACATAAAACTATAAAAACATTTTGCCATGTACCCCATAGTGGGAAAAAGCCACATGTGCTCACCTTAGTAGCTAGGTATGTCTAGCTACACTAATCCACTTCCTCTAGCCTTTCGTTGCTTCCAAACGTCCTTCAAATCTCTGTTAAGTTAATAGAAGATTAGAACTTATTTCGCAACTAAACATGCAACATTTGTCTAATCATTCTTAGACTACTTCTAGTCATTATCTAAGTTCATTCCACTGTCCAAGTGTGATTCTTATATCATAATACCAATTTGGACATTTTTACCCGTTTGACCCATTTTGACCAAAAAATGATATTTTTTGGTTCCGCAATGTCATTCTAGAAAAAATATGAATTTTACTTCTCTTTAGACTCACTTCAATGCTTAGATGCCAAGACGACATTCATTTTACTCATTTACATCATTTTGGCAAACTTTGATAATTAAAGTTCATAAAAATAGAAACCGTTGCAAAACATGTTATTTCATGTTTACTTGACACCAATATGTTTACAACGCTTCATAATGACATTCCAAATCAATTTTATATTCACATCTACACTATTTTGTACTTACAAAAATTATCCCATTAATGGTGGAATTCACAATTCCATTCCAATCTTTCACAATTTACCAACGAAACCAAATCAAGTTTTGTTTCACTTTTAAACTAGCACTTTAATTTAAACCTTTAGATTTAACTAAAAAAAGGTTAAACCTTTCCAATTATCAAACAAACAAATTCATAAGTTCTTGAATCTTTGAAAGCTCCAACTTAGTAACCGATGTTTTTAACATTTTCCAACAAATCTTTAACGTGGAATCAGAAGTTTCAAGTTAACCCAACCATAAACTTATTGTGTTCTTGATTTCTTGAAGCTATAACCAAACATGCATTCAAGAAATCCAAATTACCATCAAAACTTTTACCATTCATGTGTGTGTTCTTTCTTTTTGGATACTATCAACAACATGCATTCAAAGCTTTCAAACCAACATTCAAAACGTTTGTCCCATATGTGATTGTGAACTCAAACAATGATAAAATCAAAAACCCATGCTCAAATCCAACATGCATGAACCAATTTTTCAGATTAACAAACTAGGGCTTACCAAAATCCGATTATACCTTTTTAATTTTTCTGTCCAAGAACCCAAAAATCTGAAATTGGTGGTAGTGTTTGGCATAAAATCAGACCATGAAAGTTTCCAGCCCTTCCTTTGTCACCGCCGGCCATCGATGGCACCTCCGGCCACTTCCCAGTAGCGGGAGAGCTTTGTTGTGGTCACCTCCTGCTTCGATTATGCTAAGGAAACACAGCCCACAGCAGAAAACGAGCCCTAGATTGACCTCCTTCTCTCCTCATGTGGTCTGACTTACCCTCAGCCGCTGCCGCCGTCGATTCCGCCGGCGATCCTTCTTTCCCGACCATGCAACCCTACAGCAGCGATGGCTGCTTGTAGCTCTGATCCTTCTGCCTTACATTTGCGTCATCCTCCCTCACCCTCTCGCTATGGATTATGGACTCGCACTCACAGACGGCTAACACACTACCGCCAGTGGTCCTCCGACCACTAATTTAGTGCCGACGGCAGCAAGGGTTGTGCCCCAAACGATCTCAACTTCATCTGTTCTCATCTGGATATGAGATCGTACCCACACACACTTCGATCGGTGTGTGTGTGCTCCGATGCTGCTTCCATTCCCGTCTTCCTCTTTCTCTCTCCCTTTCTTCTCACACGATTTCTCTTTTCCCTTCTTCCTTGCTTTTCTGATTTCAAATGCGTGTATGCGTGGTTTTGTGTTTATCGAGAAAGAGAAAAAGGGTTTGAAGAGAACACGCACACAAGATATTAAAAAAGGGAAAATGACTAAAATAGCCTAATCCCTAAGGGGTTTTCCTCAAAATAGCCAAAAAATTGGGTCTTTCCACGAAATAACCAAGCAAACCGCAGGCCGCAGCCCTCGGTTGCGTTTTCGTCCTTTCCTCTGCGTTTTCCTCTCTTCAAGCCATCTTCAAGCGATCTTCAAGCTCGGCTGCATTTTCCTCTAGCTTGGCTGCGTTTTCCTCCCCTTCCCATGCGTTTTCCTCATTTTTCCTCCTACATGTTCTTTAGGTTGATGAGTTTAGTTATAATTTTTGTCCAACTTTGAACACTCGTCATTTATTCATACGAACTCGGATTGAATTGAAGTTTTTTTTAACGTGAAGTGTATTAGTAGATGTGTTCACAAACATGATTAAAAAAAATTTTGATGTTGGAAAGTGTTCGTTTTGAACCTCTAAACAAGGTTGTCGGTAAAGTTTATTAATTATTTGTCCAACTTCGAACCCTCGTTGTTTGTTCATACGAACACCGATTTAGTTGAAATTTTTTTTAACGAGAAGTGTATTACTAGATTTGTTCACAAACATGATTAACCAAATTATTTGATGTCGTAAAGATTTACTTTTTGAAGGTGTAAAGAAGGTTGTCGCTAACGTTTATTTATTTTTTGTCCAACTTTGAACGGCCGTAGTTTCTCCATACGAACTCCGATTTACTTGAAATTTTTTTTAACGTGAAGTGTATTAGTAGATGTGTTCACAAACATGATTAACCAAATTATATGATGTCGGAAAGATTTACTTTTTGAAGGTCTAAAGAAGGTTGTCGGTAACGTTTAATTATTTTTTGTCCAACTTTGAACGGTCGTAGTTTCTCCATACGAACTCCGATTTACTTGAATTTTTTTTAACGTGAAGTGTATTAGTAGATGTGTTCACAAACATGATTAACCAAATTATTTGATGTCGGAAAGATTTACATTTGAAGGTGTAAAGAAGGTTGTCGCTAACGTTTATATAGTAATATTTTAGTACTGATATTAAATAAAAACAAAGACAAATATTTTAAAAGCGCATCCTAATAAAGAGTTTACATGATAATAGAAACATGAGAAACATACGCAATACGTCTAATTACTATCACATAAATCTGGAAAATCAAGAGGATATTTTTTTTCTCTGCAATCACCCAATTGTTTTTCCTTTTCATTTCCTTGACCTTAATTTGCAGCTCCAGGTCGCCCTGTTCAATAGCCTCCTTTTGTTTTTGCACCCAGATAGTTGCTTGTTTGATATCTTGTTGTGTCTTTTTGACCCATTTTATTTTTTTGACAACCTCTTCCTGCATTTCATCCAACTGTTTTTTTTGCTGCCTAATAGATTTGTTTTGAGATTCAATCTCCTCTTCTTTCTGTGTAACTAGTTTTCTAAGGTCTTCAGGCATGAGCCAAGGTTTTCCTTGTCGGTCTGAGGATGAAGCAGACATATTTGGGCTACGATATTTTCGATGAGTGATAATGGTTTGGTGTGAAGAATGTTAAGGTGAAATAAGGTGTATATATAGAACATTTAGAATGGGTTGGTAGGTGGGAAATAATAATACAGGGGAGGGGGTTGATGTGACCATTAAATATAAAGATATATAGAGTACTGAGATACATAAAGTGATACAAACAATAAGTACGGATATACAAACAATAAGCGACAAATGACTACTGAGACCCTAAATACCAACCTTGAAATAAAAATAATTAATACCTACGAAATTCATACTTAAGAAAATATATTTGATAATACAAAATAGAAAAACTAATCTTTAATTTGCCACTCAGGAAACTCATATGGATAGTTTTTTTTCATATTAGCTACCCAAAACTTTTTTTCAGTAATTTCTTGACCAAGTGACAATACATTATCCATCTCTCGATCAATGTTTGCTTTGGTTGACTTAATCCATTTCTCAGCTTCTATTACTTCTTGTTTTTTTGAAGCTATCCAACTTTTTTTTATCGTCAAGTAATCTCCGTTGACCCTCTAAGAATTTTGTATCTTCAGCAATTGATTGAATTTGTTTGTCGACTTCAGAGGCGCTGTGAAGGAGAATTCTTTTCATTTCCTCTGGCATCCTATCATCAATAGTAGGTGGAGTTGTTGATGTAGAAGGAGCCTTGCGTTTTTCCAATACCCATTTTAACTTCTGAGATTGACCAGACATGTTTACAAAAAAAAAATCTAAATTTGATTGATCATGTAGATGTGATAGTTGACATGAAAAAATTTATTTATATAGAAATTAGGGAAATCGCATGTGTTAGTTTGACTACGAAATAAGTGGGTTTGACTGCGAAATGCAGTGAAATGTCATGTCCATAGGGTACTCTACAGTGTCCTATAATAGGGATCAGTGTCTTGTCTTGTCAACGACATTTTCTGCATACGGAAAACGCAGCCCATCTAGAGGAAAACGCAGCCCATCTAGAGGAAAACGCAGCCCATGGGAGCCCATATAGTGTCCATGCAGTGAAATGTTATGTCCATAGGGTACTCTACACTGTCCTGTAATAGGGAGCAGTGTCTTGTCTTGTCAACGACATTTTCTGCATACGGAAAACGCAGCCCATCTAGAGGAAAACGTAGCCCATGGGAGCCCGTATAGTGTCCATGCAGTGAAATGTCATGTCCATAGGGTACTCTATGGTGTCATGTAATAGGGAGCAGTGTCTTGTCTTGTCAACGACATTTTCTGCATACGGAAAACGCAGCCCATCTAGAGGAAAACGCAGCCCATGGGAGCCCATATAGTGTCCATGCAGTGAAATGTCATGTCCATAGGGTACTCTACAGTGTCCTGTAATAGGGAGCAGTGTCTTGTCTTGTCAACGACATTTTCTGCATACGGAAAACGCAGCCCATCTAGAGGAAAACCCAGCCCATTTAGAGGAAAACGCAGCCCATGGGAGCCCGTATAGTGTCCATGCAGTGAAATGTCATGTCTATAGGGTACTCTATGGTGTCCTGTAATAGGGAGCAGTGTATTGTCTATAGTTTTTAGCAATAGGTAGGGTGTGTAGTCAACAGTAATCGAAATGAGTAGGATATAAATACGTGGATATCTCCATACTTTGTAATCAATCAGTTTGTATTTCAATTATTATCCAAAATGAGTACATCAACCAAGCAACACAAACAAAGCTTTACCCGCCTTCCCCTATTCTTCCATAACCTTCAAATTGTGAACGCACATACAATCACTAGCATAAAGCAAGATGCCCAGAAACGATTTGAATTTTGTTTTATGGCTGTAGGATGTGTCGTAAGTTGTTATTCTGATCATATTTTTAATCTAATGATCACAACTCTATACTACTAACATTTGTTGTAAACCTTTTTGTAGATGCATACATTCCTTTCTACCACACTACCAGTCATTTTCCTGGAGTGCCTACCATTGAATGGACCATACGTCCATACAATGTACGTAGCGGTCTCCATAGATGGAAACCATCAACCTCTACCAGTAGCAATCAGTCTTGGAATCTCAGAATCGTTAGATTCGTGGACATGGTTCCTTATAAGACTACATAAATGCATTAGAAATGCTAGAGAAGTTTCTTTCATTACCAAATTGTCCAATCACTTAGACGTCGCCCTATCTCATGTGTTCCCACACTGTTACCATGGATATTGTTGCAAAAGTGTGTTTAAATATTTTGTTGATAGAATGCCAATATTCCAAGAATGTCCACATATTTTCTGGCAGACTTGCAAGGCTTATGAATTACGTCAGTTTGAACCGAACTTTGCTATACTTAGAGATGTTTTGGTCCAACACGGGGGCCAAGATATAATGACCTGGTTTGAAGGTATTTCTCAAGAAAAATGGGCACGGGTGATGTTCCCTATTTTCCGTTACAACATTCTCTCCATAATAATGCCCGATGAGATTCGTTGGGTCTCTGTAGCTCAGCAAGATTTACCAATAATATCACTTCTTCGGTCTTTCGTTGACATGCTGCAACGTATTTATGCTGATCGCGGTGCTTTAGGAGGTTAATCGTTATTATTTAATTATATTTGTGTGTAAGATACTTTGACTTATGCTAATTTCCTAATTATTTGTTTCAGACATGCTTCATCATGAACTCACCCCGTATGCAGAGAACATACTTTATAGACGAATGCGCAAGTCTGAACCATGTGAAGTAACGGAATTATACAACACCGAGTTTTTTGTCCGTGACTTCACGAAAACATATCTTGTTAACCTACGTGAACACACTTGTGATTGTGGAAAATTTAGGAGTTCTGGTATTCCATGTCGTCACGGCCTGGCTGCGTATCGAACCTATATGATGTTACAGGAGGATTTTAATACGGTGAACATTTATTTCACTATGGCTGCATATAGAGCTGCATATCAAACGGAAGTGGTGCAGGCTGTACCCCCTCAAAGTGAATGGCATGTACCTGTCAACATGGTGGATGTTTTACCTCCTTTAGCTTTGTCTTAAATGTTTTCCCCCCAATTAGCTTTGTATTAGATATGTGACCTTTGTGTTAAAAGTATTTCGTTGTTTCATCAAATTATTGCGTTATTGACTAAATGTTGGGTAACGTCATTTTGTATTAATTTATAATTATATAAATATTAAAATACTATTTAAAATGCAAAAATATATACCAAAATAACATAATATTAATTTTATTTTAAGGACCTAAAGGTCCTAAACCATGAAAACTTACGATCAATGTTTTCTTTTGATTTTTTCTTTAATGACATAAATAAAAGTATATCTGTATACTAAATTTTTTTAACATACCATGTTTAGAAATCCAAAAAACATAATGTTTATCAAACATAAAGTTCAACGGAAAAGACTCGTCACTGACATGGCTAGAAATCTACCATGCCCTCCTATGAATGACTACTCACTGCAATTTTGACTCTATTGACTCGCTGCAGTTTTTTTATAAAAAGAATAAATGAAAGTTTATTAACAGTCACATGTCTCTCTTCCTTTCATATCTTGCAAACCGACCATATCTTTAGCTGCATTTACCGAAATTACTTCTATTTCTTTCTGCAAACTCCGACTGTTATGTTGCATCTTTGGTGTAGTTCATAGGAGATGAAGCACTTGGTCCTGGATTCAAGGTTTTGGTTAAGTTTACAAAAAAGGTTTTGGTGTTTCCTATTCAAGACATGTATTATTTAGTTGGTACGGGATTCAAGGTTTTGGTTAAGTTTACTTCATGATTGCAAAAGTATGTTTACCTGTTGGATCTTTAAGGACAACATAGAAATTGAAATTAGAGTCCAACGACGTTACACACATTAGGAAAACTACTAGATGGTTCAGTAAAGTCATATAAGGATTTACTTTACTACCATTACACAATTCATCACCGTTATATGGTAATTAAACTTTATAAACTAGTATGGCTACAAAAAGCATCCAACTGAGCACTAGGACGATCTTCAAATTTCGATTCTCGAGTTGAAGACTTCTTAGTTCTCTATCTCTTTGAATTCTGGCAACAACATTGTCTTCATCGACCCACCCATTAAAGCTACAGTTTAGCATCTGTATTAATGATATTACAGCAAAGGTTATCATATAGTACGATCATATTATAAAACATAGGTGGGTTCGATATTATAATATTACCTTGTTACTACAAGCATAGAACTGTCTTCCTGGGTTTCTGCTTGTATTCGACACACGTATTAATGTTGGATAACCGCAACAACCGCATGTTCTTGCCATTTGATATTTTGATGATGGAACAAACTCAGATACAACAAAAAGATACGCATTAGACCATAAGAGCACACCTTTATATAGAGATGAAAAGTAGGAAAGATACAGATACAAACACACCACTCTACCTACATCTACTTAATTGTCACATCAACTGTCTAGTATATAGACTGTGATTTGCTTTAATTGGAATTATATAATAAATAATATTAATTACTAGACCACAAATTTGGGAATTGCAACGGATACATTGTTTTTTCACGGTCGATAAAATCTCCCATTATCCAACTAACATCCGCAATACGATTTTTTTCTTCCAAAAGCTTAGAAACTTGTTGTTCAGTTTCCTCAATCCAACGTTTAGCATTTTTTTAGCTTCATAGACGTATCTTTAACCCAAATTTTCTTTTCCTTCAATTTCTTACAAAGGAGTTCTATACGGTCATCTAGAATCCTTGTTTTTTCCAGGTCTCTTTTGTTTTCTTCTTCTACGATTGTCATCGCATCAAATATATAGTCAGGCATTTTATCTGGTAGTGGATCATTCATAGAATATCCTGGCTGACCTAGGCAGACATCGGGAAAAGGGTTAATATCTGAACAAATGTAACAATCCTCATCCTCACAATGCCAAGTAGCATCTTTAGAAGAACTCATAATGTAACTCCAGAAATGCTTACTAGCTTGTAACAGTATTTATAACTCTATACAACATTGACTGTGAATTCGTTCAACTTTGACTGTGTAGTCGTACAACATTGTCTGCGTATTCGTACAACTTTGACTGCGTAGTCGTACAACATTGACTGCGTATTCATACAACTTTGACTGCGTATTCGTACAACTTTGACTGCGTTGTCGTACAACATTGACTGCGTATTCGTACAACTTTGACTGCGTATTCGTACAACTTTGATTGCGTTGTCGTACAACATTGACTGCATATTCGTACAACTTTGACTGCGTAGTCGTATAACTTTGATTGCGTATTCGTACAACTTTGACTGCGTATTCGTACAACTTTGACTGCGTAGTCGTACAACTTTGACTGCGTATTTGTACAACTTTGACTGCGTATTCGTACAACTTTGACTGCGTAGTCGTACAACTTTGACTGCGTATTCGTACAACTTTGACTGCGTAGTCGTACAACTTTGACTGCGTATTCGTACAACTTTGACTGCGTATTCGTACAACTTTGACTGCGTATTCGTACAACTTTTATTGCGTAGTCGTACAACTTTTGACTGCGTATTCGTACAACTTTGACTGCGTATTCGTACAACTTTGACTACGTATTCGTACAACTTTGACTGCGTAGTCGTACAACTTTGACTGCGTTGTCGTACAACATTGACTGCGTATTCGTACAACTTTGACTGTGTATTCGTACAACTTTGACTGCGTTGTCGTACAACTTTTGACTGCGTATTCGTACAACTTTGACTGCATATTCGTACAACTTTGACTGCGAGGTTCGCTGTCATACAAACTATATAAATGAGTTCATCCCAGAAAAAATATAAGAATTACGGAGTGAAATTCAATCTAAACTACATTACACAATGAGTTCATCCCAGAAAAAATATATTGTTCTAGTGTGCACCGGTGGGCATTGGTCCACAGTTGATGGGCAACCTAAATACGTTAGCCCAAACCATAAGAATTACGTAGTGAAATTTAGTTCAAATATAAATTTTCATGAATTTTCTTTATTGGTAAAATCAAAGGCGGGTTTTGATGCTCAATCGAGTGCTAGATTATCAATTCAACATCCAGAATATAACTATGTTATGGAGATAGTTGATGACAATGATATCATGCATTTGATAGAAGTTATCGAAGCTGTGAACACCATCGTTCCTATTTACGTTGTTGCAGATGACGAGATTCGAAGTAACGACCTGTGCAAAACATCACAGGAAAAGAAGTCCAGCGGATTTGACCACCAACACTGTTCCAGAAACCGTCTTCCAAGAACCAATCCACTATGTGGAACATGAAAATTTCAAGTACGCAGGAGAGGACGACATTGGTACTTGTGCGGATGATTTTGGCGCCAAAAATATGATGAGTAATGCAGACACGACTGATCAAAAAGACTACGATAAAGTTTGTGTCCTTCTAAATGATGGTAATCTAGCACCAAATAGGGATCCCATGGATGGTGATTTATGTTTATCGGACTTGGAAGGAAGTGATCGTGACGAAGGAGTGACGGCTGATCAAAACGACCACGAAGGAGGGTCGGAGGATGCTCGACACAATCGGTTAAAAAGCACATTGTTGTACGGTATGCCACAGCCGCCACCATGTCCTGTACCATCAAAAATAAAAACCTCATCTTACAGCCACCACCCATCACAAAAGATTAGAGTTTTCCAAGCCTATAAAGACAAAGACGCTATGAAACTTGCACTTGGTGTTAAAAGTATGACCGAAGGCTTTCAATACAAAGTTAGAAGATCAACAAAAACAAGGTATGAGGCTATTTGTTGTCAAGATAACTGTAGTTGGTGTTTTACAGCCACATCAGAAAAAGGCGGTGACGGCTCATTCCAATGCACTAAGATTGTTGATGAACACACGTGCTCGTCTTCATAACTCAACCCAAACCATCGCCAAGCAAACAAGAAAGTATTGGGTCATCTTTTGTCTGAGGTTATGGCTGCCAACCAAAGTAGGGTATATCGTGGCAACGACATAATTCGTGATATCAATTCAAAGTACAGAATTGATATTAGTTACAAACAAGCATGGAGGGCGAAACAACATGCATTGTATCTATTAAGGGGTGATCCAGCGGAATCGTTCACAAGACTCCCTGTGTATTGCTACAACTTGCAAAAGCATAATCCTGGAACTGTAACTTCAATCAGAAAAGATGCTGACGATCGATTTCAATTTATATATATTTCATTAGGCTGCGCTGTAAGTATTGTTTTAACTAATAAATTTCACAACCACTATACGAATGTAACCGTATCAATAACACAACATACTTTTTTGTAGTTAACTGCTTTCCGCAATTGGTGTAGACCTACATTGGTGGTAGACGCTGCCCACCTCAAGGGCGACTTCAAGGGCACTGTGTTATTGGCAGTTGCAATGGATGGTAATAATCAAATATTACCGGTAGCATATGCAATATGCGAGAGCGACTGCACGGAAACATGGTCTTGGTTCATGGAGAAACTGCATGATTGCGTTGGCGACATGGGATCTCTTAGTTTCATATCTGATAGGCATGCGGCAATAGCCGCAGCCATTGAAAACATTTTCCCGACTTCACATCATGGAATTTGTGGTCATCATTTATATTCTAATGTAGTGACCAAGTTTGGATCCAAGAAAAGCATCAAGTCATTCTTTTGGGGGGCGTGTAAAGCATATACAATCGAAGAATTTAATGATTGGATGCAAAGGATTAACAATTATAATCCTGAATTGTATGCGTACTTGGACAGGGCCGGTCCAGAAAAATGGGCTCGGTCTAGATTTGAAGGCATGCGGTATAATATGATGACATCTAACAGCGTGGAGTCCATAAACGCACTATCCCGATACGCTAGAAAGATGCCAGTCTTGATGCTCATTGACTTTTTTCGAACAACAATGCAGCAATGGTATTTTGAACACCGCAATCGTGCAAGTAAGACTTACATCGTTCATGATACACTAATAACGTTGTCGTATTTACTTTGTATTGAAAATTTTGACCGACTAACTTGAAATATTTATTTAGATGATATAAAAACAACACTTACTCCATGGGCGGAAGCAAAGATTCGTAAAAGAATGACTAAAAGCAGCAACTGGCTAGTCCATCCAATTTCAAGTACAAGATTGCAGGTGGTAGACTTCCTTAGGGATGCGATTGTCGATTTTGCAGAGGCAACGTGTTCATGTCGAAAGTGGCAACTGTCTGGCATACCTTGTGGCCATCTAATAAGAGTTTTAAACAGCTTAAACCATGGAGATTGCACTGGATGGGTGCACAATGCATAT
>CM042010.1:53914064-53969064 GCA_023525715.1 Cichorium intybus | reverse complement strand
CGTTTGTAATTATCAAATTGTCCATGATAATTATAGTATGTAATAATTATATATTTATATAATTATCTTTAGTATTTCTGTCGTATATTTGCCATTCGTTCCATAAATTATACCCATTATAATTTATATAAATGTTTTCGTTGTGTTAACGTATTTAAGCCTAAAAGATGTCAATGAGTTGAAAAGTATAATTTCTTACATCTAAGGCACTAAATATACTAATAAGATAGATTTAAAGTTTATCAATATGTCATGGCAAGAAATTTGTTTTAGTCATCTTACATAAGTGATGACAACATTTTAAATCTTGTCATTTTGTCAAAATGATGGTAATATTTCCAAATGGTTATTTTTCATACACATTATTTTGAATATAGTCATTTTTGTTTAAAATAACAACTCCCTTGTAAAAATATCATTTTCCAAGTTTATTATGACGTTATAAGTCTAAATAGTAGTTATTACGTCAAATTGACGTTCTTTTTATAAATTACTAGAAAAGCCG
Organism: Cichorium intybus; assembly: GCA_023525715.1. NCBI lineage: Eukaryota > Viridiplantae > Streptophyta > Magnoliopsida > Asterales > Asteraceae > Cichorium > Cichorium intybus. The sequence goes on along the minus strand of CM042010.1, from coordinate 53,968,559 downwards.
TATTTCCGGTCACAAAAACATACTATTCCTATAATAGTCTATTTTTAGTATACCGTTGTAATAATCATATTTTTACGAACAATAATGAAATAACTTATTTAGATGATTATAAATAACATCTTTTAAGATATTTCCCACAAAAATGGTGTAATAACTTGGTTATAACCATTTTGTTAGAAAGTAGTGTTTCCGGTTTCAAAAACGTAGTTTTTACTAGTTTTCGTTTTCATGATGTTTATATTAAAGATCTAGTATTTTTACACAATTTATTTATAGTTTTGTAACTTTTACACAAATATAATACCTCATAATGTTCATAATACATAGATCTAACCATATGTCATGTCAAAAACGTTTTTACATAACTACTAGTTTTATAAACTTGTGTAAATCATTAATTATAGTATATAAACACATATAAACTTGTGTAAATCATCATTTTTAACATGTAAACTTGTATTCTCCCCCAAAAAGTTTAGAAATGATGAAAATGAGGGGTATGAACTCACCCTTGACGCGTGCTTTACTTAAAACAAGGTTGTTCTTGCGGGATTTACGGTAGAAACGAAGATCTAAGCTTTGAAGCTCGAAGTACCCTTGGACAAAGCTATTACCCAAAGGTTTTACGTAGATTTTAGTGTGTGTAAATGAGATAAAAGTGGTGTAGTAAGGTTTAAAATCACTAAATAAAGCTAACTTACCAAAAAGGTTTGAAAAACGCTTGAAAACGAAGAACGGTGGTGGTGGAAGGTGGTAGCCGGCGGTGGTTTGTGGTGGTGGAGTGGTGGTTGTAACACCCGACTTATTTAACAAAACACCCAGTAAAAATTTTTATTTTTCAAACCAAATATTTTACAATTAAAACATAAGTAGGGGTATTAGTTAATACAATACGAGTACAAGAGTATCACGAAGTACAATACATAAAATATTATACATTCTTCAAGTCGGGTCGTTACTTCAAATACTAAGTCCTCAGTCACGGACTTTATCCTTTCCCTTGGCGGGATCACGCTCACCTGCAGGGACATATCAAATAAACGGTGAGCTATAAAGCCCAATGAGTAATCAAATCAAGAATAACATGTATAAGAATAAAATTCTCTATACAAAGTCAAATATGTATTATCATGCAATACAAAATCAAATATGGCTCACGGGTTAGCCCGTTGTTGCCTTGGCTCACGGGTTAGCCCGCTGTAGCCTAGACTCACGGCTTATCCGGTCTTGTCTATATAAGTTTGACTCACAGCTCCGTTCTTGTCTATTAAAGACTCACGGCTTATCTGGTCTTGTCATATCACAGTTTACATAGATATATTGACTCACAGCTCCGTTCTTGTCTATAACAGACTCACGGCTTATCTGGTCTTGTCGTATATCAAATCATATAATCATTCAAAATTTGTCCCCAAAATCATTTCCATCTGCAGCTGCTCTTTTAACAAATATCACACCGGATAACAGTGAGATTACTCACCTGCTTGCAGCTCTATGTAGTCTTAACCCACACCAATAGTGATTACAAACACTTCCTCAACAATTTCCTGCACCTACACAACCATATCCACACCAAAAAGAGGTGAATATCCTATTTTTTTCCACCATCAAAGCTTAAAGCTTGCTCTCTTCGGTTAATATTCAAGATTATGAATGTTTTAGAACATCCAAACATGTGCTATACACTTAATTTCAAATAATCACAGATGGTTCTTCAAAACCACTCAAACCCAATCCAAATCAACCAAATCAACCGTTTAAAAGAGCTAAAACTGTAAACCTTACCTTCAAGAAGTGAAATATCGAAGATTACTTCAATCCATCGAGTTCTAGCCTTCCGATTTGGTTCTAAAGTGTTTGGGAATTATTTTCTAGGGTTTTCAGCAGTTTTCGTTCGAGAAAAATGCCCAAAATGGCTGAAAATCGCGTATTTAAAAATGTTGATCTGCGCGTAACCCGACCCTGGTTGCAAAACCCGGTCCTGGTTCCTATGCAACACGACCCTGGTTGCAAAACCCGGTCCTGGTTGACGTTGTTGCTGAATTTCCGATTTTTCGTAACTGAAACCCGATCCGGGTTGGCCAACACGACCCGGGTTACCTGTTTTTAGCGTTTTTCGCACGAAAACTCTATTTTAAAGGTAATATAACCATCCAAACACCTATAACATTATTTCTTATCGAAATCACATTACGATTAAAATAAAATTACTTACCAGAAATAATGTGGTGTTACAAATTATTCCCCCCTTCAAAAGATTCCGTCCTCGGAATCATACGAAGAGTTGAGGGTATTTCTCCCTCATTTCGCTTTCGGTCTCCCACGTCATGTCGGAACCTCTATGATGTCGCCAAAGCACTTTGACCATGCTGATTTTCTTGTTTCGCAGCTGTCTGATCTTTCGATATAACACCCTTTCGGGTTGTTCCGGATATCTCAACCTGTCATCCACTTCAATTTCAGCAAGAGGTACTTGTTGAGACTTGTCAAACAAAGTTTTTCTCAAATGGGACACATGAAATACATCATGTATACCATGACATTCCTCAGGTAACTCCAATCTATACGCCACGGCTCCAACTCTTTGGGATATACGGAAAGGTCCAATGAAGCGAGGACTCAACTTCCCTTTCTTCCCAAAACGAATTAAGCCTTTCCAAGGGGATACTTTGAGCATTACCATATCTCCTACTTGGAATTTTATCGGTTTCACCCGTTTATTTGCGTACTGTTTCTGTCGATTTTGAGCTACCTTCAAATTTTCTCGTATCAGTTGGATCTTCTCTTCAGTTTGTGCTACAATTTCGGGTCCAGCCAACGGCTTTTCCCCAACTTCAGTCCAGCAGGTCGGAGTACGACACGGTGCTCCATATAATGCTTCATACGGGGCCATCTGAATGCTGGAGTGATAGCTGTTATTGTACGCGAATTCTACCAAAGGCAAATGATCTTCCCAGCTTCCACCAAAGTCTATGACACAAGTTCTCAACATGTCTTGCAAAGTCTGGATTGTTCTTTCAATCTGACCATCGGTCTGCGGGTGATATGCGGTACTCATAAGTATTTTTGTACCCAATTGCTTTTGAAGTCTCTGCCAAAAATAAGAAGTAAATCTACTATCTCGGTCCGATACTATCGATGCTGGAAGTCCATGCCGACAAATCACCTCATCAATGTAGATTTTCGCCAGTTGATCTACTCTGTACTTTTCTTTATATGGTATAAATTGTGCCGATTTGGTCAATCGATCAACAATCACCCATATAGAATCATAACCTCGCGGTGTCCGCGGCAACTTTGTCACAAAATCCATGGTAATATGGTCCCATTTCTTCTCTGGAACCGGCAATGGTTGTATTTCCCCATACGGTTTCTGATGGTTTGACTTAACTTGCAGACAAGTCAAACATCTTTCCACAAATCTTCCAACATTTCTCTTCATTTCAGGCCACCAATACATCGGTTTTAACGTCCGATACATCTTGGTACTGCCCGGATGAACTGCATAACGACTATAGTGTGCATCTTCTAGAAGAAAATTCCGCGCCTCTCCTTGTTTTGGGACCCATATTCGACCTCTGAAGGTCTTCAATTTCTGAGCATTTTCTTCCAAATGCTTTAAATATCCAACCATTCTTTCACTTTTTACATTCTCTGGCTTACACGCTTCTTCTTGTGCTGAACGAATTAATTCTGGTAACCGGCTTACTACACCCATGCATGCGGATGTAACTTTCAGAGGAGCTTCTTTTCGGCTTAGAGCATCTGCCACCACATTCGCCTTGCCAGGGTGGTACTGAATTTCACAATCAAAGTCTTTCAGTAGATCCATCCACCTTTGCTGTCTCATATTAAGCTCTTTTTGACCGAAGAGGTACTTCAGGCTCTTATGATCAGTGTAAATAACAAACTTTACACCGTATAAATAATGCCTCCATAACTTCAATGCTAGAACCACCGCAGCTAATTCCAGATCATGAACTGGATACTTCTTCTCGGCATCTTTTAATTGGCGGGACGCATAGGCTATGACCCGACCTTTCTGCATTAGCACACAACCAAGACCAATTCTAGAAGCATCGCTGTAGATCACATACTCTTTTCCGCTTTGTGGTAGTGCTAACACCGGTGCTTCATATAAAGATTGTTTCAATTTCTGAAACGCTTTCTGCTGCTTTTCGGCCCATGTGAACTTTTCACCTTTCTTAGTTAACTTGGTCAACGGAGCAGCTATCGAAGAGAAATTCTCGACAAATCTTCTATAATAGCCTGCTAAACCAAGGAAACTTCGTATTTTAGTTGGACTCCGGGGCGGTTCCCACTTCATCACGGCCTCAATCTTTGCTGGATCAACTTTCACTCCTTCGGCATTAATTACATGGCCAAGAAATTGGACTTCTCTTAGCCAAAATTCACACTTGGAGAATTTTGCATACAACTTCTCCCGGCGAAGCAACTCCAACACTTGTCGCAGGTGCACTTCATGTTCGGCTTGGCTTCGCGAATACACCAAGATGTCATCAATAAACACTATCACCGAGGTATCAAGGAACGGTCGACACACCCGGTTCATAAGATCCATGAATACGGCTGGAGCATTGGTTAATCCAAAAGGCATCACCAAAAACTCATAATGACCGTATCGTGTGCGAAAAGCTGTCTTTGGAACGTCAGATTCACGTATCTTCAGTTGATGGTAACCCGACCTCAAGTCAATTTTTGAAAAGTAGGATGCTCCTTGTAGCTGGTCGAACAAGTCATCAATTCGTGGGAGCGGATACTTATTCTTCACCGTGATCTTGTTCAATTCCCGATAGTCAATACGCATGCGCATTGACCCATCTTTCTTCTTAACAAATAGGATAGGGGCTCCCCAAGGCGATGTACTCGGTCTGATGAAACCCCTGTCTAACAATTCTTCCAGTTGCTTCCGTAGTTCCACCATCTCTGAAGGTGCTAAACGGTATGGAGCTCGGGCAACAGGTGTAGCTCCCGGAACTAGTTCAATCGTGAAATCTACCTGTCGATCTGGTGGCAACCCTGGAAGTTCATCTGGAAATACATCTGGGAATTCGTTTACCACGTTTACATTTGCTACCCCCACCTTTATTGGCTTAGCCACTGTTACATAGGCCAAATAAGACATCTCTCCTTTACTAATACAGCTTCGGGCTTGAGCAAAGGATATAACCGACATTCTCAACCGAGGTCGTTCAGCCTGAATCTTTATCCATTCTCCATCCGGCGATAATACTGTGATATTTTTATTTCTACAATCCATATTAGCATAGTTCGTTGCTAACCAATCCATCCCCACAATCACACCAAATTTATTGGTAGTCATCGACTTCAAATCTATAGGGAAAACGGTCACGTAGATTTTAAGCTGACAACCTTCCAGATGTTCAGAAACCCAAACATATCGGCCGTCCGCTATATCCACTTCCAAGCTTTCATCCATTGGGGTTAACGTTACATTCAGGCGAGGCAGCAAAGACTCTGATACAAAACAGTGTGTTGCTCCTGGATCAAATATAACATATACAGGTATGGTATTGAGAGTAAAGATACCTGTAACCACATCCGTCTTCTCACGGGCTTCTTCCACGGTCATCTGGAAAGCTCGCGAGGCCACCGGTCGTCCCCTGTTCTTCGACTCTTCTTTCTTTCCCACTTGATCTTCCCTAGGTCTTTCACTGTATACTCCAGATTTCAGTTGGGGACAGTTCAGGCGAATATGATCCGTAGCCCCGCATTGGAAACACCTACGGTCCGCCCGACAGTCCCGTGTAAGATGGCCCGTTTTTCCACAATTTCGGCAGCTAACTGACCCAGTATCGCTGCGACAACTGTCCGTGTGCCTTTTTCTGCATTTTTCACACCACTTGCCTTCATCTTTCTGGCCTTTTCCCCTAGACCCGGATTGTTGCGACTTTTTCTGAGGCGTCCAACCTTGGTCTTCCGCCTTTCGTTTCGTTTCCAAGACTTTCTTTTCGTCTTCTTGTCGCTTCAGTTCTGTTTCTCTTTCCGTGGCTCGATCCACCACTTGCCGGAAAGTAGGTAGTTTCAGCGGTTGCACGATTTCCCTAATTCGGGTCGTCAACCCCCATACATACTTATCGATCTTTCTCTTTTCAGTATAGATGTGGTGTTCCGCAAACCTAGCTTTCTCCAGAAAGCTAAGGGTATATTCCTGAACAGATCGGGAACCCTGTTCCAGATGCAGGAATTCATCCTCCAATTGCTTTATTGCTACTTCAGAACAATATTCTTCATTGAACTTATTCTTGAACTGTTCCCACGGTACTAATTCGGTTGGATCAAGATTCAAAGACTTGTAGTAAATCTGCCACCAGTGTAGTGTAGTGTAGTGTAGTGTAGTGTAGTGTAGTGTAGTGTAGTGTAGTGTAGTGTAGTGTAGTGTAGTGTAGTGTAGTGCACTGCACTGCACTGCACTGCTCTGCTCTGCTGGTGAGTTGGTTCGTGGCAAATTCTACTTTATCATCATCCGCACATTTGCTTACTCGGAACACCTTCTCAATATGCATGATCCATTCCATAGCTTTAACTGGATCATCTGTCCCCGAGAATTTATTTGGTTTACAACCAAGGAAGGCTTTATACGTATACCCAACTTTCTTTATCGAGGCTTCCCCACCTTGAGTTTCTTTTACTGCCCGGGCACGACTTTCTCCCTGGCTTTCATCTTCCGGCTGCCTGTCATGAACGCTTTTTGCAGCCTCTTCAGTAGGATTAGGATTGCCACTCGGGTTGGGATTATTTGTTAACGTAGGTATCATCTGCCTAACTACTTCTTCCACAATAGCTCGTATATCAGGTGGATTTTCTCCCACCGGTTCCCGTGCTGGTGCTCTTCGCCCAACAGAGCCGCGTGACCGAGCTGGTCCACTTCTTGCAGTTCCATGCGAATTCACACCTGTGGGATTACTTCGTGTATTTCTCATACTTCAAAATTTCAGCAAACCGTTAGATTAACACCCGACTTATTTAACAAAACACACCGTAAAAATTTTATTTTTCAAACCAAATATTTTACAATTAAAACATAAGTAGGGGTATTAGTTAATACAATACGAGTACAAGAGTATCACGAAGTACAATACATAAAATATTATACATTCTTCAAGCCGGGTCGTTACTTCAAATACTAAGTCCTCAGTCACGGACTTTATCCTTTCCCTTGGCGGGATCACGCTCACCTGCAGTGACATATCAAATAAACGGTGAGCTATAAAGCCCAATGAGTAATCAAATCAAGAATAACATGTATAAGAATAAAATTCTCTATACAAAGTCAAATATGTATTATCATGCAATACAAAATCAAATATGGCTCACGGGTTAGCCCGCTGTTGCCTTGGCTCACGGGTTAGCCCGCTGTTGCCTAGACTCACGGCTTATCCGGTCTTGTCTATATAAGTTTGACTCACAGCTCCGTTCTTGTCTATTAAAGACTCACGGCTTATCTGGTCTTGTCATATCACGGTTTACATAGATATATTGACTCATAGCTCCGTTCTTGTCTATAACAGACTCACGGCTTATCTGGTCTTGTCGTATATCAAATCATATAATCAGTCAAAATTTGTCCCCAAAATCATTTCCATCTGCAGCTGCTCTTTTAACAAATATCACACCGGATAACAGTGAGATTACTCACCTGCTTGCAGCTCTATGTAGTCTTAACCCAAACCAATAGTGATTACAAACACTTCCTCAACAATTTCCTGCACCTACACAACCATATCCACACCAAAAAGAGGTGAATATCCTATTTTTTTTCCACCATCAAAGCTTAAAGCTTGCTCTCTTCGGTTAATATTCAAGATTATGAATGTTTTAGAACATCCAAACATGTGCTATACACTTAATTTCAAATAATCACAGATGGTTCTTCAAAACCACTCAAACCCAATCCAAATCAACCAAATCAACCGTTTAAAAGAGCTAAAACTGTAAACCTTACCTTCAAGAAGTGAAATATCGAAGATTACTTCAATCCATCGAGTTCTAGCCTTCCGATTTGGTTCTAAAGTGTTTGGGAATTATTTTCTAGGGTTTTCAGCACTTTTCGTTCGAGAAAAATGCCCAAAATGGCTGAAAATCGCGTATTTAAAAATGCTGATCTGCGCGTAACCCGACCCTGGTTGTAAAACCCGGTCCGGGTTCCTATGCAACACGACCCTGGTTGCAAAACCCGGTCCTGGTTGACGTTGTTGCTGAATTTCCGATTTTTCGTAACTGAAACCCGATCCGGGTTGGACAACACGACCCGGGTTACCTGTTTTTAGCGTTTTTCGCACGAAAACTCTATTTTAAAGGTATTATAACCATCCAAACACCTATAACATTATTTCTTATCGAAATCACATTACGATTAAAATAAAATTACTTACCAGAAATAATGTGGTGTTACAGTGGTGGACAAAAATGATGAAGGGGATGGGGAAGGATCAGATCTTGAGAGAGAGATGAGAGGTGTTGGATGGAATTGTGTTCAAATGAGAAGCTTTGGTTCTATTTATATGATTTTCCAAAATTTTGTCTTAATATATTTTATTAAGGAAATCATTTCTAGCTAGATTATGAATAGTGAACTAAGATCATGGTGATCTTGGAGAGATTTAGCTGATGGGGGTAGGGGTGGGGTGGGGTGGGTTGGTTTTATAAAAATGTCACTCTTTTATATAAAAATAAGTAGTTTTTATAAAATCGTAAAACGTTTTAGCGTAATTCTATGAGTTTTTGAGAAATGAACTTCTAAATAAATATTATGTATAAAAACATTGCTAAACATTTATTTAGATAGAATCATAACTCGTTAGACAATGAAATACGCGTTTAAGCGCAGTATTCTTCCGATTACGCGATTTTCAGCATTTTACCGGAATATGTATTTAGCTATGAAATTAAATACTAGATAGTATTACGCTTCATAATATATGATTTGTTATTCCATATTTGATGTTTAAGGCACCACATTTTATATTTTGAGTCCAAACCCTGTGTACATTTATCCGTTCATAGCGGTTTAATTGTTGTAACTTTCACATACGAACTCCGTTTTCGACGTTCTATATATCCACGGGTTCGTATTTACGAGTATATCGTTTTATGAATATTATTATTCTCAAAATAGTAATTGTATGATTATCGAATTTTTACGCTACAGTAGTTTATTATCCGTATCTTCAGCGTTTACTCGATAATTGTTTTGAATTAGCATACGTAGTATTATAATATTTAATAATACATCGAAAAAGTTATGGAAAATAACTTTTCCACATATGGATTAACGTACGCTTCGTTTGACTATGGTTGACTTTCGTTGACCAAAATTTACAATTGTCACATCATCTACCCGTTAGAAAGAATTTCGTCCCGAAATTTAGCACTTGAGTAGATCCCCAAGGGTTTGGGAAAAGATGTGGGTATTTCAGTTTAATTTGGTCCTTACGTTCCCAAGTAGATTCAGGTCTACGCTTGGCGTTCTAGCGGACCTTTACTATCGGTATGCGGCTTTGTTTCGTCCTATTGACTTCCCTATTCATGATCTCCACATGTTTTTCAGTGGAGATTTTCGTTTACTTAAATATCGTCAAGCAGGATGACGAGAGTCTCACAGACTTGTCTTTTAGGTTTGTCACGAAGAAAGTGGGATGTACATTGTTGAGTTCCTGTGGTAGTTGGACTCTGTAGGTTACCGGGCCGATCCTAGCAAGGATCTCGAATGTCCCGACGTGCCTTGGATTCAAATTTTCATGCTTCTTAAGCGTATCATTCCCTTCCAGGGTGAGACCTTCAACAAAGCACGGTCGCCAACCTGGAATTCTAAGGGTTTGTGTCGTTTATCTGAGTAGTTCTTTTGTCGGTCAGTAGATTCTTTCAATCATTCACGGATCTGAATGATTTTCTCTGTCGTCTCTCGTATGATCTCGGGACCGGTGAGAGTGCTGTTAGGTACTTGTCCTCTGGCTAACTGAGTATCACTCACCTTAGCCCAGCACAGAGGGGGTCTGTACTTGCGTCCGCATAAAGCTTTAAATGGAGCAACCTTAATGCTCGTGTGATAACTATTGTTGTATGAAAGTTCAATAAGCGGCAAGTGGGTGTCCCAAGACTTACCGAAGTCTATCACACCAGCTCTCAACATGTCTTCTAGCGTTTGGATTGTTCTCTCACTTTACCCCGTCGGTTGTGGATGGTAAGCTATACTCATGTTGAGCCTGGTACCCAAGGTCTTTTGCAATGATTTCCAAAAACGTGACGTAAATCGTCTATATTTATCTGAGATAATGGATATTGGCGCATCATGCAATCGTACAGTCTATTCGATGTACGTCCTTGTCAGTTTCTCCATTTTGTCTATCTCTTTTATTGGTAGGAAGTGTGCGGACTTGGTTAACCTATCGACAATTACCCATATGGTGTTCAGCTCACCAGTTGCCTTGGATAACTTAGTTATGAAGTCCATGGTTATCCGTTCCCACTTCCACTCGGGTATTTCTGGTTGTTGTAGTAAACCCGAGGGCTTTTGATATTCTACCTTGACCATGGCACAAGTCAAACACTTGCCCATATAAGTAACAGTCTCTGCTTTCATGTTTGGCCATCATTATACTTTGTCTTGCGAGTATTTTCTAGAACTAACTCCCTGAAGCCACCGAAATTTGGTGTCTGGATTCAGTCCATGAAACACCGTCGGGGCATTGGTCAACTCAATAGTTATCATGACCAATTTCGCAGTGGCCATACTAAGTCCTAAATGATGTCCTTGGAACGTCCTCCTCCTGAACTCTAAGTTGATGGTACCCAGCTTTCAAATCGATCTTTGAAAAGTAGTTGAATCCCTGTTAATGGTCGAACAGGTCATCGATTTTGGGAAGTGGGTATGTGTTCTTGATAGTCAACTTGTTCATTTCTCTATAGTCAATACACATTCCAAAGGATCTATCCTTCTTTTTCATAAATAAAACCGATGCTCCCCAAGGCGAGAAGCTCAGTCTAATGGATTCCCTTTCTAGTAGTTCATGTAGTTGACTAGATATCTCTTGCATCTCTGCTGGGGCTAGTCTATATGGAGATTTTGTTAGGCAGCAGCTCCCGGAATCAAGTCGATTCTGAACTCGACCTGTCATGTTGGGGGTATCCCCGGAAGATCTTCTGGAAACAAATCAGGAAAGTCACAACTTCTGGTATGTCAGCGATTTCCTTCCTTAATCGCATCTGGCTGGACCCCTTTGCCTTTGAGCAGTCTCTCTTGAAGTGCTCGGTTTCGTCATACCCAAAACAAGCGCGGCTCAAACCCAAGTTGGACGCTTGATTGGTTTCCCAGTGCCAGAGTCTTGCAAAAGCGGGCAGTATGTCCCTTCTGCTTGCAGTCATAGCATGTCATCTCTTTGCAGGCACCAGTATGAAGAAGACGGCATTTGTTGCGCTTTGGGAGATTCCCAGAATACTGTTTCGATAAAATTTCCTAAAGGTACATACTAAGGATATTCCCAGAATACTGTTTCGATAAAATTTCCTAAAGGTACATACTAAGGATAGGCAGCGAAGTTTTGATATGTCCCAAATGTAAAGACTGTTCAAGCGTCGTCTACAAAGCAAGTTATGAAATGACCGAGGATTCTTGGAGCCACAATTTCTGTTACGAGCACTCTCCTTACAATAGAACCATATTCGAAAAATATGTTTAGGGAGTCATTGTCTCTAACGGGGGCGGTGAAAGCTCATGATAGATGAAACCACATGATCTAGGTGATGTTAGAAGGGTTTAGAACGATAAGTAACTTCACTGTTATCAAAGTGCGTTACAACTCCGGGTGAATGAAGACGCTCGTGTGGCAACCAAACGAGGTAGTAAGATAATGAAGAAATTTCTTATGATAAAGGTCTAAGTCGTCGATGAGGGACTCGTGTAGAACTATTTTGATTTCAATTTTGATGAATTATCCAACTGTTTAAGTCACGTAAATTTTAAATTTAGAAGGAGTCGGAAAAAAATGAGTTTAGGAGTTAGGAACTTATTTGAAATTGTAAAGGTAGAATGCTACTTCGAAGGAAAGCATAAAAGTATCGATCATTGAGATTGTGTACAACCTCAACTTAGTGATTCTAGGAAACCAATCCTTTGGAGGATAGCGAATTATAACATTTAAGGCTTCTCTCTCCTCAAAATAGAGGACCTAGCAAATTGTTTGTACAACGTTTGGTGTGAATGCAGTTTTTGTACCTTTTATAGAGGCAGCGGTTGAGCTATATGTTTGACGTGTGACTTAAGGTGATTTAATCCTCGATAACAATGACAATACCAATGACGTTAGAAGGGCACGAACGAATGTATGAAACGATATGAGTCGAAAGATAACTCGAAGTTGTAGGAATTTCCATGTGTCGACAAAGTGCGAAGTTGATCTAGGAACGAACAGCGTAAGGTCGATGATTGTTCTAGAAACATGTGAGTAATTTGGAGAGTATAACATGATGGTACACTTGAGAATATCACTCATGTATTATGAGGGCCTTGAACTAAAACTTAGTAGTTTTTGACATAGTGGAAAGGGTTTGTGCATTACGATATACGAAGTAAAGGTAGTTGGGTAAGCATTCCCAAAAAGGGAGGTTTAGAATCAAGAGATATCCTAGCTTAAGTCTTAAGCTCGAGATAGAAATAATCCTAAGACTGAAATCGTAACGCAAAAGGAAAGTCTCACGTATCGGTCAACTATGAGTTAAACTTCCGTGTCTCCTTGTGAGTCATATCGAGAGTACTCACTAATGGTTTTCAAGTCGTGACTACTCATGGCGACTCAATTGTCCCTTAACATGAAGCTCCTTTCGTCACCCTTGTCGGCATTAGAACCGTTTTCTTAGTCGTAACTCAAGTAAGCAGACGATAAAGAGGTATCGAGATAATATTGATATTAGTGTCGACTTAGAATTGTCATTAGTGTCTCTTAATAATAACTAATACTATCAAAAGTATTTATGTTAACTGTTGACGTGGTTACTAAGTGTTGTAGAATTCTCGAGTTTTTACTCCGTTGTCCATTATGCTCACACTTAGTTACATGTTGGTCAAACCCTAGTCAAACATAGTTGATTAGGCTACGTTTCCCCATGGTTTGATAACATATTATACTAAGTCTAAACGTAATGTCCAACTTAAACTCTAATGTTCTTGTAATTGTTGTATTGTGATACTATCTTTGTTTGTATGTGTATACTTTTATATAAATATCATTGTATTTTAAAAGTATACTTGTACGAAAAGTTTTAGAGAGTTTTAGTCCGATTGTATTTATAGTTTTATATCTTAAATGGATTGAGATACTTAGTTCACTATAAACAATGCTCTGATACCAATCTGTCACACCCCCAAACCACGATGGCGAAATCGTCTGAGGGCGGAACGGGACATAGCATCACAACTATTGCATACATTGAAACATAAGTAGATAACAACCATCATACATTATAATTGGAAAGTTACATTGCTCAAACAGTATTGTTTCAACCCAATTACAGTATGATAATGAAATAAGTAAAAGAGACGTCTTCGCGCCCCATTCCAAAAGGTTAGTCGGACCTGACTAATTGTTACCTGAGAATACAAGTAATTTGAAAGAGTGTCAACATTACGTTGGTGAGTTCATAAGATTTTTGTATTGAGAAAATCCATAGTCCCTTTTTCCTTGTAAATAGATAGTGTTTGAAACAAGAAAATCCAATATTTTCATATAAGTGAGTCGTAGTCTTAAAACCCAAAGACCGAAAATGTATACGTGTTTCTATACTTGAAAATAGTATTACATAGTCTTATTCTTGTACGAAACCATGTAAACACATGTTTATTCATAGATTAATTGTAGACCTAATTCCGTGAAACCTTTACGTAGGTAAAATCGTACCTTTATTTATATCTTGATAAAATGTAGTTTTAATTTCCATAAAACTTGTATGTATAAGTAAAACCATACTTATATTTGTAACTTGTTAGAATGTAGTTTTAATACCATAAAACTCGTATGTATAAGTAAAACCGTACTTATATTTGTAACTTGTTAGAATGTAGTTTTAATACCATAAAACTCGTATGTATAAGTAAAACCGTACTTATATTTGTATCTTGATAAAATGTGGTTTTAATCCCATAAAACCCTTATGTATTGTCACACCCCCAAACCACGATGGCGGAAATGTCTGAGGGTGGATGACTTCATGAACAGTATCACAACAACGTTTGTACAATAGTGATCAAAGCAAACACATCCATCATATACGTAGTTGTAAATGTTACAAGAGTTCAAAAGATTGTACGTTTTAAATACAATTACAATATGATATCAAAATACATAGTATGACGCCATAGCGACCCATCGTCAAAGGTTGTAGTTACCTTATCAATTTCCTGAGAATACAAGTAGTTTGAAAGAGTGTCAACATTACATTGGTGAGTTCATAAGATTTTTGTATGAGAAAATCCATAATCCTTTTTCCTTGTAAAAAGATAGTGTTTGAAACCGGAAAATCCAATATCTTCTTATAAATGAGTCGTAGTCTTAAAACCCAAAGACCGTAAATGTATAAGTATTTCTATACTTGAAAATAGTATTACGTGGTTTTATTGTTGTATGAAACCGTGTAAATAGATGTTTACTTGTAGACTAATCGTAGACTTAATTCCATAAAACTCGTATATATAAGTAAGTCGTACTTATGTTTATACCTTTTATAAAACATAGTTTTAATTCCCATAGAACCGGTGTATATAAGTAAAACCATACTTATATTTGTAACTTGTAAAAATGAAGTTTTAATACCATAAAACTTGTATAAGAAATCTCTTTCCTTGCAAAAAATGTAGTATTGTACTCCAAGAAAATCCAATATTTTCTTATGAATGTATCCAAGTCTTAAAAATCCAAAGACTAAAATGTATAACGTAACTTGTAGTATAAAACCTTTGAAAATGTATATTTCTATGTAAACAATTTATAAAGTTGATTTCTCATGCGATACGTCCTATAACCATACTGTGACCATGTAGGCCTGCTTCGACGTTCTTCAGGCGTCGGACTGTTATGACATTTGTCACCTCAGACCCGTCGGTCTAGCTGTAGCTAGCAGCTCAGGTGCGGGGTTGTCAATCCCGTATAAATCTATACACAAATATCACGTTCTCTTATCGAGACTCTGGTTATAAATTTCAGGACTTATAGTATGTACTTAAATAAGCACTGTGAAGACCCGTCTCACAAAAATATATGTATCAATCAACTTGTTTACGTAAAGTTTGTATATGAAAAACCCTTGTATTTGCCAATTATCATTTTTCCCATGATAATATAGTAATGTATAATAATTATATATTTGTATATAATTATTTGTCTTGTTCTAACCGTTATAGTAACATTTGTATCCACAAACTATTCCTATAATAGTTTATTTTTGGTATTCTGTCGTGAAAAGCATATATTTACGAATATATGTGAAATAACTTATTTAAATAGTTATAAACAATATCTTTTAAAATATTTTCCATAATACTGGTGTAATAAATTGGTTATACCTATTATTAATTCCAATATAATATTTCATGACTATCAAATAAAGAACGGCCAGGTAGAAGATCAAATGGGGAGGCAGGACCCTTTCAGCGTATAAGCCTTTCGTAAATCCAACAACCTAGCCCAAATGATCGGCCTAGACACAGCTCTCGTAAGTAGATCATTCGATATTATATTTTGGAACTATAATTAAATTGTTGTCATAATGATGTTTACAAAATTCATATTTTGTTTATTATTGTTACAAATGAGTATAAATTGCTATTTTTATAGTATAACTTGTATTCTCCCCCTTAAAACTTGAATAAAGATAAAAAGAATGGGTATGAACTCACCTCAATGTCGACTAGAATCGTATCGCCAATTGTTGTTAGATCGTCTGACTCTTCCTGCTTCTAACTCAAACTCTATATTTATAACTGAAATATCTACTTCTAACGCTCATTCTTCGTATATTTCTATATATATCGAAGAATCTTCTAACAATACTATCTAGTGATATAGAGATCGAGATATGAGTTGTGAGAAAATGAGAGAATTTGAGCCTCTATTTATAGTAGGTTTATTTTCGTATAGCGGCCCTCAAGATACGGATATCTGACAATTATAGTCATTAAGATTTGCTAATGACAAAACATACCCTTGAAATACTCTTTAAATAGATTTAATAGTTTTTATATAAGATAAATGATTTTTGTTTATAAAAATGTAATCTACAAAAATCGTAGTTTAATAATATCAACTTTTTTAAATAAAGGTTCTTAACGAATCAACGAAAGGGTATTAATTGTAAGTTTAACACAAATATAGGGTTTAAATGTAAATACAATTTCATTTTAAAGAAAAAGAAAATATTAAACATAAAATTCATATCAATAATATTAAATTTTGACGTCAGATTATTCGTATTGACGACACCGTTTTGACGGTAAATTTTCCATTTTATAAAACAACATAATATTATTGATAAACTTAAAAATACGTATTGAATACGTAGTGTTCGAAATGAAAATACGAATTCTTTGAGGGTAAAATGTGTAAAATTGATTAAATAATGAAGTGGGACTCACTTTATATAATAATATTAATTATACACGGTTTCAAATCTGCATTTGGTCTCCACCGGTAGGTGGAGACGTTGAAAAAAAAACATATATTGAATAATTTTTTTTATAAATATATTATAATAATTAAACGTCGCTTTCAAGTTAAATTATACATTTTTCTTTCATAACTTTTTATATATAATGTTTGGTAAAAATATAAATATATATTCGGAAACGTCGTATTTTTGTCTACGTTTTGATATAAAATTTGTAATATTTGGACGAGTTTTAAATTTTACGGTTCACTATTCACGTCGGATACTATTCACGACGTAATTTTTATTTTATTTTATATTAAAAACATCTAGCTCAGCAAGGTTTGCTCGTATAATTAATTTGAATTAGCGTAAATAATATATCGTGTAGATTATGAAATTTACATTTCTCATATTGACTTTAACGTACGCTTTGGTTGACTTAAGTTGACTTTCGTTGACTAATTTGACAGTTATCACATTATCTACCCGTTAGAAGGAATTTCGTCCCGAAATTTAGCACTTTGAATAGATCCTCAAGGGTTTGGGAAGAGATGTGGGTATTTGAGTTTCATCTGGTCCTCACGTTCCTAGGTAAATTCAGGTCTACGCTTGGTGCTTTTCAGTTTTCCATCGCTTTGATTTTGGAGTTTAATGTCATAATATTTTTGGTAACTAAACTTGAGTTAATCTTAGTATAAATAATAGTTACTAGATTGTTATGTGAATAGGAGGATTAGAAACTCATTTAGAAGGAGTTTAAACCTTAAAGATATCAAAGAGGAGTTACACGGGTCCTCCCGGGTCGTGTATTGAAACTGTTTTGGCATTGTAGGAGTTACACGGGTCGTGTTTATGAAAACGGTTTGTGTTCTAGTTACCGTAACATCCAGTAGTATCCAGTAGATTTACACGGGTCGGTTTCGGAGTATGGGTTGGATTTTAAAAGTGAACGACGCTAACTTTAAAGGTTAACGTCGCTAACCTGCTTCATTGGAGTTATTCGGGCAGCGAACCAAAAATCCCCTAGGCGATTTTCAGAGCAAAAGATGTGAAATTTTGTCATTTTGATCAGGGGTTTTGCATAGAAAAAGTTTGGGAAGGTCGGATTTAATACCCGAAATGCATTCTCGAGTTCTTAATTCACAAGGTTAGTGATTTTGAGTATTAGGGTTTCAAACCCTAGATGTCCAAATCTGAAAGTATGCTTTGATTCATCTTATGTGTTGTTAATAGATTGTTAATATGTGTTGTATTGAGTACTTGTTGCAAATATCGTGATGTTCTAACGGTTGATTTGGTAAAATCACGGAATTCAGAGTTTTGGGTTGATAACATATGATATTCTCTAATTGTGATTTGTATTTGCTATTGATTTCTTAATCATTTGAGTTAAGTATTATGGAGATGCCTAAGCATGTTTAAGATATGCTATGTGATGTCATTTTACAGTTGATACTAGTAGGATGGAAGGAAACATGTAATATACAGGTGAACCACGAGCTCTACAGATGCTAGATGAGTAGGTTCTAATTCATTATTTATGATTATATTACCATATAATTGAATTAACTATTCTTTAAACTATTTCCGTTATCAGAAAATATATATATATATATATATATATATATATATATATATATATATATATATATATATATATATATATATATATATATATATATATTTAAAAAAATGTCTTTTCTTTATCACTTAGGGTGATGAAAAGATTGCATCTACTGTAGATATTTTGAATTTCGGTATTAAGAACGTGAGTTGTCATTTCAGTTCCTGCTGTAAGATGCTATATAAACGGGTATGTATCATCATTTGTGTAACGCCAAGATACTCTTTTTATAATTATAATAAAAAGGGTAAAATGGTCATTTTACCTTGGAAGGGTAAATTGGTCTTTTGGACAGAAAAGTATTTAGTTTGAAATAATATTTTGAGTTTTGAACTTAAAATGTTATAAAAACGGATTTTTGGTCATTTTACCACAAAAGGGTATTATGGTCATTTGACCATGCGAGGGACCAAAAATGAAAAATATTGTTACTTGTGGCAAATGTTTAAAGAATGAAAGTTTTATAGTAATAAAACTTGATTTTGTGGTCAAAGTTCAAGAAATGGAACTTAGGGACCAAAATTGTAAAAATATTTGGTATAAATAAGAGAGAGTTGACCCTCTCTTTGACTATCCAATTGTGCAGCAACGGGAGAAGAGAATTGAGAGAGATTCCTGGAAATTCTTGAAGCTTGAAGCATGGAATTGGAATTATAGCTTGGAATTGATGATTCCTAAGCTTGAAAGGTTATTTTTAATCAAGTTCTTGAAGTGTTCTTGATTTGGTTTTATAGAAACTGAAATTTATGAATTTCAGTTATGATTATGTGTTTAAATTGATGTAATGCTTCCATTAAGTCATGCTAATAAGGACTTAACTCAAGAAAATGGAAGTAGATTGCTATTAGTGATGAATTTGAAGTTTTGGGGTTGTTAGAACTAAGAACCCTAATTCTTCATTTTGATTGATTTGGTTGTTTTGGATGGTTGAAAACCTTGTTAAAGTATAAGGTTTTAGCCTAGGACCAAACCCCAATCGATTAAGGACTGGATTAAGGACTTAATGAGCCAAAACTGCGTGCTACAGTGCACAAATCGCGGCTGGACAGGAGACATCTGCAGGCGACAGGCGCGGTGCGCCCAAACCCCTGGCGGGGTGCGCCCAGGCGCAGTGCGCCCATGTCTGGGCGGGGTGCGCCCCTCAGACAGAGACTTTAAAATGCTAACTTTTGATTGGCTTGTCCGTTTTAGCTCAAATTTGGATCATAGGCTCGTTATGGTCTGAAAAGTTTGGGAAAATTTTTAGATTGAGTTTCCGACCCCTCGGGGGCACTGTAGACCGATCCGAATGCCTCGGTGAATAGTAAAATTCATATAAAGTTAGTAAACGGAAAGTTTATTAACTTGGCATTATTTATAACGATATTGTATTGAACTCTAGTGTATTAGAGTCAATGTAGATGATTATTAACCTATTATCATTTGGTATATAAATGGATAAATAGGTATGGGACAAAATGGTTGTGGTGCACGTAAAGGCAAGAAACAACCGAAATTGAAACGCAGCTAGCATCCAGGTGAGTAATCTCACTGATATCATATATGATATATGATGATTGAACTGTTACAGGTTGAAACGGTTTCGAGGGACGAAAATGACAAGAGTAGAGATAGAAGAAAATTACAAGACCAGATAAGCCGTGAGTCTGATAAAGACAAGAACGGAGCTGTGAGTCAGTCAATATTAATGGTACGAGAAGACCAGATAAGCTGTGAGTTTATTATAGACAAGAACGGAACTGTGAGTCAGTTAAAATTGACAAGACCAGATAAGCCGTGAGTCTTTAATAGACAATAACGGCACTGTGAGTCAAACCTTTATATAGACAACAGCGGGCTAACCCGTGAGTCTAGGAAACAGCGGGCTAACCCGTGAGCCATGGTTTACTTTGATGAGCCAAACTTATATAGACAACAGCGGGCTAACCCGTGAGTCTAGGCAACAGCGGGCTAACCCGTGAGCCACGGCAACAGCGGGCTAACCCGTGAGCCATATCTAACCGGTGCAGCCTATATGGCTATGATATTGTTACAGGTACATGGTGCAGCCTTTTGGCTATGATATCGGGTTATTGAACCCAGCTGGTGCGGCCTGCGGGCTATGATTTATATATTGATATTGTTTTGGTGCAGCTTACATAGCTATGACACAGGGTGCGGCTTATATAGCCACTACTAGAAAAATCATGAATAGCTACGGAAGTTTGCTACGGAGGTGGTATCCGTAGCTATTCTGCTACGAAAATGCTACGGAATAACATTCTATAGCAATTTTGCTATGGAATTTGCTACAGAATTGCTTTCCGTAGCAAATATCTTAACAGCTACGAAACTTGGCTACAGAAATAGAATCCGTAGTTATTTTTCTACGGAATTTTCTATGGAATGGAATTTCGTAGCAAGTTTTGCTACAGAATTTGCTACGGAATTCCTTTCCGTAGCTAATATCTTAACAGCTAGGAAAATTGGCTACGGAAATAGAATCCGTAGTTATTTTTCTACGAATTTGCTATGGAATGGAATTTTGTAGCAAGTTTGCTACGAAATTTGCTATGGAATTGCACTCCGTAGCTAATATATTAACAGCTACGAAATTTGGCTACAGTACTAGAATCTGTAGTTATTTTTCTACGGAATTTGCTATAGAATGGTATTTCGTAGCAAGTTTGCTATGGAATTGAACTTTGTAGCCAATATCTGAACAATTACGAAATTTTGCTACAGAAATAGAATACGTGGTTATTTTTCTACGGAATTTGCTATGGAATGGCATCTTGTAGCAACTTTGCTACGAAATTTGCTACGAAAACGAATTCGGTAGCTAAAATGTAAATATCTACGAAATTTTGCTATGTTATAGAATTTGTAGCTAGCTTGCTACGGGATTGGAACTCGTAGCTATGATAGGGATTATTTGTTGAAGTTGTTAATTGGAACCGTTTGCAATTTGTTAATTGATCTTTAGTTATTTAAGGGATTTCATGTATAAAAACATATGGAAGATGTTGAAATATATTTGTTAATTGATCTTTAGTTGTTTAAGGCATTTCATGTATAAAACACTAGTTGTGTATCCGCGGCTCCGCGCAAAGCAGCGGGCGGCGATTAGTTTTTTTAATCATTGGTTTTCGAGCAAGTATTAGTTTCCTTTTTACGTCCATCAAATAGTTGTATTTAGGTAGTTTTATTTATTTGGATCTTGTTGTTTTGGTTTAAAATTGTATTAAAATTGTAAGTACATTGTTTTTTATTAATTCGTTTCTAACAGTTTTGATATATGTATGCAGATATTAGAAATGAACAATACAGATAGGAATTGGATGTACGAAAGACTAGATGATGATGGATATATTTCTACTGTTTTCAATAGTAAACAAAATTTTATGGATGGAAATAAAATCAAATGTCCTTGTTCAAAATGTCTAAACATACCATATCAAGATATTGAAGTTGTAAAGTTTCACTTGGCTAAGTTTGGTTTTCTTCCAAACTACCGTTTGCGGGATAGACATGGAGAAATATCAATAGGTTCTACTTCATCAGGGATGGATGATTCAAACATAAGTCTAAATGATCAACATGAACACTCCTATAGGGAAATGGTTTTGGATGTTGCGGGTCTTGATTTCAGAACAAGAACTCTTAACGAGGAGCCAAATCCAGAAGATAAAAAATTCTTTGATATGCTAAATGCTGCTGATAGAGAGTTATGGTCCGGTTGTGAAAAAGTAACACAACTTTCAGCTGTGGCTCGGCTATTGAATATCAAATAAGAATATCGCATCCCTGAACAATGTTTTAATTCAATTTGTCAATTGATGAAGGATGGGTTACCAAAGGATAATACCATGGTTGATAGTTTATACGAGTCCAAAAAGTTAATACAAGCACTTGGTTTACCTGTGGAATTGATTGATTGTTGTAGCTCTGGATGCATGTTATATTGGAGGGGCGACAAAGATCTTGATCAATGCAAGTTTTGTGAAAAGTCGCGGTATAAAAAGTCAAGAAGATCTTCTAAGTGTGCATGTGTACCTTGGACCCGAATGCATTATCTTCCGTTAACTCCGAGGTTGAAGAGATTGTATGCTTCTCAAGCAACGGCCGCTTCTATGCGATGGCATGCAGAGAATCATGCCCATGGTGATGGAGTTATGTGTCATCCGTCTGATTCTGATGCTTGGAAGCAATTTGATGTCGCCCATCCTTCATTCGCATCTGAAAAGCGTAATGTTAGACTGGGTCTATGCACAGATGGGTTTCAGCCCCATGGAATCTCAGGCGCACAACATTCAACTTGGCCTATTATAATTACACCTTATAATTTGCCACCTTCTATGTGTATGAAAGAGCCCTACATGTTTTTGACTGCAATTGTACCCGGTCCCAAAAATCCTAAGCATAGGTTATATGTTTTTCTTGAACCTGTTATTGCAGAACTGAAACAATTATGGGAAGAAGGCGTCATAACTTATGATGTGTCTTTGAGACAAAATTTCCAAATGAGAGCCGCTTTAATGTGGACAATTAGTGATTTCCCAGCATTTTCCATGTTGTCGGGTTGGGGAACTGCAGGGAAGTTAGCATGTCCACACTGTGGAAAATATTCACAAGCCATTAGGCTTAAAAATGGTAACAAGATGTCTTGGTTTGATTGTCATAGAAGATTCCTCAAACCTGATCACCCATTCAGAACGAATAAGACCAAGTTCATCAAGAACCGTATAGAGAAAAACGGTCCTCCTCCAATTATGAATGGCACAGAAATTTTAAGGGAAATTGAAGCTTATGGTTTCTTAAAAATGACTGAAGTGAATGCCGAGGTAGTAAATAAATCATGCAGTAACAAGCATAAATGTGGGTGGAAGAAAAAAAGCATATTCTGGGATTTGCCGTATTGGAAAACAAATCTTATTAGACATAATCTTGATGTTATGCACATTGAGAAAAATGTTTTTGAGAATTTGTTTTACACCATAATGGATGTTAAGAAGAAGACAAAAAACAATGCTAATGCAAGAGCTGATTTGAGAATATTCTATAAGAGAAAAGGGCTTGAAAAAAATCAAGTTACAGGTCAATATCCAAGAGCACCTTATGCATTATGCAAGGAACAAAAGAAAATCATATGTAAATGGGTGGAAAGTTTGACTTTTCCAGATGGTTATGTTTCAAATCTAGGAAGGTGTGTAGATTTCAGCACAAATAGGCTATTTGGAATGAAGAGTCATGATTGTCATGTTTTTATGCAAAGATTGTTGCCAATTGCATTCCGTGAGATGTTTCCAAAAAAGGTATGGGAAGCAATTACTGAGTTAAGTCTTTTCTTTAAAAGCTTAACTGCAACAGTAATTACTATTGAAGACATGAAAAGGATTGAAGTTGAAATTCCAATAATTCTTTGTAAATTAGAGGAAATTTTTGTCCCTGGCTTTTTTGACTCAATGGAACATTTGCCGGTACATTTGCCATATGAAGCAAAGATAGCAGGTCCCGTGCAATATCGATAGATGTATCCATTTGAAAGGTAATATATGCACTTGATTTTTGTATTTCAAATTGTTAATTTTGTAAAACTTGGTTAACATATAAAGTAACTGTTGTATTGTAGATTGCTCCATCAGTTGAAAAAAGATGTTAAAAATAAAGCTAGAGTGGAAGGGTCCATTTGCAATGCATTCTTGGTTCGTGAAGCATCGATATTTTGCTCTTACTATTTCGAGCGTCATGTTTATACACGTAATCGAAAGGTACCTCGAAATGATGATGGTGGATCTGAAGACGACGATGAAGAAAAGTTGACTATATTTGCACATCCTGGCCGCCCATATGGACAAATCAAGACGAGAAGGTTAACTGAAATGGAATTTAACGCAGCACATTCTTACATATTGGTTAATGAAGAGAAAGTGCAACCTTACCTCAAGTATGACTCTAATAGATATTCAAAGTCATTTGTTTTATAACTCCTGATGAGTTTAAACATATTTTAATCTTTATGTGTACAGGATGCATGAAGAGATATTGAAAGAGCTACATCCAGACATGAATGAACATGATCTTCAGGCAGAAGTGGATAAAAACTTTGCTTCATGGTTTGAAAATTATGTGAGTGTTCAGATTGTTGTTGTTGTTGTTATTATTATTATTATTATATTATTATTATTATCATTATTATTGATTTTTTTACAAATTTGTAATAATGTAGTTTTTTATTTTTCATATAGGCACGCCAAAATCAAATAAAGAACAAGTATATACATGATCTTTCTAGAAGACCATTATGGACGGTGAAATTATATAATGTATATTTTGTCAATGGTTACAAGTTTCATACGGAATCATATGGCTCTAACAAACTGACAATGAATAGCGGAGTGTGTATAAGTAGCGACTCATGTGATTACTACGGCAAGTTGTTGGAAATATTAGAAGTGGAATATCCTGGTTTGCCAACTAAAAGCACAGTATTGTTCAGATGTGATTGGTACGATCCTACACCTAATGTAGGAGTCAAGGTCCATAGCCAATATAAATTGGTTGACATAGATAAACGAAGAAAGTTCAAGAAGTTCGAGCCATTTGTTTTAGCTTTTCAAGCTACTCAAGTTTGTTACATGTCATACCCCAGCATGAATCAAAACATGTCTAATTGGTTGGCTGTATGTAAAGTTAAACCACGAGGATGGATTGATGTAAAAAATATTGATCATCAAAAAGACGTTGCTTTTCAAGAAGATGAAGTTGAAGCAAATGCCATCATTAGCACTACGCAAGAACCATCCACAAGTTCACATGATGATCAAGTAGATGAAATTGAACCAAATGACATCATTAGCACTACACAAGAACCATCCACAAGTTCACATGATGAAACACTCGAGTATGGCGATATCTCAACCAACGATTCTAATGATGAAAATAATGATAACAACGAGGATGAGTTAGAGTATAGTACATCAACAAATGAAGAAGATGACGATGGAGAAGACGATCATTCTAATGATAATAGTGATTAACACATAGTTTTATTTTTGTGATTAGTTTTATTTCAACGGATGATGAATAATTTTATTTCGATGGTTTTTTATTTATTTATTAAAATTTTGATTTATTGATCACTGGTTGGTTAAATATCGGTAGCAAAAAATAGTTAAATATCTTAAAAGTTTAAATTTCCAAAAGAATAACATTAGTAAAATCAAATATTTGTGAAAATTGCATATTTATTGTAGTTTTCAATTTGGAAAGGATAACAATTATTTAGTATTTTATAATTTCAAATATAAGGTCAAAAAAGACTAGAACCGAAAAAGATATAAATATCATTTAATCTATTATGCTTCTCCCCCACTATGGGCCTAGGATTAGCATGATTCTTATTTGTCATGATTATACATCAAATCAATAAATATAAATTAATTAATAAATCAAATAATATTTAGTCTTATTTATCAAGAAGCAGACGTGCTTTTTTATGTTTTTCTAAAAGTGACATATGAGTATTTATCTAACATACATTTGCTTTTAATTTATATATTTTACTCTAATCAAATAATATATTTACTTATATTTAAAAAATGGAAAATCGTAAAACTGATAAAACCTGACTACAAATCTTTAGTCGTAAAAAAAACGAGGATAAAAAATATAAGCGTAACATAAATAATTTTGGCTGTTTATTTTTTACGTCGAACCAATTTCATACAATTTTCGAAAATCTCTATCTAAATATATAAAAATTCTTTGACACCATCGTTCAGCTTGAGTTGTAATATAACTTTTATTTTCATTTACGTTTTATATTTATTAATAAGTTAAATAAATAGTTTTAAATAATAATAGAATATATATTATATTAAATATAAAAAACAAACAAATAATAAGAGGAGAGAAACGAATAATAAAAAGATGGAGATATTTTGCCTTTTATCAATTATCCTGTCCCATCATTCCATTCATATATCAGGCGCCACTTTATTATATAAAATTAATTAATAGGTTAGACCTCATAGAGGGAGAGATTAATAGACCCTGCCTTTTTTTTTCGGTCAAATTAGATCACATGGAAAACACCATCAATCAATAAATGGAAAACACATATGGTCCCGCCAATATAGTGATATTAAACGTATTATGAGACTTCAATTTCAAATATAAAAACTGTTATAGATAATGATAACCAGTTTAATTCCCTCTACGACTCTATCCATTCCCGGCAAAACAAATCTCCCGATATTCACTCTCTTGAAAACCAAATCCTATTTAATTTAACCCTAACTTGCCTATGTAGATGAATTTTTTTTGTGCTGCTGTTCTTCCCTCGTCTTTTTCTAGAGATCTATCGGTGCTTCCTCTGGTTCGGCCTACTTCACACATCTTCCAGGTCGGTCTGTCTCTTTGTCTTCTCCTTAGTGTATGTTTTGTTTTATCTCTAGTATTTGATCAGTAAACCATCTGAAGTGCTAACAAGACTGTCAAAATCAGTTTGTGCTAATAAGATAAAACAGAGAAATCCTAATCCTAAAATGCGTATAGAAAACGAATATCAAAATCCATAAACGAGACTGTCAACATGCCTGGTAAATAAGATGACCACATGGTAAAACCACTTTTTTGTCTTCACTCTAGGTCAATTTAGGAGATGCCCATGTGTCACTCTGTGTGAATTCTGATGATACTTCTATCACTCTTAGCATTGTTTTGACATGGTCAACTTCTTTGTTTTCCACAAATAAGCTTTTGCCTGTATTAAACCTAGCCGACCATATTTATTTCCAATGAGCAATCAAATTGTGCTTCTTTACTAATTATCAAGGAGATGAATCGATGGGGTTGGGAACAATGGGTGTGGGTGGGTCTTAACTCAAAGAAATTTCTGTATTTTGTAATAACAAATAACATTCGTGTGTAGTTATAGATAAACTCACATACATACACAACCTTATTTCATTTTTTAATCTTTAGTTTTGGTCACTGAACTAATATTTTTTTAACTTTGTTGCTGGTTCTTGAAATAATATTTTAAATTTTAATCTTTATTTTGGTCCTTGATTTTTTTGAACAAATTTTATTTATAATGTTTGGTTCACTTCTTATTGTTACTGTTTTAAGAGAAAATGTAAAGTTTTATTTTATGCAATACTTTATACATACACTTTATTCATTATATTGGAGTGTGTGACGATTTTCTTTTGTTATGTATAAAAACGATACAACTGAAAACGAACAACTATTTTAGCTTATACATTGTACGATAACAAATGTATTTCTATTTTGATTATAATACAGGAAAGTCGTTTCCATTAACAGAAGCTTCAACAGGGCCACGTAAACATATACACCGACTATTACAAAGACGTACTAATGAAGCATCTACACCTGCGTTGTCATCTACATCCCCACTGTTTGGTACTATATCAGGCTCATCATCCACTCTTTCAACCACACCAGCCCCATCATCCACCCCTTCCCCACACCAGTCCCATCGTCTGTCCCTTCCCCCACACCAGCCCCATCGTCTGCCCCTTACCCCACACCAGCCCCATCATCTGCCCCTTCCCCCACACCAGCCCCATCGTCTGCTCCTTCCACCACACCAGCCCCATCGCCTGCTCCTTCCCCTACACCAACCCCATCACCTGCCCCTTCCCCCACACTAGCCCCATCGTCTGCTCCTTCCCCTACCACAGCACAATCCACACCGATTGTTACTGAAGAACAAGACACACGCTTAGATGGACGTTTACATATTCAAGTTCAGGCGAAGGAGTAAGTTAAATACCGATTCGTTTTCATAATACACTGTTATTTTTTTTTATGTTGAGCATTACAATCATAATACACTGTTATTTTTTGTTATGTAGGTTAGTACCTTCAGGAAAATGTGCATATATAATTAAAAAATCATTCCTAAATAGAGTGGACCCAAATGGGTATAAGTGGGCGACTATAAGCAAAGAGATAAAACAATTTTATTGGGAAGAGTTTCAGGTACATATACTATTATTAAGCTTTTATGTAACTATTAGGCATATTTTGCTATCAAATAACTCAACTGTTATGTATTGTAGAAAAAATGTCATTGGGATGTTGCAGATGCGGGGTCCGTCAAGACTGCTTGGGAACATAAGGCAAAACAGAGTTATCGACAATATATTTATAACATGAGCTCACCTGAAAGAAATTCAACCCTTGAAAAGCCAGTTCACATAGAACAAGCAGTGTGGACTGCTTGGAATGCAATATGGAATTCAGAGGAGTTCATAAAAAAGTCTGAGCAAAATAAAAAAAATAGGCGTAAAGGTGCAGAAGGTGGAAAGGCTCCACCTACCCATAATGGTGGATCGGCTTCTCATAAACAAATTGCTATTGATATGGTAATTGTTTTTATTGATTAATATCATATTTTCAATACATATTGTGGTGAGATTTGACATATTTTTGTTATTAATTTAGGAGGAATATACGGGACAAGCTCCATCTTGCTTTGATATATTCATGTTTACTCATACTAAGGATCATGATGGGAAGACGTTAATGGATGAGAGATCTAAAAAAGTTCATGTAAGTTTATTTTGAAGTTATATAATAATAGTAAGTTAAAGATCTTTTATAAATTATATATTAATGCAATGATGACATTCTAGGATTATTATGTGTCACGACGTGCGGATTTGGAAGAAATAGGAGAGGAAGTTGATGACAACGATCTGTTTTATAGAGCTGTGGGAGGACATGATCGTAAAAGAAGAATTTATAGGCTTGGCTCATATGGTAGGTCGATTTTTCTTGCAAACTCTTCTAAAGAGTGTACTCCACCTGATATAAATTCACATTCTGAACAACATCAAGTCAAGTCCAAGATCCAAAAAATGGAGGATACTATACAACAACAACAAATGGAGTTGAATGAAATGAGAAGCACGATAAACAATATGAGAGGCTTGATTGAAAAATGATACATTTTTTAATGTTATTTTACTATTTGTAGCTACGTATGCTATTTGATTTGTTTGATTGATGTTTTGAACAATTAAGAACTTATATAATTTATTTTATTTTCTATTGCATTTTCGTAATGTTGATATTTTTAGAAAATGGTTTTGGAAAAGTTTATGTTGTATTGGTTTGCATTTTGTTATGAAATTTATCTCATCGTCATGTTTTTGCTACAAAAATATCCCATTATTAATTTGCTATGAATTTATTTCGTCATATTTTTTGTTACGGAATATTAGCTATGAAATTAGTATATTCATACGCCGCTACAAAATATTTGTTATGGAAATAGTTTGTGGCAAATTTACTACGGATACTTGTTACGGAGTTAGTCAGTAGCGATTCTGCTACAAAATATTTGTTACGGAATTAGTCCGTGGGGAAATGGCTACGGAAAATTGTCACGGAATCAGGATGTAGCGAAATTACTATGGAATATTAGAGACGGAATTAGGGCGTTGCAATTTGCTACGGAAAATTTGTTACGGAATTAGACCGTAGCGAATTTGCTACAGAACATTTGTTACAGAATTAGTCCGTCGTGACATTTCTACAAAAACTGCTACGGAATGTCTCCGTCGCCAATGTGTTACGGAATAATTCTGTAGCAAATCCCGTAGCAAAAATGCTACGGATTCCGTAACGACCCTTTAGCTACGAGGATTTTCTCCACGGATCGGTTCCGTAGCAAAATCCGTAGCCATTCGTGTTTAGCTATGGAATATCATGTTTTTGCTACGGAATTTTTCCGTAGCTATTTGACATTTTTCTTGTAGTGAGCCATGACATATGATGCAGTCCATTGTGACTAAGAAACATGGGACAGAAACGATAGATATGGTTATCTGTGCAAATAACTGATGTGGTTTGATAATTGCAGGTTGTCATGAAGTAGCCTGTAAGGCTACAAAATTAGGATGTGAAATCCTAAGAGATATATGGTCAGCCAGTAAGGCTATGAGTTTGGATTCGATATCCGAACAGATATACGAATATATATGATACATGTTATTTGCAGAAATGATTACTCACTGAGCTTTGTAGCTCATACCGTTTGTTAAATGTCCCTGCAGGTTAGCATGATCCTGATAGGGAATAGATGGAGTCCGTGACTCGTGAAGTAGGACTCTTAGATGCTGTCAGTAGCAACCCGGCTTAAAAGGAGACTATGGTATTTTATACTCTCCTTGATACGCTTGTACCCGTTTTTACTATAATATACCCCTTTGTTATGGTTTTTAAATGAAAAATTTTTCAGGGGTGTTTTGTTTTCAAAGCCGGGTGTTACAATTTGTACCTAAGATCTTTTCAGTCTCATTCTTTCCTACTACTAGTTTATTCTTATATAATCTCAGATTTCCAATCGAGGCATGGAAAACAGATCTCATATGGAAAACTTGTCAGACGCTGAGCGGAATTTCCTAAGGGAAGAGGGTACCTCCCTATCGTTTAATCAGATACCTCTACTGGAGTCTGGTAATTATAATATCCTTAACTCCTTTTATTTCTTATTCATTTCTCTAGCGTTTTGATTTTATTTTAAATTATGTGAGGTATAGATTTTCCATATATATTACCTCTGGATCAGCTTCAAAATGATCCTGAAGTTCTTCCTCCGATGAGTATTATCTCAGAAGATCCAGGACCTTCATCTTTGGGCTTTGCTTATGAGCAATCTCAAAACTTACTTCTAGGTTGAATTTTAGTACTTTTATGTCAGTTTGGTTTTTATCTTCTAACATTTTTTTTAAAGATCCATTTATGAACGAGTACATAACGAACAGTGAGATTATCCCCATGAATCAAGGATTCATGGCTGGCATGCAGAACGATGATCAACTACAGGTGATTCATAACGACAATGTTGGAATAAATCCCGAGTTTGAGGGAGGTGATTCATAACTACAGGGAGGTTTTCAATACCAGGATCACCTTCAGATGATTCAAAGGAATCTGGAGGGATTTCAAAACCTTGGGTTCATAGCTGAAAATCAACAGTTACTGCCGACGGCAGATTCTAATGTTATTGCACCAAATTTTATCTTTGGTTTAACAAATCAGGATCATGCTCAAATGATCCAGAATGACAATAGTACAACCGGATTTGATTCTTTGAATCCAAGAACCATAGTAATTGGCAGTGGAAGTGGTTCTAGACAGCCATTAAGTAAGGAAGCGATAGCTCAGCACTTTAACAAGCCACTTATGCAAGCTGCAAGGGAACTCAACGTTGGATCAACACAGTTGAAGCAACGCTGTAGGAAGTTAGGCATCAAAAGTTGGCCTCGACGAAAGATTAAGAGTCTACAAACTCTTATTAACCATACTCAGGTTAAGAATTGTATCTCTTTTCCCCAATTTTAATACCATGAGGTTGCAATGACTGAAAGTATTTATGCAACAGGAATTGAATAATAATCCTAGTAAAGCAGACGTAATACTTGGTCTAGAGAACGAGAAAAGAGCAATAATTGAGGGTTCCAGTTCGGAGATAACTGATACCACAAAGAGATTGAGGCAAGCTGCTTTTAAGGCTGTTTACAAGAAAAGAAAGGTTCAAAAGAGGGAGGAAGCTTCATCAGAGACCCATACACAGCATCAATCTCTGCCTTCTGTTTCTGCTATGAGTAGTTTTAAACATGATTTTCTCAATATCAAAAGTGAAGAGGGCCCAGAAGACTTGGCAGGTGACTTAGCCCGCCTTCGGCTTTCAGATTGAATTTCTACCGGTATTAGTTTAATGGAACTGTTGGTAGGAATGATGGTAGGTTTTCGATAATAGTTATTGGTCAGGTATTATTGAATTGCCAGGTCTACTACGTAAGGATATGGGTATAAGAGGTACATAAAGTGTCTAGATGTATGGTTATATA
Source organism: Cichorium intybus (assembly GCA_023525715.1). Taxonomy (NCBI): domain Eukaryota; kingdom Viridiplantae; phylum Streptophyta; class Magnoliopsida; order Asterales; family Asteraceae; genus Cichorium; species Cichorium intybus. The sequence continues at coordinate 53,936,384 of CM042010.1, read as the reverse complement.
GTATTATAAAATACTCCTATAGTATTTTAGCTTTATATTTTGTTTTAGTGTTTTCTTTGTATATGGTTCTTGGTAAGTTCTTTTTTTTAGACTTGTTGTTCACTACGACTATTTCTAAGTACATGTTTGTCATACCTTGGACAAATACAGTTGATCAGGCTCTATTTGTCCTAGGTATGATTACATAACTACCTAGGCCTATTCGTAATGTTCAACTCATCTTATTACTCTTGTATTGTTCTGGTTATGACACTGTTCTAGTATGTATGTACTTGTACTTATACTTTATAAAAATATCATTGTATTTTAAAGTATACTTTGTACAGATTGTTTTAGAGAGTTTTAGTCTCATTGTATTTATAGTTGTATATCTTAAATGGATTGATATACTTAGTTCACTATAAACAATGCTCTGATACCAATCTGTCACACCCCCAAACCACGATGGCGGAAACGTCTGAGGGTAGATGACTTCATGAACAGTATCACAACAACGTTTGTACAATAGTGATCAAAGCAAACACATCCATCATATACGTAATTGTAAATGTTTCAAAAGTTTAAAAGATTGTACGTTTTAAATACAATTACAATATGATATCAAAATACATAGTATGACGCCATAGCGACCCATCGTCAAAGGTTGTAGTTACCTTATCAATTTCCTGAGAATACAAGTAGTTTGAAAGAGTGTCAACATTACATTGGAGAGTTCATAAGATTTTTTGTATGAGAAAATCCATAATCCTTTTTCCTTGTAAAAAGATAGTGTTTGAAACCGGAAAATCCAATATCTTCTTATAAATGAGTCGTAGTCTTAAAACCCAAAGACCGTAAATGTATAAGTATTTCTATACTTGAAAATAGTATTACGTAGTTTTATTGTTGTATGAAACCGTGTAAATAGATGTTTACTTTTAGACTAATCGTAGACTTAATTCCATAAAACTCGTATATACAAGTAATCGTACCTATATTTATACCTTTTATAAAACATAGTTTTAATTCCCATAGAACCAGTGTATATAAGTAAAACCATACTTATATTTGTAACTTGTAAAAATGTAGTTTTAATACCATAAAACTTGTATAAGAAATCTCTTTCCTTGTAAAATGTAGTATTGTACTCCAAGAAAATCCAATATTTTCTTATGAATGTATCCAAGTCTTAAAAATTCAAAGACTAAAATGTATAGCGTAGCTTTTAGTATAAAACCTTTGAAAATGTACATTTCCACGTAAACAATTTATAAAGTTGATTTCTCATGCGAGACGTCCTATAACCATACTGTGACCATGTAGGTCTGCTTCGACGTTCTTCAGGCGTCGGACTGTTATGACATTTGTCACCTCAGACCCATCGGTCTAGCTGTAGCTAGCAGCTCAGGTGCGGGGTTGTCAATCACGTATAAATCTATACACAAATATCACGTTCTCTTACCGAGACTCTGATTATAAATTTCAGGACTTATAGTATGTACTTAAATAAGCACTGTGAAGACCCGTCTCACAAAAATATATGTATCAATCAACTTGTTTACGTAAAGTTTGTATATGAAAAACCCTTGTATTTGCCAATTATCATTTTTCCCATGATAATATAGTAATGTATAATAATTATATATTTGTATATAATTATTTGTCTTGTTCTAACCGTTATAGTAACATTTGTATCCACAAACTATTCCTATAATAGTTTATTTTTGGTATTCTGTCGTGAAAAGCATATATTTACGAATATATGTGAAATAACTTATTTAAATGGTTATAAACAGCATCTTTTAAAATATTTTCCATAATACTGGTGTAATAAATTGGTTATACCTATTATTAATTCCAATATAATATTTCATGACTATAAAATAAAGAACGGCCAGGTAGAAGATCAAATGGGGAGGCATGACCCTTTCAGCATATAAGTCTTTCGGAAATCCAACAACCTAGCCCAAATGATTGGGCTAGACACCGCTTTCGTAAGTAGATCATTCGATATTATATTTTGGAACTATAATTGAATTGTTGTCATAATGATGTTTACAAAATTCATATTTTGTATACTATTGTTACAAATGAGTATAAATAGCTATTTTTATAGTATAACTTGTATTCTCCCCCTTAAAACTTGAATAAAGATAAAAAGAAGGGGTATGAACTCACCTCAATGTCGACTAGAATCGTATCGCCAATTGTTGTTAGATCGTCTGACTCTTCCTGCTTCTAACTTAAACTCTCTATATTTATAACTGAAATATCTACTTCTAACGCTCATTCTTCGTATATTTCTATATATATCGAAGAATCTTCTAACAATACTATCTAGTGATATAGAGATCGAGATATGAGTTGTGAGAAAATGAGAGAATTTGAGCCTCTATTTATAGTAGGTTTATTTTCGTATAGCGGCCCTCAAGATACGGATATCTGACAATTATAGTCATTAAGATTTGCTAATGACAAAACATACCCTTGAAATACTCTTTAAATAGATTTAATAGTTTTTATATAAGATAAATGATGTTGTTTATAAAAATGTAATCTACAAAAATCATAGTTTAATAATATCAACTTTTTTAAATAAAAGTTCTTAACGAATCAACGAAAGAGTATTAATTATAAGTTTAATACAAATATAGGGTTTAAATATAAATACAATTTCATTTTAAAGAAAAAGAAAATATTAAACATAAAATTCATATCAATAATATTAAATTTTGACGTCAGATTATTCGTATTGACGACACCGTTTTGACGGTAAATTTTCCATTTTATAAAACAATATAATATTATTGATAAACTTAAAAATACGTATTGAATACGTAGTGTTCGAAATGAAAATACGAATTCTTTGAGGGTAAAATGTGTAAAATTGATTAAATAATGAAGTGGGGCCCACTTTATATAATAATATTAATTATACACGGTTTCAAATCTGCATTTGGTCTCCACCGGTAGGTGGAGACGTTGAAAAAAAAAATATATTGAATAATTTTTTTTATAAATATATTATAATAATTAAACGTCGCTTTCAGGTTAAATTATACGTTTTTCTTATCATAACTTTTTATTTATAATGTTTGGTAAAAATATAAATATCTATTCGGAACCGTCGTATTTTTGTCAATGTTTTGATATAAAATTTGTAATATTTGGACGAGTTTTAAATTTTACCGTTCACTATTCACGTCGGATACTATTCACGACGTAATTTTTTTTATTTTATATTAAAAACATCTAGCTCAGGAGAGTTTGCTCGTATAATTAATTTGAATTAGCGTAAATAATATATCGTATAGATTATGAAATTTACATTTCACATATTGACTTTAACGTACGCTTTGGTTGACTTAAGTTGACTTTCGTTGACTAATTTGACAGTTATCACATGTATAAGTAAAAACCATACTTATATTTTGTGTAGAGCAACATGTAGTTTTATATTTATATAAAACCATTTGAAGACGTTTTTTCCCAAACTAAGGATATTCGTTGTCATTCATGTGAGTTATTATAACCTTGCTGTGACTAGTATGTAGGCCTGCCACGACGTTCTTCAGGCGTCGTAATGTTAAGACATTTGTCACCCCAGACCTGCCGGTCTAGCTGTAGCTAGCAGCTTAGGTGCGGGATTGTCAGTCATGTATAGATCTATACACAACTATCTCGCTCATGAATGATTAAGGTTATAATCCCGGACTTAATGCGTACATCTTTCAGTACTGTGAAGAAATGTCTCACATAACCACCCAACATGATGTTTTATCCTAGTTCGTACCGAAATGAAAACCCTTTTGTATTTGTAATTATCAAAATATACTCATGATAATTATAGTGTAAAACCTTGCTTGTAAATGTAGTGAAAACTCCTTTGTATTCGTAATTATCAAAATGTCCATGATAATTATAGTATGTAAATATACTGAAAACTCCTTTACGTTTGTAATTATCAAATTGTCCATGATAATTATAGTATGTAATAACTATATATTTATATAATTATCTTTAGTATTTTTGTCGTATATTTGCCGTTCGTTCCATAAATTATACCCATTATAATTTATATAAATGTTTTCGTTGTGTTAACGTATTTAAGCCTAAAAGATGTCAATGAGTTGAAAAGTATAATTTCTTACATCTAAGGCACTAAATATACTAATAATATAGATTTAAAGTTTATCAATATGTCATGGCAAGAAATTTGTTTTAGTCATCTTACATAAGTGATGACAACATTTTAAATCTTGTCATTTTGTCAAATTGATGGTAATATTTTCAAATGGTTATTTTTCATACATATTATTTTGAATATAGTCATTTTTGTTTAAAATACCAACTCCCTTGTAAAAATATCATTTTCCAAGTTTATTATGACGTTATAAGTCTAAATAGTCGTTATTACGTCAAATTGACGTTCTTTTTATAAATTACTAGAAAAACCGTATTTCCGGTCACAAAAACATACTATTCCTATAATAGTCTATTTTTAGTATACCATTGTAATAATCATATTTTTACGAACAATAATGAAATAACTTATTTAAATGATTATAAATAACATCTTTTAAGATATTTCCCACAAAAATGGTGTAATAACTTGGTTATAACCATTTTGTTAGAAAGTAGTGTTTCCGGTTTCAAAAACGTAGTTTTTACTAGTTTTCGTTTTCATGACGTTTATATTAAAGATCTAGTATTTTTACACAATTTATTTATAGTTTTGTAACTTTTACAAAAATATAATACCTCATAATGTTCATAATACATAGATCTAACCATATGTCATGTCAAAAACGTTTTTACACAACTACTAGTTTTATAAACTTGTGTAAATCATTAATTATAGTATATAAACACATATAAACTTGTGTAAATCATCATTTTTAACATGCAAACTTGTATTCTCCCCCAAAAAGTTTAGAAAAGATGAAAATGAGGGGTATGAACTCACCTTTGACGCGTGCTTTACTTAAAACAAGGTTGTTCTTGCGGGATTTACGGTAGAAACGAAGATCTAAGCTTTGAAGCTCGAAGTACCCTTGGACAAAGCTATTACCAAAAGGTTTTACGTAGATTTTAGTGTGTGTAAATGAGATAAAAGTGGTGTAGTAAGGTTTAAAATCACTAAAGAAAGCTAACTTACCAAAAATGTTTGAAAAACGCTTGAAAACAAAGAACGGTGGTGGTGGAAGGTGGTAGCCGGCGGTGGTTTGTGGTGGTGGAGTGGTGGTGGACGAAAATGATGAAGGGGATGGGGGAGGATCAGATCTTGAGAGAGAGATGAGAGGTGTTGGATGGAGTTGTGTTCAAATGAGAAGCTTTGGTTCTATTTATATGATTTTCCAATATTTTGTTTTAATATATTTTATTAAGGAAATCATTTCTAGCTAGATTGTGAATAGTGAACTAAGATCATGGTGATCTTGGAGAGATTTAGCTGATGAGGGTAGGGGGTGGGGTGGGGTGGGTTGGTTTTATAAAAATGTCACTCTTTTATATAAAAATAAGTAGTTTTTATAAAATCGTAAAACGTTTTAGCGTAATTCTATGAGTTTTTGGAGAAATGATATTCTAAATAAATATTATGTATAAAAACTTTGCTAAACATTTATTTAGATAGAATCATAACTCGTTAGATGATGAAATACGCGTTTAAGCGCAGTATTCTTCCGATTACGCGATTTTCAGCATTTTACCGGAATATGTATTTAGCTATGAAATTAAATACTAGATAGTATTACGCTTCATAATATATGATTTGTTATTCCATATTTGATGTTTAAGGCACCACATTTTATATTTTGAGTCCAAACCCTGTGTACATTTATCCGTTCACAGCGGTTTAATTGTTGTAACTTTCACATACGAACTCCGTTTTCGACGTTCTATATATCCACGGGTTCGTATTTACGAGTATATCGTTTTATGAATATTATTATTCTCAAAATAATAATTGTATGATTATCGAATTTTTACGCTACAGTAGTTTATTATCCGTATCTTCAGCGTTTACTCGATAATTGTTTTGAATTAGCATACGTAGTATTATAATATTTAATAATACATCGAAAAAGTTATGGAAAATAACTTTTCAACATATGGATTAACGTACGCTTCGTTTGACTATGGTTGACTTTCGATGACCAAAATTTACAATTGTCACATCATCTACCCGTTAGAAAGAATTTCGTCCCGAAATTTAGCACTTGAGTAGATCCCCAAGGGTTTGGGAAAAGATGTGGGTATTTCAGTTTAATTTGGTCCTTACGTTCCCAAGTAGATTCAGGTCTACGCTTGGCGTTCCAGCGGACCTTTACTATCGGTATGCGGCTTTGTTTCGTCCTATTGGCTTCCCTATTCATGATCTCCACAGGTTTTTCAGTGGAGATTTTCGTTTACTTAAATCTCGTCAAGCAGAATGACGAGAGTCTCACAGACTTGTCTTTTAGGTTTGTCACGTAGAAAGTGGGATGTACATTGTTGAGTTCCTGTGGTAGTTGGACTCTGTAGGTTACCGGGCCGATCCTAGCAAGGATCTCGAATGTCCCGACGTGCCTTGGATTCAATTTTTCATGCTTCTTAAGCGTATCATTCCCTTCCAGGGTGAGACCTTCAACAAAGCACGGTCGCCAACCTGGAATTCTAAGGGTTTGTGTCGTTTATCTGAGTAGTTCTTTTGTCGGTCAGTAGATTCTTTCAATCATTCACGGATCTGAATGATTTTCTCTATCGTCTCTCGTATGATCTCGGGACCGGTGAGAATGCTGTTAGGTACTTGTCCTCTGGCTAACTGTAACGCCAAAACTTATTTTATTATGTAATTATAATAAAAAGGGCAAATTGGTCATTTTACCTCAAAAGGGTAATTTGGTCTTTTTGACAGAAAAGGACTTGTTTGGTAATAATATTTTGAGTCTTGGACTTAAAATGTTATAATAATCTTATTTTGTCATAAATTGTATGGATTGTGGCAAAAGTTTAGTAAATGCAACTTCAAGGACCAAAATGTAAATTTTGGAGGTATATAAGCTTGGATGCTTCTCTCATTGTGTGCAGAATTTAGAGAGCTACGGGAGAAGATTTGTGGCAGAAAATTGGAGCAATTTTTGAAGAGTTCTTGAAGATTTAAGTTGGAAAATCGGATTATAGCATTCAAGTGAGGAATTGGAAGCTTGAAAGGTAAGTATTCCAAGTTCTTGAGTGTTTGTTCTTGAGGAATTTTATAGAAACTGAAATGTACAATTTCAGTTATGAAATCATGTGATAAGTAGCTTAATACTTCCATTAAGTCATGCTAATAAAGACTTAATTCAAGGAAATGGAAGTAGGTTGCTATTGTTCAAGAATTGAGATTTTGACCAAAAACCCTAGATGACGAATTCTTGTAATAAACTTGGTTCTAATGGTTTATAATGATTTTTAGATGCTATATTGACTGAAAGAAATCATTAGAAGCAAGTAGAATTCAATAATTTCGGTTTTGGATCAAAAATGCAAAAACGGGATTTTGTGAAAATGGGTTTGAATTTGATTCCCCAATGGTTTAAAACTTGTTATTAGTTAAAGGTTTTGGTATTGGAACAATTCCTAGTGATTAAGTCGAGTAATAAGGACTTAATAAAGGAAAATGGAATTTTCAAGCACAAAATCGGAGCTCGCTGTCTGCATTCCCCAGCACTCGCGACGCGACGGCCAAGGCCTCGGTCGCGACGCGAGGGTGCAGCAGCAGTGCAGAAATCCTCTGTTAAATTTTAGTGCAATTTCCGAATGTGATTTTGATGCTAGGATTATCCGATTGACCTGAAATTTTAAACATAGGTTTATTATGTTGTAAAACTTCATGGAAAATTATCGGAATACGAATACGATCTCCCGAAAGTACTGTAGTAGAATACGTGTATTTCGGGAAGTGTATTAATTTTTATACCAATGGGTAATGCTTGGAATTAGTCTTATATTAGACTCTTGTGCACTAGAACCAAATGAAATGGTATATTAACCTATAATCATTGTGAAATAATGAAATTATAGGTACGGGACAAAATCCTACGGAGTTCGTTCCAAAGCAAGGAACAATAAACGCTAGTTGTAGCAAACCTTCAGGTGAGTAATCTCACTCGTATTTGATGTGATATATGATTGTTGAGCAGCTGCGGATTGAAAATAGTTTTGGGGACGAAAAATGACAAGACCAGATAAGCTGTGAGTCAATCTAAATTAATGATATGACAAGACCAGATAAGCCGTGAGTCTGTTATAGACAAGAACGAAGCTGTGAGTCAATGTATCTATATAAATAGCATAGACAAGACCGGATAAAGCCGTGAGTCTAGGCAAGACCAGATAAGCCGTGAGCCATGGGTTATTTGATGTGCTAAACTTATATAGGCAAGACCGGATAAGCCGTGAGCCAAGGCAATAGCAGGCTAACCCGTGAGCCATATTTGATTTTGTATTGTATGATAATACATATGTGACTTTGTATAGAGAATTTTTATTCTTGTACATATTGTTATTGATTTGATTACTCATTGGGCTTTATAGCTCACCGTTTATTTGATATGTCCCTGCAGGTGAGCGTGACCCTGCGAAGGGAAAGGACAAAGTCCATGACTGAGGACTTAGGATTGAAGTAGCAACCCGGCTTGAAGAATGTATAATATCATGTATTATACTTTGTGATACTCTTGTACTCGTATTGTATTAACTAAAACCCCATACTTATGTTTTAATTGTGAAATGTTTGGTTTGAAAAACAAAATTTTTTTTTTTGGGGTGTTTTTGCTTAATAAGTCGGGTGTTACAAGTTGGTATCAGAACCGTGGTTTAAGTGAACTAGGTGTCTTAGATTAGATCCCTGGACTTAAACCTTGAGAGGAACACAGATAAATGGACTGTTAGAGATATATAAGTTTGTTATTATATATACAATCTAATGGTTTGTTGAAATCTTAAAGTATGAGAAATACACGAAGCAATCCTACTGGTGTGAACTCGCGTGGAACTGTAAGAAGTGGACCAGCTAGGTCACGTGGAGCTGCAAGAAGTGGACCAGCTAGGTCACGCGGCTCTGTTGGGCGAAGAGCACCAGCAAGGGAACCGGTGAGACAAAATCCACCTGATATACGAGCCATTGTGGAAGAAGTGGTTAGGCAGATGATGCCTGCATTATCGAATAATCCCAACCCAAGTGCAAATCCGGATCCTACTGAAGAGGCTGCAAAAAGTGTTCATGACAGGCAGCCAGAAAATGAAAGCCAGGGAGAAAGTCGAGCCCGGGCAGTAAAAGAAACTCCAGGTGGAGAAGCCTCGATAAAGAAGGTTGGGTGTACATATAAATCCTTTCTTGGTTGTAAACCAAAGGAATTTTCGGGGACAGATGATCCAGTCAAAGCTATGGAATGGATCATGCATATGGAAAAGGTGTTCCGAGTAAGCAAGTGTGCGGATGAAGATAAAGTGGAATTTGCCACGAACCAACTTACAAGTGGCGCACCACATTGGTGGCAAACCTACTATAGATCACTGGATCTTGATTCGTCCCAATCGATACAATGGGAGCAATTCAAGACAAAATTTAATGAAGAATACTGCTCGGAAGTAGCGATTCAGAAGTTGGAGGATGAATTCCTGCATTTGGAACAGGGTTCCCAATCTGTCCAGGAATATACTCTTAGCTTTTTGGAGAAGGCTCGGTTTGCGGAACACCATATCTACACTGAAAAGAGAAAGATCGACAAGTATGTTCGGGGGTTGACAACCCGAATTAGAGAGATTGTGCAACCGCTAAAACTAACTACTTTCCGGCAAGTGGTGGATCGAGCCACGGAAAGAGAAACAGAACTGAAGCGGCAGGAAGATGAAAAGAAAGTTATAGAAACGAAACGAAAGGCGGAAGACCAAGTTTGGACGCCTCAGAAAAAGTCGCAACAATCCGGGTCTAAAGGAAAAAGTCAGAGGGACGAAGGCAAGTGGTGTGAGAAATGCAGAAAAAGGCACACGGGCAGTTGTCGCAGCGATACTGGATCAATGGTCTGTCGAAATTGTGGAAAACCGGGTCATATTATACGGGACTGTCGGGCGGACCGTAGGTGTTTCCAATGCGGAGCTATGGATCATATTCGCCTAAATTGTCCCCAACTGAAATCTAGTGTATATAGCGAAAGGCCCAGGGATGATCAAGTGGGAAAGAAAGAAGAGCCGAGGAACAGGGGACGACCAGTGGCCTCACGAGCGTTCCAGATGACTGTGGAAGAAGCCCGTGAGAAGACGGATGTGGTGACAGGTATTTTCACTCTCAATACCATACCTGTATATGTTATTTTTGATCCGGGAGCCACTCACTGTTTTGTATCGGAATCTTTATTGCCTCGCTTGAATGTACCTTTGACACCGATGGATGAAAGCTTAGAAGTAGCTATAGCAGACGGTCGATATGTCTGGGTTTCTGAACATATGGAGGGTTGTCAGCTTAAAATCTACGGGACCGTTTTCCCTATAGATTTGAAGCCGATGACTACCAACGAGTTTGGTGTAATTGTGGGAATGGATTGGTTAGCAACAAATTATGCTAACGTGGATTGTAGAAATAAAAGTATTACAGTGTTATCACCGGAAGGGGAATGGATGAAGATTCAGGGTGAACGACCTCGGTTGAGAATGCCAGTCATCTCCTTTGCTCAAGCCCGAAGCTGTATCAGTAAAGGAGGGATGTCCTATCTAGCTTATGTGTCGGTAGCTCAACCGATTAAAGTGGGAGTAGCGAATGTGAATGTGGTGAACGAGTTCCCAGATGTGTTTCTAGACGAACTTCCAGGGTTGCCACCAGATCGACAGGTTGAGTTCACGATTGAACTGATTCCGGGAGCTGCTCCTGTTGCTCGAGCTCCATACCGTTTAGCACCTTCAGAGATGGTGGAACTTCGGAAGCAACTGGAAGAATTGTTAGACAGGGGTTTCATTAGACCAAGTACATCGCCGTGGGGAGCCCCTATTCTGTTTGTCAAGAAGAAGGATGGGTCAATGCGCATGTGTATTGACTATCGGGAACTAAACAAGATCACGGTGAAGAACAAGTACCCGCTACCCAGAATAGACGACTTGTTTGATCAGCTACAAGGCGCGTCTTACTTTTCCAAAATTGATCTGAGGTCAGGATACCACCAGTTGAAGATAAGGGAGTCAGACATTCCGAAGACAGCTTTCCGAACAAGATACGGTCATTATGAGTTTTTGGTGATGCCTTTTGGGTTAACCAATGCTCCAGCCGTATTCATGGATCTTATGAACCGGGTGTGCCGACCGTTCCTTGATACCTCGGTGATAGTGTTTATAGATGACATCTTGGTGTATTCAAGAAGTCAAACCGAACATGAAGTGCACCTGCGACAAGTATTGGAGTTGCTTCGCCGAGAAAAGCTGTATGCTAAATTCTCCAAGTGTGATTTCTGGTTAAGAGAAGTCCAATTCCTTGGCCATGTAATAAATGCTGAAGGGGTGAAAGTAGATCCAGCAAATATTGAAGCCGTGATGAAATGGGAACCGCCTAGAAGTCCCACTGAAGTAAGAAGTTTTCTTGGTTTGGCAGGCTATTACAGAAGATTTGTCGAGAACTTCTCCTCGATAGCTGTCCCGTTGACCAAGTTGACTAAGAAAGGTGAAAAATTTACTTGGGCTAAAGAGCAGCAAGAAGCATTCCAGAAACTGAAACAAGCCTTATGTGAAGCACCGGTGTTAGTACTACCACAAAGCGGAGAAGAGTATGTAATCTACAGCGATGCTTCAAGAATCGGCCTTGGATGTGTTTTAATGCAAAAAGGTCGAGTCATAGCATATGCGTCCCGCCAATTAAAAGATGCTGAAAAGAAGTATCCAGTTCATGATTTGGAATTAGCTGCGGTGGTTCTAGCGTTGAAGTTGTGGAGACATTACTTATATGGTGTAAAGTTTGTTATTTACACTGATCATAAGAGCCTGAAGTATCTTTTTGACCAGAAAGAGCTCAGTATGAGACAGCAAAGGTGGATGGACCTGTTGAAAGACTTTGACTGTGAAATCCAGTACCACCCTGGTAAGGCGAATGTGGTGGCAGATGCTTTAAGCCGAAAAGAAGCTCCTCTGAAAGTTACATCCGCGTGTATGGGTGTAGTGAGCCGGTTACCAGGATTGATTCGGTTGGCACAAGAGGAAGCGTGTAAGCCGGAAAATGTAAAAAGTGAAAGAATGGTTGGATACTTGAAGCATCTGGAAGAAAATGCTCAGAAATTGAAGACCTTCAGAAGCCGAATATGGGTCCCAAAACAAGGAGAAGCACGGAATTTACTTTTAGAAGATAGCCATTATAGCCGATATGCAGTTCATCCAGGCAGTACTAAGATGTATCGGACGTTAAAACCAATGTATTGGTGGCCTGGAATGAAAAGAGACATTGGAAGATATGTGGAAAGATGTTTGACTTGTCTGCAAGTTAAGTCAAACCATCAGAAACCGTATGGGGAAATACAGCCATTGCCGGTTCCGGAGAAGAAATGGGACCATATTACCATGGATTTCGTGACAAAGTTGCCGCGGACGCCGCGAGGTTATGATTCTATATGGGTGATTGTAGATCGATTGACCAAATCGGCACAATTCATACCATATAAAGAAAAGTACAGAGTAGATCAACTGGCGAAAATCTACATTGATGAAGTGATTTGTCGGCATGGATTTCCAGCATCGATAGTATCGGACCGAGATAGTAGGTTTACTTCTCATTTTTGGCAGAGTCTTCAAGAGCAATTGGGTACAAAAGTACTTATGAGTACCGCATATCACCCGCAGACCGATGGCCAAAGTGAAAGAACGATCCAAACTTTGGAAGATATGTTGAGGACTTGTGTCATTGACTTCGGTGGAAGCTGGGAAGATCATTTGCCTTTAGTGGAATTCGCGTACAATAACAGCTACCATTCCAGCATTCAGATGGCCCCGTATGAAGCCTTGTATGGAGCACCGTGTCGTACTCCGACCTGCTGGACTGAAGTTGGGGAAAAGCCGTTGGCTGGACCTGAAATTGTAGCACAGACTGAAGAAAAGATCAAACTGATACGTGAAAATTTGAAGGTAGCTCAGAATAGACAGAAACAGTACGCGGACAGACGGGTGAAACCGATAGAATTTCAAGTAGGAGATATGGTAATGCTCAAAGTATCCCCTTGGAAGGGCTTAATCCGTTTTGGGAAGAAAGGAAAGTTGAGTCCTCGCTTCATTGGACCTTTCCGTATATCCCAAAGGGTTGGAGCCGTGGCGTATAGATTGGAGTTACCTGATGAACTTCATGGTATACATGATGTATTCCATGTGTCCCATTTGAGAAAAACGTTGTTTGACAAGTCTCAACAAGTACCTCTTGCTGAAATTGAAGTGAATGAAAAGCTGAGATACCCGGAACAACCCGAGCGAGTGCTAGATCGCAAGATAAGACAGCTTAGAAACAAGAAGATCAGCATGGTGAAAGTACTTTGGCGTCATCACAAAGGTTCCGACATGACATGGGAGACCGAAAGTGAGATGAGGAAGAAATATCCTCAACTTTTTGTATGATTTCGGGGACGAAATCTCTTAAAGGAGGGGAGAATTTGTAACGCCAAAACTTATTTTATTATGTAATTATAATAAAAAGGGCAAATTGGTCATTTTACCTCAAAAGGGTAATTTGGTCTTTTTGACAGAAAAGGACTTGTTTGGTAATAATATTTTGAGTCTTGGACTTAAAATGTTATAATAATCTTATTTTGTCATAAATTGTATGGATTGTGGCAAAAGTTTAGTAAATGCAACTTCAAGGACCAAAATGTAAATTTTGGAGGTATATAAGCTTGGATGCTTCTCCCATTGTGTGCAGAATTTAGAGAGCTACGGGAGAAGATTTGTGGCAGAAAATTGGAGCAATTTTTGAAGAGTTCTTGAAGATTTAAGTTGGAAAATCAGATTATAGCATTCAAGTGAGGAATTGGAAGCTTGAAAGGTAAGTATTCCAAGTTCTTGAGTGTTTGTTCTTGAGGAATTTTATAGAAACTGAAATGTACAATTTCAGTTATGAAATCATGTGATAAGTAGCTTAATACTTCCATTAAGTCATGCTAATAAAGACTTAATTCAAGGAAATGGAAGTAGGTTGCTATTGTTTAAGAATTGAGATTTTGACCAAAAACCCTAGATGACGAATTCTTGTAATAAACTTGGTTCTAATGGTTTATAATGATTTTTAGATGCTATATTGACTGAAAGAAATCATTAGAAGCAAGTAGAATTCAATAATTTCGGTTTTGGATCAAAAATGCAAAAACGGGATTTTGTGAAAATGGGTTTGAATTTGATTCCCCAATGGTTTAAAACTTGTTATTAGTTAAAGGTTTTGGTATTGGAACAATTCCTAGTGATTAAGTCGAGTAATAAGGACTTAATAAAGGAAAATGGAATTTTCAAGCACAAAATCGGAGCTCACTGTCTGCATTCCCCAGCACTCGCGACGCGACGGCCAAGGCCTCGGTCGCGACGCGAGGGTGCAGCAGCAGTGCAAAAATCCTCTGTTAAATTTTAGTGCAATTTCCGAATGTGATTTTGATGCTAGGATTATCCGATTGACCTGAAATTTTAAACATAGGTTTATTATGTTGTAAAACTTCATGGAAAATTATCGGAATACGAATACGATCTCCCGAAAGTACTGTAGTAGAATACGTGTATTTCGGGAAGTGTATTAATTTTTATACCAATGGGTAATGCTTGGAATTAGTCTTATATTAGACTCTTGTGCACTAGAACCAAATGAAATGGTATATTAACCTATAATCATTGTGAAATAATGAAATTATAGGTACGGGACAAAATCCTACGGAGTTCGTTCCAAAGCAAGGAACAATAAACGCTAGTTGTAGCAAACCTTCAGGTGAGTAATCTCACTCGTATTTGATGTGATATATGATTGTTGAGCAGCTGCGGATTGAAAATAGTTTTGGGGACGAAAAATGACAAGACCAGATAAGCTGTGAGTCAATCTAAATTAATGATATGACAAGACCAGATAAGCCGTGAGTCTGTTATAGACAAGAACGGAGCTGTGAGTCAATGTATCTATATAAATAGCATAGACAAGACCGGATAAAGCCGTGAGTCTAGGCAAGACCGGATAAGCCGTGAGCCATGGGTTATTTGATGTGCTAAACTTATATAGGCAAGACCGGATAAGCCGTGAGCCAAGGCAATAGCGGGCTAACCCGTGAGCCATATTTGATTTTGTATTGTATGATAATACATATGTGACTTTGTATAGAGAATTTTTATTCTTGTACATATTGTTATTGATTTGATTACTCATTGGGCTTTATAGCTCACCGTTTATTTGATATGTCCCTGCAGGTGAGCGTGACCCTGCGAAGGGAAAGGACAAAGTCCATGACTGAGGACTTAGGATTGAAGTAGCAACCCGGCTTGAAGAATGTATAATATCATGTATTATACTTTGTGATACTCTTGTACTCGTATTGTATTAACTAAAACCCCATACTTATGTTTTAATTGTGAAATGTTTGGTTTGAAAAACAAAATTTTTTTTTTGGGGTGTTTTTGGTTAATAAGTCGGGTGTTACACTAACTGAGTATCACTCACCTTAGCCCAGCACAGAGGGGGTCTGTACTTGCGTCCGCATAAAGCTTTAAATGGAGCAACCTTAATGCTCGTGTGATAACTATTGATGTATGAAAGTTCAATAAGCGGCAAGTGGGTGTCCCACGACTTACCGAAGTCTATCACACCAGCTCTCAACATGTCTTCTAGCGTTTGGATTGTTCTCTCACTTTACCCCGTCGGTTGTGGATGGTAAGCTATACTCATGTTGAGCCTGGTACCCAAGGTCTTTTGCAATGATTGCCAAAAATGTGACGTAAATCGTCTATATTTATCTGAGATAATGGATATTGGCGCATCATGCAATCGTACAGTCTATTCGATGTACGTCCTTGTTAGTTTCTCCATTTTGTCTATCTCTTTTATTGGTAGGAAGTGTGCGGACTTGGTTAACCTATCGACAATTACCCATATGGTGTTCAGCTCACCAGTTGCCTTGGATAACTTAGTTATGAAGTCCATGGTTATCCGCTCCCACTTCCACTCGGGTATTTCTGGTTGTTGTAGTAAACCCGAGGGCTTTTGATATTCTACCTTGACCATGGCACAAGTCAAACACTTGCCCATATAAGTAACAGTCTCTGCTTTCATGTTTGGCCATCATTATACTTTGTCTTGCGAGTATTTTCTAGAACTAACTCCCTGCAGCCACCAAAATTTGGTGTCTGGATTCAGTCCATGAAACACCGTCGGGGCATTGGTCAACTCAATAGTTATCATGACCAATTTCGCAGTGGCCATACTGAGTCCTAAATGATGTCCTTGGAACGTCCTCCTCCTGAACTCTAAGTTGATGGTACCCAGCTTTCAAATCGATCTTTGAAAAGTAGTTGAATCCCTGTTAATGGTCGAACAGGTCATCGATTTTGGGAAGTGGGTATGTGTTCTTGATAGTCAACTTGTTCATTTCTCTATAGTCAATACACATTCCAAAGGATCTATCCTTCTTTATCATAAATAAAACCGATGCTCCCCAAGGCGAGAAGCTCAGTCTAATGGATTCCCTTTCTAGTAGTTCATGTAGTTGACTAGATATCTCTTGCATCTCTGCTGGGGCTAGTCTATATGGAGATTTTGTTAGGCAGCAGCTCCCGGAATCAAGTCGATTCTGAACTCGACCTGTCATGTTGGGGGTATCCCCGAAAGATCTTCTGGAAACAAATCAGGAAAGTCACAGACTTCTGGTATGTCAGCGATTTCTTTCCTTAATCGCATCTGGCTGGACCCCTTTGCCTTTGAGCAGTCTCTCTTGAAGTGCTCGGTTTCGTCATACCCAAAACAAGCGCGGCTCAAATCCAAGTTGGACGCTTGATTGGTTTCCCAGTGCCAGAGTCTTGCAAAAGCGGGCAGTATGTCCCTTCTGCTTGCAGTTATAGCATGTCATCTCTTTGCAGGCACCAGTATGATGAAGACGGAATTTGTTGCGCTTTGGGAGATTCTCAGAATACTGTTTCGATAAAATTTCCTAAAGGTACATACTATGGATATTCCCAGAATACTGTTTCGATAAAATTTCCTAAAGGTACATACTAAGGATAGGCAGCGAAGTTTTGATATGTCCCAAATGTAAAGACTGTTCAAGCGTCGTCTACAAAGCAAGTTATGAAATGACCGAGGATTCTTGGAGCCACAATTTCTGTTACGAGCTATGCAGTTATCGCGGTCAAAACCGTAATCGCGGTAACCTAGCGATATTTAATTTTGCGGTTCTCGCGGTGGTATAGCGGTGGTATAGCGGGTTTTTATTAATATGTAGAATTCATGACATATTATAATATTCTCTTTCAAGCATTTGATAGAACACCTTGCATTCATACTTGCTTAATCAACTAATTATATATTAAATACGTATATATGAAATCAGGAAACACATTTGATACAATTTACGTATATATGAAATCAGGAAACACTTGCTTAATCAACTAATTATATATTAAATTAGAAAACACTTTCGATACAATTACATATATATGTGTGAAATTAGGAAACACGCTTAAACGAATTGATTGATCCACCATGCCGTCTATACCAGAAGCAGTCGACTTCAATCAAAAGCTTCAACTGGATCTGCAATCGAGAAGCTTCAACTGGATCTCTTGGACAATTTAACAAGCAGTTGGTGTGCGGGAAGAACAACTAGATGAAGAAAACAAAAACCAATAGCAGGTATCCCAAACTTGAACCTGAATTGAACAAAACAAAAACCTGTGAACATTACAATCGTTTTCTACAAACTAACTTGGAATCAATCGGTACATTCAATTGGAATCAATCGGTAATTGGAAGCTTCAACGGATCAATACGCAAACACCAAAACAGGAAATTGATGCGAATTCAAACGGATCAATACGCAATTGAACCTGAACCTGGAAGCTTCAACGGATCAATACGCAAACTTGGAATCAATCGGTACATTTAATCGAACCTGGAAGTCTTTGTTTAAGCAATCGAACCTGAACCTGAACGAACCTGAACCTGAACGAACCTGAACGAATTGAACAAATTGATGCGAATTCAAACCTGCAAGTCGTTGTTTAAGCAATCAAACATGGAAGTCGAAGTTGCAACTAATCGAAAGCTGGGATGAAGACGAACTTGGGAATTCAAACCTGCAAGTCGAAGTCGGAAGACGAAGGGGAATACCAACAAGGCAACAAGGGAACAACCCATCCCACATCGCTTTAAAAAAAATATGGAACATGCCCTCCTATTATAAATACAAAGCTGGTCAAGACTAACATTCACTTAGCCGAGTGTAACTGAGTTCAATCTTGGTTTAACTTGGCTCAGTCATTGGGAGTGCCCTTTGGGTGGACCTTTGTGTATATTTTCAAAATTTTTAAAAGTGTGTTCAAATTGCTATAGCGGTTTTTTTACTGGTATACCGGTTCCCTTTTCTCGGTAAATCGCGGCATTTATCGGCGCAAATAGCGGAACCGCGATAACCAACCGCTAAATGGTGTCGTTATTTTGCCTGGAGGCGAGAACCGCGATACCACCGCTATACCGCCGGTATAGCGGCGCGATTGACTGCCCAGGTTACGAGCACTCTCCTTACAATAGAACCATATTCGAAAATTATGTTTAGGGAGTCATTGTCTCTAACGGGGGCGGTGAAAGCTCATGATAGATGAAACCACATGATCTAGGTGATGTTAGAAGGGTTTAGAACGATAAGTAACTTCACTGTTATCAAAGTGCGTTACAACTCCGGGTGAATGAAGACGCTCGTGTGGCAACCAAACGAGGTAGTAAGATAATGAAGAAATTTCTTATGATAAAGGTCTAAGTCGTCGATGAGGGACTCGTGTAGAACTATTTTGATTTCAATTTTGATGAATTATCCAACTGTTTAAGTCACGTAAATTTTAAATTTAGAAGGAGTCGGAAAAAAATGAGTTTAGGAGTTAGGAACTTATTTGAAATTGTAAAGGTAGAATGCTACTTCGAAGGAAAGCATAAAAGTATCGATCATTGAGATTGTGTACAACCTCAACTTAGTGATTCTAGGAAACCAATCCTTTGGAGGATAGCGAATTATAACATTTAAGGCTTCTCTCTCCTCAAAATAGAGGACCTAGCAAATTGTTTGTACAACCTTTGGTGTGAATGCAGTTTTTGTACCTTTTATAGAGGCAGCGGTTGAGCTATAGGTTTAACGTGTGACTTAAGGTGATTTAATCCTCGATAACAATGAGAATACCAATGACTTTAGAAGGACACGAACGAATGTATGAAATGATATGAGTCGAAAGATAACTCAAAGTTGTAGGAATTTCCATGTGTCGACGAAGTGCGAAGTTGATCTAGGAACGAACAGCGTAAGGTCGATGATTGTTCTAGAAACATGTGAGTAATTTGGAGAGTATAACATGATGGTACACTTGAGAATATCACTCATGTATTCTGAGGGCCTTGAACTAAAACTTAGTAATTTTTGACATAGTGGAAAGGGTTTGTGCATTACGATATACAAAGTAAAGGTGGTTGGGTAAGCATTCCCAGAAAGGGAGGTTTAGAATCAAGAGATATCCTAGCTTAAGTCTTAAGCTCGAGATAGAAATAATCCTAAGACTGAAATCGTAGCGCAAAAGGAAAGTCTCACGTATCGGTCAACTATGAGTTAAACTTCCGTGTCTCCTTGTGAGTCATATCGAGAGTACTCACTAATGGTTTTCAAGTCGTGACTACTCATGGCGACTCAATTGTCCCTTAACATGAAGCTCCTTTCGTCACCATTGTCGGCATTAGAACCGTTTTCTTAGTCGTAACTCAAGTAAGCAGACGATAAAGAGGTATCGAGATAATATTGATATTAGTGTCGACTTAGAATTGTCATTAGTGTCTCTTAATAATAACTAATACTATCAAAAGTATTTATGTTAAGTGTTGACGTGGTTACTAAGTGTTGTAGAATTCTCGAGTTTTTACTCCGTTGTCCATTTTGCTCACACTTAGTTACATGTTGGTCAAACCCTAGTCAAACATAGTTGATTAGGTTACGTTTCCCCATGGTTTGATAACATATTATACTAAGTCTAAACGTAATGTCCAACTTAAACTCTAATGTTCTTGTAATTGTTGTATTGTGATACTATCTTTGTTTGTATGTGTATACTTTTATATAAATATCATTGTATTTTAAAAGTATACTTGTACGAAAAGTTTTAGAGAGTTTTAGTCCCATTGTATTTATAGTTGTATATCTTAAATGGATTGATATACTTAGTTCACTATAAACAATACTCTGATACCAATCTGTCACACCCCCAAACCACGATGGCGGAATCGTCTGAGGGCGGAACGGGACATAGCATCACAACTATTGCATACATTGAAACATAAGTAGATAACAACCATCATACATTATAATTGGAAAGTTACATTGTTCAAACAGTATTGTTTCAACCCAATTACAGTATGATAATGAAATAAGTAAAAGAGACGTCTTCGCACCCCATTCCAAAAGGTTAGTCGGACCTGACTAATTGTTACCTGAGAATACAAGTAATTTGAAAGAGTGTCAACATTACGTTGGTGAGTTCATAAGATTTTTGTATTGAGAAAATCCATAGTCTCTTTTTCCTTGTAAATAGATAGTGTTTGAAACAAGAAAATCCAATATTTTCATATAAGTGAGTCGTAGTCTTAAAACCCAAAGACCGAAAATGTATACGTGTTTCTATACTTGAAAATAGTATTACATAGTCTTATTCTTGTACGAAACCATGTAAACACATGTTTATTTGTAGATTAATTGTAGACCTAATTCCGTGAAACCTTTACGTAGGTAAAATCGTACCTTTATTTATATCTTGATAAAATGTAGTTTTAATTTCCATAAAACTTGTATGTATAAGTAAAACCATACTTATATTTGTAACTTGTTAGAATGTAGTTTTAATACCATAAAACTCGTATGTATAAGTAAAACCGTACTTATATTTGTAACTTGTTAGAATGTAGTTTTAATACCATAAAACTCGTATGTATAAGTAAAACCGTACTTATATTTGTATCTTGATAAAATGTGGTTTTAATCCCATAAAACCCGTATGTATAAGTAAAAACCATACTTATATTTTGTGTAGAGCAACATGTAGTTTTATATTTATATAAAACCATTTGAAGACGTTTTTTCCCAAACTAAGGATATTCGTTGTCGTTCATGTGAGTTATTATAACCTTGCTGTGACTAGTATGTAGGCCTGCCACGACGTTCTTCAGGCGTCGTAATGTTATGACATTTGTCACCCCAGACCTGCCGGTCTAGCTGTAGCTAGCAGCTTAGGTGCGGGATTATCAGTCATGTATAGATCTATACACAACTATCTCGCTCATGAATGATTAAGGTTATAATCCAGGACTTAATGCGTACATCTTTCAGTACTGTGAAGAAATGTCTCACATAACCACCCAACATGATGTTTTATCCTAGTTCGTACTGAAATGAAAACCCTTTTGTATTTGTAATTATCAAAATATACTCATGATAATTATAGTGTAAAACCTTGCTTGTAAATGTAGTGAAAACTCCTTTGTATTCGTAATTATCAAAATGTCCATGATAATTATAGTATGTAAATATACTGAAAACTCCTTTACCTTTGTAATTATCAAATTGTCCATGATAATTATAGTATGTAATAACTATATATTTATATAATTATCTTTAGTATTTCTGTCGTATATTTGTCGTTCGTTCCATAAATTATACCCATTATAATTTATATAAATGTTTTCGTTGTGTTAACGTATTTAAGCCTAAAAGATGTCAATGAGTTGAAAAGTATAATTTCTTACATCTAAGGCACTAAATATACTAATAAGATAGATTTAAAGTTTATCAATATGTCATGGCAAGAAATTTGTTTTAGTCATCTTACATAAGTGATGACAACATTTTAAATCTTGTCATTTTGTCAAATTGATGGTAATATTTTCAAATGGTTATTTTTCATACATATTATTTTGAATATAGTCATTTTTGTTTAAAATACCAACTCCCTTGTAAAAATATCATTTTCCAAGTTTATTATGACGTTATAAGTCTAAATAGTCGTTATTACGTCAAATTGACGTTCTTTTTATAAATTACTAGAAAAACCGTATTTCCGGTCACAAAAACATACTATTCCTATAATAGTCTATTTTTA
>CM042010.1:53254064-53259064 GCA_023525715.1 Cichorium intybus | reverse complement strand
AAAATCGCGTCTTAAACCTTCCAATTCTTTGATGACACATCGAGGCGCTTTATAGATAGAAAAAATGTATGTACCAAGACTTCCAAGGACATTATTAACTATCGTGTACCTTCCGCCGATTGAGAGCGTTTTCCTTTTCCATTTGCTAAGTCTTTTTTTAAATTTATCAATGAGCGTTTGCCACGGTCTTCGAACTCTCATGTTTACACCAATAGGGATACCCAGAAATGTAGTTGGCATTACATCCATTTTGCAACCAATAATTAAGGCAAAGTTCTGCACCACGTTTCTCTCGATCCCCACACCAAACAAAGAGCTTTTGTCTAAATTAACACGCAGGCCAGACGCCTTTTGGAAGTTGAACAGAATTCTCACCAAGTTAAGCACGTTCTCCACCGACCATTCGCCAAAAAAGATAGAATCATCTGCAAAAAAAAGATGAGTAAGCTTAATGTCGTTCCTCCCGACCACGACACCTTTATACGAGTTGTTTTCAACAGCTTTGGCAATAGCCGAGTTTAAACCTTCCATAACCAGCGTGAAAAGAAAAGGGGCAATGGGATCCCCTTGTCTAAGACCTCGGTACAGCGAGAATTCTTTGGTAGGGCTGCCATTGATCAAAACAGACGAGGTACCCGATTTCAAGCATTCCATAATCCATGTTCTCCACTTGACACCAAATCCTTTTTGATACATCATCGAATCCAAATATAACCAAGAAACCGAATCATACGCCTTTGCCAGATCCGACTTGAATATAAAAAATGATTTTTTCTTCACTTTGGCCCATTCCAACACCTCATTCACAATAAGCGGACCATCAAGAATTTGCCTATCTTTGATAAAGGCCGATTGGGTCTTGTCAATTATGTTGGGGAGGAATTTTTTAAGACGTTCCGCCAACATCTTAGAAAGAATCTTGTAAATACTAGAGACGAGGCTAATGGGTCTAAAATCATTAACAAGGATCGGGTTTTGTTTTTTCGGGATCAAGGTGATGAAAGCCGCATTAACTCCTTTAGGAATTTTAGGATAAGTAGCAAAATCATTAAAAGCTTCAAGAAGTTCATGTTTAAGAAATTCCCAGAAATGTTTAAAGAACTCGATAGAAAAACCATCTGGACCAGGGGATTTATTTGCACCACAACTCCAAATCGCTTCCTTCAATTCATTTTCTTCAAACAGTTTCTCAATGGCTTCACTTTCGTCTTTAGATATTGTGGTTGTCTCACCCAAGTCTTGCTCCCAAGTGGAATCCGGGTCAACTTTGAAATTGTTCTCAAAAGAAGTTTTAAAGAAATCTTTAACTTTATTAGGCTCAGTTTCCCAAGTCCCATCAATCTCTACACCTTTTATAGCTCTAACATGTTTCTTTTTGTTCAAGTTCCTGTGGAACATTGCAGAATTTTCGTCCCCTTCCAAACACCATTTATTCTTATATTTTTGAGCAAAATCGTCAAGATCTTTCCTTTCTCGTTGGTTGATTTTAGATAATATCTCCAATCTTTCTGCTAACATCTCATCCGAATTATACCCTTCTTCAATAGCCTTGTCGATGGCTTCCATCCTTTGTTTCAAAATAGCCATCTCCAATGTAGATTTTCTGCGTTTTTCTCCTGACCATCTTTTAACCTCCTGTTTGACCCGCTTCAGTTTTTGCATAATAACAAATAATTTTTTGTGCACTCCATCAATAGAAAATTCAGACCATGTTTTTTTTACAATTTCAACTAAATCATCTTCTTCCAACCATGAGTTAAAGAACTTGAATGGAGAAATTCCATAATTTCTAAATATTTGTTTGAGAACTATAGGCTTGTGGTCCGAGTACAATCTAGACTCCGTTAAAGCTTCAAAATTAGGCCAAACATCCCCAAAGCTTTCCGTAATAAGAAAACGGTCAAGTTTGGACATCTTGGAGCCCCTTCCTTTGATCCAAGTGAAAGCAGAACCACCCATCTTCACATCTATTAGATTGTTCGAATTAATAAAGCTATTAAAAATTTTTGTATTTCTTTCATCCAGGGTCGAACCCCTCCTCTCTGTTGCACTTCTAACTTCATTAAAATCACCAAAAACAATGGCTACTCCACCCCAATTTAATAGAATCGCGTTCACGAAATTCCATAAGTCTTCCCTTTTCACTGGATTTTGACTTGCATAGATGTTTATAAAGCAAACTTGAACATTATTTTCAAGCCAAGTTCCCTGAATAACAATACAATCTTCTCTGCAAATACTTTGGGATATTCTAAAAAGATAATTATTCCATATGGTAATTAAACCGCCACCTTGACCAAGTGAATTGGAGCTAACGAAGTCAAAATCGGTGGATTTCCAAATATTTTTCACCATTAAGTCAGAAAAAACTTTTCTTTTAGTCTCTTGCAACCCGACTACAGAAGAATTATGCTTATTAATCAAGTTCGAGACCCATCTTAATTTGAAATCAGCTAAACCCAGACCATTCATGTTTAAGGATAAAATATTCATTAATTACCATTTTGAGCTCCTTTTTTGCAAGGCTTGGATTTGACTTCGCTGCCTGCTTTACCGTTAGTTATCCCACATGTAACTCCAATTTCTTCCAATCTTTGAGAAACATCCACGTTTAAAAAAGATTTCTGGTTACTCCAGCTTTGCGATCTAGCTCTTGGGCTTCTCTTAGAATTTTCTGAATTAACTCTTGACTTGCTTCTTGTGATTCTCGCTTCCACAAAAGGTTCCGTAGCTTTTTTATTATTCTTGTAATTCTCGACCCCTTCTAAATGGTTGTTTAAGTTGCTCTCTCCATTAATATATAATTTTTCTAAGATGGGAATCTTTCTAGAAAGGAGAATTTGAAGAGTTCCAGATAATTCATTCCTATTGAGGGAATTATCCCCTGCATCGCCATCAACCAAGTTACATTGAGACTTATCCAAACTTTTGACTTTTTCTAGTGCAATAGGTGATTTAATTGTTTCCGAAAGTGGGCTTTGGTTTGGGCTTAGATGAATCGGGTCTTGAGTGGGAGAGGTATTTTTGTTTGGGTTTAACTGAATCGTGTCTTCAATGACAATGGGTGGGGTATTCTTGTCAACATCCATGTTCCTTAAAGTAACATTTGTGGGGAGAATGTTATGAGTGGATGTTGGGGCACGCTTGATCGTAATTGGTTCATCAATCATGCACGTCTCTTGGAGTTGTACGACCGAATTTTCAAAATTTTCCCGGTTACTTTTTTCAGAAAAATATTCCGGAGTTTCGTCGTCGTCGGAGGAGACGAATGGGTCTTCATCTTCGCCGTTTTCTAAAAAATCGTCTTCACCGTTATCTTCTTCTTCTCCATCTGAAGATAGCTTATAACATGGTTTAAAAAGTTTTCTATCCAACTCCTTTACTCTAATCATAAAACTCTTCTGAGCAATAATAACTTCAACCGATTCTTCTATTTTTTCAAAAACTTTAGTTTTTATACATATACTTCCGTAGGATTTGTCTTGACGAGCCTCAAAACATGGGTCTGTGACAACCACCTCGCCCCACAGTCTACCGATCTGAATGAAACAACTTGGGTTCCAAGCTTGAATTGGTATACCTTCAATATTCAACCACACAAATCTATCCTGAATAACAAATGACTCGTCCCATTTCTTTATCGTCTTAAAACTTTTCCTGATTTCCCGACTAGATAGCAGCTTTTCCTCCTCTTCTACATTGTTAATATCTAACAGAACCCATGAGCCTCCCAAATACTTCACAAAGCCTTCTTTGAATCCTTCACAATGACATAGATTGGCAATCCCTTCAAGATTACTTAGACAATTGACCTCCCCAATGAGCTTCTCTTTCAAGAGATTAGAGGTCGCCGAGATCTCATCTCCAGCAAGAGTGATTGATTTTCGAGTATCACAATTATTTTTTCTGTAGGTCTCCTCCTGAAGTTTGCTCACCTTATCTTTACTCGTTTCTTTTGACTTGCCTTTCACCATATCGGCAAAGGAGATCTTTGGGTTTCTCAAGCCTTGTTCCTTATCGAAGCCCCTCTTTTTCTGAATCAAGATGTTCTCTCTCTTTGCATGCTCCCTTGGATACATAGCTACTTTAGCAAATAGAATTTTATCACCGATGGTCAACCGGTTAAGGAGCTCCTCCTTTTTAGCAATGTCTTGTACTCTATTATACCTAGCAAACCCAAACCTGTGGCTATGTTTATCTAGCCTCCTGCTAATAAATAGATCCACCAAACTTCCCATTTTGGCGAGTTCTCCTCTAATCTCTTCTTCACTCTGATTCTTGGGCAAATTGGATATAAAAAAAGAAGTCGCCTCACTGAATTTCCAGTTTTCCTTGGTCTGAACACGCTGAATTGCATTCTTTGCCACCCATTGGAATGTTCTCCGGCGAGTCCCAGCAGGTTGCCGGAAATCGCTTTGTCTTCGGCTCCCATGCATCGAAAAATTATATATATACATATATATATATATATATATATATATATATATATATATATATATATATATATACATATATATATATATATATATATACACATATATATATATATATATATATATATATATATATATATATATATATAGATGTATACATATACATATATACATATATATATATATACATATATATATATATATATACATATATATATATATATATATATATATATATATATATATATATATATATATATATATATATATATATATATATATATATAT
This sequence comes from Cichorium intybus, assembly GCA_023525715.1. Lineage (NCBI taxonomy): Eukaryota > Viridiplantae > Streptophyta > Magnoliopsida > Asterales > Asteraceae > Cichorium > Cichorium intybus. Next base: position 53,254,343 of record CM042010.1, on the reverse strand, counting down.
ATATATATATATATATATATATATATATATATATATATATATATATATATATATATATATAATATAAAACTCTCTCTCGATGATAGGCGATTTCCGGCAGGAAGGGGCTCGCCGGGGATCCTATTCGTGGGTAGCTCGGGATGATCTAAAACGTCTGAAAGAAGAAGAAAGATGGAGCTTTTCGGATGCAACATCATTTTTTGTCTCCAATCTGCCGAGTGACTGGAGCAAGGAGATGATTAGGAATGAATTGGAGATTATGGGATCTTTAGTCGACTT
>CM042010.1:53241564-53249064 GCA_023525715.1 Cichorium intybus | reverse complement strand
AATAAAGGCGGACTGAGTTCTATCAATGATAGACGGGAGGACCTTTTTTATTCTATTGGCTAATATTTTTGACAGAATCTTATAGATACTAGAAACAAGACTTATGTATGTATATATATATATATATATATATATATATATATATATATATATATATATATATATATATATATATATATATGTATATATATGTATATATATATATATATATATTAATATATATATTAATATATATATATATATATATATATATATATATATATATATATATCATTTGAATGTTAATATGTGTAGGAAAATAATCCACCTCCAAATTTGTGTATGAGGCTTACGAGACAGGAGACCCAATCAGAATATTATGCCTCATACGTGGATTATGTTATGTCATCTATGCCGCAGATTCCTACTCACCTTCGGGATGACTATAGGCGAAAGGATATGTCGTCGTCGAGCACCTCTTGCTCGAGTGAAGGGCCGTTCGGCTCAGGTCGTCGGAAAAGAGAGCCAGTTATACCAACGTTAATTAGCAAACTAATAAAGAAAGTTGAGAAAAATGTTGCTAAAAGATTTGATCAACTTGAAGAGTGTAACGCCAAAACTTGTATTTATTATATAATTATAATAAAAGGGTAAAATGGTCATTTTACCCCAAAAGGGTAATTTGGTCATTTGGACAGAAAAGGACTTGTTATGTAATAATATTTTAGGTCTTGGACTTAAAATGTTATAAAAGTTGGTTATTGTCATAAATTGTGTTAATTGTGGCAAAATCTTGAAATATGCAACTTAAAGGACCAAAGTGCAATTTCTAGAAGTATTTAAGCAAGGCTTGTGTGCAGAATTTTGGGGTTACGGGAACAAGTCTAGGAGCTGAAATTCTGCAGAATTTTGAAGAAGTTTGAAGGCTTGAAGCGTGCATTTTGGTTCTTGGCATTCAAAGGGGTATAATTGGAAGAAATTGAGGTAAGTTTCTTCATGTTCTTGATTGTTCTTCTTGTTGAGTTGAGTAGAACTTGCAAACTGAAATTACAGCCATGATCATGGGGTTAAAATGGTTATATACTTCCATTAAGTTCTTATAACAAAGTCCTAACTCTACAAAATGGAAGTAGAATGCTATAAATGGTTGAATTGATGAATTGGGGTTGTTAGAAATAAGAACCCTAATTCCTTGTGTGATTGATTGAGGATGTTATGGGGGTTAAAAATCCTGTTAAAATGTAAGGTTTTAGCCTAGGAACAAACCCCAAACAACAAAAAACGAAATTAAGGACTTAAGGGACGAAATCTGCAAGCTTTAGTGCAAAAATCGCGACTGGCCAGGGGGTCTGCCCAGGCGTTAGGCGCGGTGCGCCCCAGAGTCAGGCGGGGTGCGCCCAGGCGCAGTGCGCCCTCCCTTGGGCGGGGTGCGCCTCCGAGCAGAGGCCAGGCAGGAACTTTGAAACGCTAACTTTTGCGTTGCTTGTCCGATTAAGCCCAAATTTGAAACATAGGTGTATTATGGTCTGAAAAGTTTGAGAAAATTTTTAGATTGAGTTTCCGACCCCTCGGGGGCACTGTAGACCGATCCGAATGCCTCGGTGAATAGTAAAATTCATATAAAGTTAGTAAACGGAAAGTTTATTAACTAGGCATTATATATTATTGAACTCTATCGTATTAGAGTTAATTGTAATGGTTATTAACCTATAATCATTTTAAATAAATGGAATTATAGGTACGGGACAAAATTCTACGGGTTTCATTTCAAAGCAAAGAACGACGAACGCTAGTTGTAGCAAACCTTCAGGTGAGTAATCTCACTCGTATTTGATGTGATATATGATTGTTGAGCAGCTGCGGATTGAAAATAGTTTTGGGGACGAAAAATGACAGATATTTGATTTGATATGACAATACCAGATAAGCCGTGAGTCTTTAATAGACAAGAACGGAGCTGTGAGTCAAATCTTTATTGACAATACCGGAACCAGCCGTGAGTCAATAAAAACAAATAGACAATACCGGGACCAGCCGTGAGTCTAGGCAACAGCGGGCTAACCCGTGAGCCATGTTGAAACTTATATAGACAAGACCGGAACCAGCCGTGAGTCTAGGCAACAGCGGGATTTTCCCGTGAGCCATGTTTGTTTTCGTATTGTATGGAATTACATACTTGACTTTGTATAGAGAATTTTATTCTTATACTTGTAGTATTTGATTACTCATTGGGCTTTATAGCTCACAGTTTATGTGATATGTCCCTGCAGGTGAGCGTGATCCCGCGAAGGGAAAAGATAAAGTCCGTGACTGAGGACTTAGTGACTAAAGTGACAGCCCGGCTTAAAGATGTATAATATTATGTATTGTACTTTGTGATACACTTGTACTCGTATTGTATTAACTAATACCCCTACTTGTGTTTTGATTGTAAAATGTTTGGTTTGAAAAACAAAAATTTTTGGGGTGTTTTTGGTTAATAAGTCGGGTGTTACAAGTTGGTATCAGAGCCGTGGTTTAAGTGAACTAGGTATCTTAGATTAGATCCCTGGACTTAAACCTTGAGAGAAGGACGAATAAATGGACTGTTAGATATATATAAGCTTGTTACTATATATGTAATCTAACGGTTTGCTAAAATTTTGAAGTATGAGAAACACACGAAGTAACCCCACTGGTGTAAATTCGCGTGGTGGAAGTGCACGAAGTGGACCAGCAAGAAGTGGACCAGCCCGTTCACGCGGTTCTGCCGGGCGAAGGACACCAGCAAGGGAACCGGTGGGACAAAATCCACCTGATATTCGGGCAATAGTGGAAGAAGTGGTTAGACAAATGCTGCCAGCATTATCAAATAATCCCAATCCGAGTGCCCATCCTGAACCTACTGAAGAGGCTGCAAAAAGTGTTCATGACAGGCAGCCAGAAAACGAAAGCCAGGGAGAAAGTAGGGCCCGGGCGGTAAAGGAAACACAAGGTGGGGAAGCCTCTGCAAGGAAAGTCGGATGTACATATAAATCCTTTCTTGGTTGTAAACCAAAAGAATTTTCCGGGACAGATGATCCAGTCAAAGCTATGGAATGGATCATGCATATGGAAAAGGTGTTCCGCGTAAGCAAGTGTGCGGATGAAGATAAAGTGGAATTTGCCACGAATCAACTTACAAGTGGCGCACTACATTGGTGGCAAACCTACTACAGATCACTGGATCTTGATTCGTCCCAATCGATACTTTGGGAGCAATTCAAAACAAAGTTCAATGAAGAATATTGCTCGGAGGTAGCTATGCAGAAGTTAGAAGATGAATTCCTGCATTTGGAACAGGGTTCCCGATCTGTACAAGAATATACTCTTAGCTTTCTCGAGAAAGCTAGGTTTGCGGAGCACCACATTTACACTGAAAAGAGAAAGATTGACAAGTATGTTCGGGGACTGACAACCCGAATTAGAGAGGTTGTACAACCATTGAAATTAACTAATTTTCGACAAGTGGTGGATCGAGCTACGGAACGAGAAACAGAACTGAAGAGACAGGAAGATGAAAAGAAAGTCTTGGAAACAAAACGAAAGGCGGAAGACCAAGGTTGGACGCCTCAGAAGAAGTCGCAACAATCCGGTTCTAAAGGAAAAAGCCAGAGGGACGAAGGGAAGTGGTGCGAAAAATGTAGAAAACGGCACACGGGCAGTTGTCGCAGCGATATAGGGTCGCTTATCTGCCGAAATTGTGGAAAAACGGGTCATACTATACGGGACTGTCGGGCGGACCGTAGGTGTTTCCAATGCGGGGCTACGGATCATATTCGACTGAACTGTCCCCAACTGAAGTCTGGAGTGTATAGCGAAAGGCTCAGGGATGATCAAGTGGGAAAGAAAGAAGAGCAGAAGAACCGGGGACGACCGGTGGCCTCACGAGCTTTTCAGATGACCGTGGAGGAAGCCCGTGAGAAGACCGATGTAGTGACAGGTATTTTCACTCTCAATACCATACCTGTATATGTTATTTTTGATCCGGGAGCCACCCACTGTTTTGTATCGGAATCATTATTGCCTCGCCTGAATGTACCTTTAACACCGATGGATGAAAGCTTAGAAGTAGCTATAGCGGACGGTCGATATGTCTGGGTTTCTGAACATATAGAAGGTTGTCAGCTTAAAATCTACGGGACCGTTTTCCCTATAGATTTGAAGCCGATGACTACCAACGAGTTTGGAGTAATTGTGGGAATGGATTGGTTAGCGACAAATTATGCTAACGTGGATTGCAGAAATAAAAGTATTACAGTGTTATCACCGGAAGGAGAATGGATGAAAATTCAAGGTGAACGACCTCGGTTGAGAATGCCAGTCATCTCTTTTGCTCAAGCCCGAAGCTGTGTCAGTAAAGGAGGGATGTCCTATCTAGCTTATGTGTCGGTGGCTCAACCGATTAAAGTGGGAGTAGCAAATGTGAATGTGGTGAATGAGTTCCCAGATGTGTTTCCAGATGAACTTCCAGGGTTGCCACCAGATCGACAGGTTGAGTTCACGATTGAACTGATTCCGGGAGCTGCTCCTGTTGCTCGAGCTCCATACCGTTTAGCACCTTCAGAGATGGTGGAACTGCGGAAACAACTGGAAGAATTGTTAGACAGGGGTTTCATTAGACCGAGTACATCGCCTTGGGGAGCCCCTATTCTGTTTGTCAAGAAGAAGGATGGGTCAATGCGTATGTGTATTGACTATCGGGAACTAAACAAAATCACGGTGAAGAACAAGTATCCGCTACCCAGAATAGACGACTTGTTTGACCAGCTGCAAGGCGCGTCCTACTTTTCCAAGATTGACTTGAGGTCGGGTTATCATCAGTTGAAGATAAGGGAGTCAGACATTCCGAAGACAGCTTTTCGTACGAGATACGGTCATTATGAGTTTTTGGTGATGCCTTTTGGGTTAACCAATGCTCCAGCCGTATTCATGGATCTTATGAACCGGGTGTGTCGACCGTTTCTTGATACCTCGGTGATCGTGTTTATTGATGACATCTTGGTGTACTCCCGAAGCCAGGCCGAACATGAAGTACATCTGCGACAAGTATTGGAGTTACTTCGCCGCGAAAAGCTGTATGCTAAATTCTCCAAGTGTGAGTGCTGGTTAAGAGAAGTCCAATTCCTTGGCCATGTAATCAATGCTGAAGGGGTGAAAGTAGATCCAGCAAAGATTGAAGCCGTGATGAAATGGGAACCGCCTAGAAGTCCCACTGAAGTAAGAAGTTTTCTTGGTTTGGCAGGCTACTACAGAAGATTTGTCGAAAATTTCTCCTCGATAGCTGTCCCGTTGACCAAGTTGACTAAGAAGGGTGAAAAATTTACTTGGGCTAAAGAGCAACAAGAAGCATTCCAGAAACTGAAGCAAGCCTTATGTGAAGCGCCAGTGTTGGTACTACCTCAAAACGGAGAAGAGTATGTGATCTACAGTGATGCTTCTAGAATTGGTCTTGGTTGTGTTCTGATGCAGAAAGGTCGGGTCATAGCTTATGCGTCCCGCCAATTGAAAGATGCTGAGAAGAAATATCCAGTCCACGATCTGGAATTAGCAGCAGTGATTTTAGCATTGAAGCTGTGGAGGCATTATTTATACGGTGTAAAATTTGTCATTTACACGGATCACAAGAGCCTGAAGTATCTTTTTGACCAAAAGGAGCTCAGCATGAGACAGCAAAGGTGGATGGACCTGTTGAAAGACTTTGATTGTGAAATTCAGTACCACCCTGGCAAGGCAAATGTAGTAGCAGATGCTCTAAGCCGAAAAGAAGCTCCTTTAAAAGTTACATCCGCGTGTATGGGTGTAGTGAGCCGGTTACCAGGATTGATTCGTTTAGCACAAGAGGAAGCGTGTAAGCCGGAGAATGTAAAAAGTGAAAGAATGGTAGGATACTTGAAGCATCTAGAAGAGAATACTCAGAAATTGAAGACCTTTAGAGGCCGAATATGGGTCCCAAAACAAGGAGAAGCGCGGAATTTACTTTTAGAAGATAGCCATTATAGCCGATATGCAGTTCATCCGGGTAGTACCAAGATGTATCGGACGTTAAAACCGATGTATTGGTGGCCTGGGATGAAAAGGGACATTGGAAGACATGTAGAAAAATGTTTGACTTGTTTGCAAGTTAAGTCAAACCATCAGAAACCGTATGGGGAAATACAGCCATTGCCGATTCCGGAGAAGAAATGGGACCATATTACTATGGATTTCGTGACTAAGTTGCCGCGGACGCCGCGAGGTTATGATTCTATATGGGTGATTGTGGATCGATTGACCAAATCGGCACAATTTATACCATATAAGGAAAAGTACAGAGTAGATCAACTGGCGAAAATCTACATTGATGAAGTATTTTGTCGGCATGGAGTACCAGCATCGATTGTGTCGGACAGAGACAGCAGATTTACTTCCCATTTTTGGCAAAGTCTTCAAGAACAACTGGGGACGAAAGTACTTATGAGTACCGCATATCACCCGCAGACTGATGGCCAAAGTGAAAGAACAATCCGAACTTTGGAAGATATGTTGAGGACTTGTGTCATAGACTTCGGTGGAAGCTGGGAAGATCATTTACCTTTAGTGGAATTCGCGTATAATAACAGCTATCATTCCAGCATTCAGATGGCCCCGTATGAAGCCTTGTATGGAGCACCGTGCCGTACTCCAACCTGCTGGACTGAAGTTGGGGAAAAGCCGTTGGCTGGACCCGAAATTGTAGCCCAGACTGAAGAAAAGATCAAACTGATACGCGAAAATTTGAAGGTAGCCCAGAATAGACAGAAGCAGTACGCAGACAGACGGATAAAACCGATAGAATTTCAAGTAGGAGATATGGTTATGCTCAAAGTATCTCCTTGGAAGGGCTTAATTCGTTTTGGGAAGAAAGGAAAGTTGAGTCCTCGCTTCATTGGACCTTTCCGTATATCCCAAAGAGTTGGAGCTGTGGCGTATAGATTGGAGTTACCTGATGAACTTCATGGTATACATGATGTATTCCATGTGTCCCATTTGAGGAAGACGTTGTTTGATAAATCTCAACAAGTACCTCTCGCTGAAATCGAGGTGGATGAAAAGCTGAGATACCCGGAGCAACCTGAGCGGGTGCTAGACCGCAAGACAAGACAGCTCAGAAACAAGAAGATCAGTATGGTGAAAGTCCTTTGGCGTCATCACAAAGGTTCCGACATGACGTGGGAGACCGAAAGTGAGATGAGGGAGAAATATCCTCAACTTTTTGTATGATTTCGGGGACGAAATCTCTTAAAGGAGGGGAGAATTTGTAACGCCAAAACTTGTATTTATTATATAATTATAATAAAAGGGTAAAATGGTCATTTTACCCCAAAAGGGTAATTTGGTCATTTGGACAGAAAAGGACTTGTTATGTAATAATATTTTAGGTCTTGGACTTAAAATGTTATAAAAGTTGGTTATTGTCATAAATTGTGTTAATTGTGGCAAAATCTTGAAATATGCAACTTAAAGGACCAAAGTGCAATTTCT